>JAVQMF010000053.1:53785000-54385000 GCA_032878935.1 Erythrophleum fordii | reverse complement strand
GATCCCATAACCCTCTCTCTTTCTCCGACAAAATCCCTTCACTCTTTGATCTTCCTCTTCACAACAAATTCCTGAGAAGAACGAGGATACCCAACTTAGATAATCCATTGCTTTCTATTGCATTTCTTCCCTCAAGTCTCAACTCCTCATTTTTCTTTTCACATTGGCGCTTTTCGTAGCCAAAAGGTAATACCCAACCTTCTCCGGTAGTTTTTATGTCTTCTGGTTGTTGAATTTCTTGATTCCAATCTAGACGTGGGTTTTAGTGAGAAATGAGCATTTTGTAAGTATGCATAATACTGTTGCTGGCTTTGTCTTGATCGATAGAATGTGAACTATCTTTCTGTTCTTTCATGGATTTTCGGTGGATTATCTGCAGTGTGTATTGTGTACCGAACCAAGGTTTTAATATGAGTCCGTTACCGGATAGTGAAAACTGGCAGTGTTGGAAATGATTTGACAAAGAGGTTGCTGAATCAGAATCTGGGTTTGAATAATCACACTTACGGGTTCTTTTTTTGTGTTCCTTGTTAACTCTTAGGGTTGTGTAAAAATTTGAGATTGCTGGCAATCTGGCATTCTGGGAGTGATGTAGTATCCTCTTGTTTGGTTTGTGAGGCGAGGAGAAGGGTTGTCCTCCCCTTCCCTTATTTGATATACAATTTTAGAGTGGAGGGGAGGGAAAGTTTAATGAAATTTTTTCTCCCCTCTCTCTCTCTCTCTCTCTCTCTCTCTCTCTCTCTCTTTCTCTCTCTCTCTCTCTCTCTCATCCTTTCAATTTGGGGGGATTGGAAGGGAAAGTTACAAAAAAAAAAAATTAAACTAAAATGTCTTCCCTTTTCCCTCTTTCTTATCCCTCCATGTTTTATAAAATTTTTATAGGTATAGTTGAAGAAAAATTTTAACATACTAATTAACATGGGTATATTGACATATTGAAAAAAAAGTAAAATACCAATGTTCACTTAGATGTATTCTGATTTTATGAAATAAAACATGTTAAATTATATATTTGTTGAAATAATTGTTTAGTTAGTTTCATTTGTTTACAAATTTTTTAAATAATTATAATTATAGATAATTTCTGACATTTGTTTAATTTAGTGGTGAAAATGTTAAATTTTTAAAAATAAAAGAATAATTAATTGTATTGTTATTATTTTTAAAATATATAAGGGAAAAATGGTCTATATATTATTATTTTCTCTTCCTTCCTCTTCTGAACCAAACAATATATCATTAAAATCCCTACCCTTCCTTCCCCTCCCCTCCCCTCCCCTCCGTTAAAATCCCTCTTCTCCCCTCCGTTGAACCAAACAAAGCCTAAAGGGCTATATTGTTCAGTAGGCAGGTTTTACAGAGTAATTTTGATAACTTGAACGATATGAGTGCAATTGATTGCTGAGATGTCTAGTGAACCGATCATTGCTTGTTTACCTATTGCCTTGAATTCTTGGTTGGTTGCACAAATTTTAAATATTTGCTGGAAGCTACTGAATTCCTGTGATTTATGATGATTGACTCTTCTGTCTTAGATACCGCTAATTTGTTAGACTAGTTTAATTATTTTCCTCACAAAAGAAAAAGGAAATTCTAACGAAGGTTCTGCATAATTCACAGAAGTAACTATGGACTAATGGTGTGGTACTTTTTTTTTTTTGGTACGTTTCTCCTTTATAACTTCCAGAATTTAGGAAAAATCTATCTCCATAGCGATAAATTTAGAATTTATTTTTTGATAATTTCAGTTAATAACTGCTTATACAGTAAACTAATTCAATTGAATAACCCTTGAGCATCCTCAATTATCCAACGTTCTCTCAAGCTGCTTTTAACTGTTATTTCCTGTTTATGTTTTCTCTATGGATTGTCTAAGTATTCAACTCGGACAGGTGCTAATTAACTGGTATTGATGCTGGATTTTTCTTTTGTAGCTTTAGGTTTTCTGCTGCCATACTACATTCTTTGAAGATGGCAACAAGAGCATTTTCTGGCTTGCAAATTGCAATGTCCACACCCTCCTTTTGTTCATCACAAAGATTTGCAGATGCAGGCACCGTGGTTCTTGGTGGCAAGTCCAAGGTGGGATCATGGAATAAACTTGCAAGTGCATGTCATATTGCATCATTGCAACATTTCCAGCGGAGCTTTACATCACCTTCCATAAGATTTGACCAAATATATACAAAAGCAATGGCTGAGTCTAGTGAAAACAAGCCAGTGTCAGGATTGCCAATTGATTTGAAAGGTTATTCTTTTTTTGCTGAAAAACTCCTTCTGTTATGTATATTTTGTTTTTACATATATGTCTCTACAAAGTCTAAGTTTATATTGTGACAACATAACCTCCCCTTTCCTCTATTAACTATTGCACGTATTCCTAAGCTTGTTCAAAATTGGTGTGCAAGTCACAGAGAACAAATCGGGTAACCTCTCATCTACGAAAGAAGTTGTGCTTGTTGAATGTATAAACTACTGAAAGGTGCCCTTTGCACCTGAGGCCTGTGTAATAGTAGAACAATATACAAATAACAAGCTAATATCTTAAAATATCTAATTATCTTGATAAATTCAGCATGACTGACTGTGTTTTCTTTCATGTTTATTCTCTAACTTTTTTTGGTCTTTTTATCATAGATTTTCTCTCACAACTTAATTAGTAACCCATTTTAATAGTTGTTTTAGTACGAGTAAGTAGATTTCTATTGAAAGTGGTGACATGTATAGGTAAGAGGGCTTTTATTGCTGGTGTGGCTGATGACAATGGATATGGTTGGGCAATTGCAAAATCCCTCGCTGCAGCTGGAGCTGAAATTCTTGTAGGCACATGGGTACCTGTAAGTCCATACTCCATATGCAAATTTGAGGGGTCCTCTATCTGCATATTTTTTTTTTATTTTTGATTTTGTTCTGTTTTCCAGTCCTTGTATAATAATGCATTTACTGACCATGAACCTTTTTCTATAGGCTCTGAATATTTTCGAGTCCAGCCTACGACGTGGAAAATTTGATGACTCACGCTTGTATGATGTCAAATGCTGCTGTTGAATTAGTTTGTTAGGTTATCTGAATTGTGTGTACTTTGCTTAGAATAAAACTCAAATTTTCAGATTACCAGATGGTTCGTTGATGGAGATCACTAAAGTATATCCCTTAGATGCAGTTTTTGACAACCCTGAGGATGTACCAGAAGATGTAAGGGAGAAATACATAGTTCTGTTTCAAAGTTGCAGATACATATATATATATATATATATATATATAATCTTTTATATTATGATATTTTATCACCAAAAGAAAAATCTGATATGCTTATGCTCATTCCTTTTATTTTTTTGTTTTTTGAAAACTTGTATAGATAAAAGCAAACAAGCGTTATGCTGGATCTTCTAATTGGACTGTTCAGGTATATGCTTATTTTTGTATGGTCAAAATGATCTTTTGGTTGCTAGTTTTAAACAAATATACAAAATTAAAACTTACTACAAGTTTGGGGATGAAAATTGTAATTTGGGCTTGCAAAAGATTGATTTTCAAGACACTTTTGTGGCCTTTAATTTCACATGATATATTCAAACATCTTGAAATTATGGAGAAGAGAAGCCCAAACTCTCTAAAGTGATAGTTTTCTCTTGTATTTTATTTCAAACTTGAATTAAGAATTTATTTTGCATTATTTCTTTTACATATTTTAGTTATCTTTCATAACTCTACCTATGTTGTGCTAACTTTGCTTATGTTGTGCTCTAATATAAATCATTTCATAGCTAGTCTTAAGTCTAGAAAAAAGAGGAGAATTGTATTAAGCAACCGACAGTAATGTAAAACTTTATCGAATTTTTATGACGTGAATCAACAATATATTATAGTTAATACTAAGTCGTTGCTCAGAAGCGACACGCTGTATAGCTTGAATACAGTGTCAAATGAGCAAAATCCATTGCATCAACGCCTAGGTATAGTGAAAAATGAGTAAGGTTTTCCACATTTTCGTGAACGACTGTGAGTAAAGAAGTTGGTTCACGAGAGTAGGATTTGTTATGGAACTTGAAATATAGGTATACTTATAGGTAAATCAATGGAAATAATAAATATTATAATTAGGAGTATTAATTTTATGTGTTTACAAGAAACTAAATAGGTAGGAGAAAAAGCGAAAGAATTAGACACATTAGGTTTTAAACTTTGTTATATTGGTAAGACTAAATCTAAAAATATAGTAGGTATAATTGTAGATAAATATTGAAAAAATAGTATAGTAGATCTAAAAAGATTAGGAGACAAAATTATATCGTTAAAATTTGTAGTGGAAAGAGAAACTTTTAATATTCTTAGTATTTACACACCATAGGTAGGGTAAGAAGAACATTATAAAATAAAGTTTTGGGAGGATTTAAAAGGTTTAATTTTGGAAATACTTTTAAAGGAAAAGATTTTCATAGGAGGGGATCCTAATGGTCATGTGAGGAGTACATCTAAAAATTATGAGAGTTTGCATGAGGGATGTGGTTTAAGAGAAGCAAATGCAGAGAGTAAAATTGTTCTTGACTTTTTTTAATGTTCGATTTTACTACAGCTAATACTTGTTTTAAGAAGTGTGAAGAGTATCTTATTACATACAAAAGTGGGGAAATGTGCTCTCAAATTAATTTCTTTCTGATAAGGAAATTGAACAGAAAACTTTGCATGAATTGCAAAGTTATATCTGGAGAAAATTTGACTACACAACATAAGGTCTTAGTGATGGATGTTCGAATTAAGAGGGGAGTAAAGAGTAAAGGCCAAGATGGGGTGTAAAGAATAAAGTAATGGCAATTGAAAGCTGATAAAAAAAAGAGCTTACAGAGAAGGATTTTGAAGGAAGGATTGTAGAATGTACAAGGAAGTGCTAACAATATGTGAGACGAGATGGTTAAAGAGATTAAGAAAGTTGCAAAAGAAATACTTGGGAAATCAAAAGGTTTTGGATTTAAGGATAAATAATTTTGGTGGTGGAATGCAAGCATATAAAATAAAGTTAAAGTTAAAAGGAAATGTCATAAAACGTAATCTTTGTGTAAAAGTGAAGAAAATAGAAAAAAATATAAAATAGCTAAAAAAAACACTAAGAAGGCGGTGAGTAAAGTGAGAGTTATGGCATTTAATAGGTTATATTAATTCTTAGGCACTAAAGTTGGGGAAAAAAATATTTATAAGCTTGCAAAAAGTAGAGAAATGAAGACCAAAGAAGTGGATCAAGTGAGATGTATTAAGGATAAAGAAAAGGGAGTTCTAGTCACAGAATAGGATATTGAGGAAAGGTGAAAGTACTATTTTCATAAGCTATTTAATAAAGGATACAGGATCTCATGACACTTAGATAGAAGTATATGGAATGTAAATTTAGTAAGAGGTACGCTAATTTTAGCAAAGAAGTAAAAATCAAAGAATATATCATACCACAAGTCACTCGGTTTAAGTATCTTAGACCCATCATATAACAGGACGGGGAAATAGAAGAAAATATAAACCATAGGATTCAAGTAGGGTGAATGAAAAAAAGGAATGCTTTAGGTGTTATTCTAGATATAGAAAAGTATCTCTCAAATTTAAAGGTAAATTTTATTGTACAATTATAAGACTAGGAATGTTATATGAGATTAAGTGTTGAACAATAAAAAATCAATAGGAGAATAAATTCAATGTTATAGAAATAAGAATGTTACATGGATGAGTAGACATACCAAACAAGATATAATTAAAAATAAATATATTAGAGAGGAAGTTAGGATCGCATCTATTATGGAAAAAATTGTAGAATCGCATTTTAGATGGTTTGAGCATGTGTGAAGAAGATTTATAGAAGCTCTAGTAAGAAAATCGATCAGATAGAGAGTAATCCAATAATTAGAGGTAGAAGGAGACTAGCAACTATAAGACTAGTAATGTTGTATGAGATTGAATGTTGGGTAATAAAAAGCCAATAAGAGAATAAGTTCAATGTTATAGAGATAAGAATGTTGTATGGATGAGTGGATATACCAAACAAGATAGAATTAAAAATGAATATATTATAGAGGAAGTTGGGGTCGCATTTATTGTGGAAAAAATTGTAGAATCGCGTTTAAGATAGTTTGGACATGTGTAGAAAAGACTTGTAGAAGCCCTGGTAAGAAGGGTAGATCAAATGGAGAGTAATCCAATAATTAAAAAGACATAATTTATAATATAACTTTATGGCGTCATTTAATCCATGTGGCAGACCCCATTTATAAAGAAAAGGTTTATTGTTGTTGTTATTGTATGTTAGTTATCTTTCATCTTTTCCCTGCCTAAAAAATGTAAATGACTTTCTTTTGGGAACTGAATGTCTGTGCTAAAGTTTACCATGTTGGACTTAAAAGATTAAGAATTGTATGGCATTTTTTAAGATAATAGAACAGTTCCATTATTTTTCAGTAACACTTCTTTTATTTTTTATACTTCTCATCTTCATAAATTGTGAATTTTTATATCAAGTTTCTTTTCTTTCTCCTTTACTTTTTTGCTTGGTCAAGCCTGAAGCCTTTTTAACTTTATTTATTTTCAAATTAAAATAAATATGAATTAATTCATCATATTCAATTTTTGTACAGATTTTACTATATACGTTTAATTTTTCGTAATTGAGTAACATGAACTCTTGTTACTAGTAGATATTCTTTTTTGAGTGGTTGAGCTTATTGTGCTATATTTCTGGGAGCAGAGACCAAGTATTAAGCCAAATAGTGATTTATGAACTGTGTCTCATTTTTCCGTTTGCCCAAATTACACTGGCTTTATTATATCTACTGTGTATCGTTTTGCTTTGCAGGAAGTTGCTGAATCTATTAAAAAAGACTTTGGCAGTATAGACATCCTTGTGCACTCACTTGCCAATGGACCAGAGGTAGGTTAAATACAGTGATAAAGTTTCTTTATGCCTTTTGTCTCTGGTTTTAGCAAGCAGTTAACTTTGTTATAGGTGAGCAAACCATTGCTGGAGACATCTCGAAAAGGATATCTTGCTGCATTATCTGCATCTAGCTACTCTTATGTTTCTTTACTGAAACATTTCCTTCCTATTATTAACCCAGGCATGTACCTTATCTAAAATGGCTGCCATTATATTGCTTCTTACTTTGGTGTTTCATTTCTCACTTCTCTGATTTGGTTGTAGGTGGATCTTCAATCTCTCTTACATACATTGCTTCAGAGAGGATTATTCCTGGGTGTGTTGATTGTGCCTTGAACGAGTCTGTGTAATTCTTATTGTCTTAATTTTAGTGTGACATCATATCATTCTTGAACTAATTAATATGCAGATATGGTGGGGGTATGAGTTCTGCAAAAGCTGCATTGGAAAGTGACACACGAGTAAGTTTTTAATCTATTTTGGAAATCTCACTACTGCGCATGGCTCACATAGATGTACTCCATTTTTATTTATTCTTTTTCTCCTTACCTCTGGATGTTTGAAATTTTATATTTGTATTCTTTTTCAGGTGCTTGCTTTTGAAGCGGGTAGAAAGCACAAAATCAGAGTCAATACTATATCTGCTGGTATTGGCTACAAACTTTTTAGTCTAATATACTTTCCTTTTTCTATGTTTAATGGGTCTTCAGATTGCTATAATTTGTTGGCCTCAAGTGAGTGATGGTAATGGGAGTGGGTGCCTTGCTTTCTATATGAGTTCTTTCATAAAGGGGCCTATTTTAAAGAATTTGATCTTCTATGCCATGGATGTGCTAGATTCACAATATTTTGGAATTGATTTGTATTTAGATACTGCAAGCATCTACCCCACATTCAACACTCATCACAGCTGTATCCTTTGCTTCCATGAAGTGATGTCAAGAAGGAGAATGTGCATTTTTGCTGTTATATGAGATTGAAAATCCTTACTAAAAAGCATGAATTAAGCCCTTCCCGGAGTGGGATAGAGAAACTGTTCATAGCTTTTTCCATTTATTTTCTATTGCATTTTTGTCTCTCTCCTGCTAATGTATAACTACATCTAGGTCCGCTGCGAAGTCGTGCTGCAAAAGCAATTGGATTCATTGACATGATGATTGATTACTCAATAGCAAATGCGCCCCTACAGAAAGAACTATCAGCCGGTAATATTTTCATTTCCCTTAAAGATTCTTCCTTCTTGTAATGTACAGTTTCCTTTTTTCTGTCACAACTGAGTTAAAATTTCACATGACAGAGGAGGTGGGCAACACAGCTGCCTTCTTAGCATCACCTTTGGCATCTGCCATCACTGGTGCTGTTATATATGTGGACAATGGCCTGAACGCTATGGGTGTTGGAGTTGACAGTCCAATTTTTAAAGACCTGGACATTCCCAAGGACCAACACTAAGTACCTGAATTAGGAAGCCGAAGATTGACGTTGGTTTTTTTTTTTCCCTTTTTCCCAACCCCAAATTCTGCTGTCCCCCCTTTGCCCTTGAGTATTTGCTTGACCTTTTGTAGGTTGTTTGTGTTTTTTTTTTCTCCCCATCTGTTTTTTTTTTTTTTTTTTCTATCTGCAATGTGCTCAGTTGTGCAAAGTCATATAATTATGAACATTGTAATCTCTACATTGATTCCATCTCTTAATGCTATTTGTGTTGGCTGAATCAGTATATCTCTTTTTATTGGGTAAAATGTAAGTTTTGGATGCTGCATTGCAAACAAAAGGCACTAACTAGTTTTAAGGGAAGGATTGAGATCTGAGGCCCACTATCAGAGAGTATATTGCAAAAACTCTGGCCTTGCAAGATCTTCATTGCTTTTTTCGCTCTCTACCGCCTTTTCATAAATTCGTCTCCCCATCTTTTGATAATCTTGAACCTCCACCTTAGAAAAAATACGACTCGTTGCCATCTTCAATTTACTTTTAAAGGGCAATTGAAAATTTCAAACCTGACAGTATTGTTGGAGAGGGTGGATATAACTCTCTTTTCTGTTATAATTACCTCCCCCATAAGCAATTAACCTTACGGGGAAACACTTCATATGCTATATCACTAATTTTTTAGTGGCGTTTTTGTCTATTTTGATGGAAAACTAACGTACAAGAAGTTCGTAAGAATTGAGGATTAATTCATGGAATTTTTCTTAAAGTGCAACCAATTGTCAAGATTTAATTTATATAAATGGGGTTCATGTGTAGTACAGACGGAATTTACGTACAGAATAAATCTTAACTATTGAGTGTATAAATAACGTGACACTCCTAATACATGTAAGAATTGTTCTAATTCATGCGCTTACGATTATTCAAGATCTAAAACTAAATTGACTTAATTTTTTATGATTGAATTATTAGTATAGGTTTTTTTTTTTTCTTTTTCTGGTTAGCAAGCTTTGACACTCATCATATTTGTTTCGAAAAAGTTTGCAATGGGATTTTTTGCAATTTTCTTTGTTGACCGTGTGTCTCAAGTCTTAACGCTTCCCTTCCCTTGCAAGGTTCTCGAATCTCAACCTCCCTTAGAGACAGACGGCAAAAAGATGTATTGTTATTATATGCATGGTTCACTTTTCACTTTAGCAGGCCATAACGTAACATTTGAGGAGCTACGATTTATTGCCATTTGTAAAATTTGAAGATAAGTAGGCTGATGTTTTTACGAAATGCCTTTTGTAGCAAGACATTTCATTTAATTGCTTTCAATAAGTACATGAGGAATGGATATTTTTTCTTTTTCATGTTGAAGCAATTAACAACGACACTCGGGAAAAATTCTTGTTAATGTATGTTATCAATTTTTTTTAAATAAAAATTATATATAATTTTTTTTGCAGTTTAATATATAATTAAACTTTCTCTACATGTTAATTATTTTATTAGAGAACTTAATAGTATATTACTAAAAATCTATCTAAATTTTGTCTCGTTACCTAAAACATGTCAAAAGATCATTCAAACACAAGTTACACGAAATCCAGGCTTGAAGTATGAACGTTGCATAATCCCACTATACCTTGTGTCGTACAATTTTCTTTTTTTGTTTAATATAAAATGGTAGTTAAATAAATTACTTCATTAGTTAGAACATTAATAACATGCTCAGGATTTTTTTATCCTCACACCTGCACCCGTCAATCCTACAATATTTATGTCTTGACATTCTTGGCGCAAGAAATAGCGTGAAAGGAGTTTATTAAAGGGTGTGCAGAGGCTAGGAGCTAGGGAATCCACTTTGATAAAGGATGACTACCAAACACTAGGAGAATTGAATCCATGCAGCACTGGGGTTAGTCAGGTTTTTGATACAATGTTAAAAATCATTGAACTTAGAAACTTAAAACTGTCAAGTGGAAGTTCATTATTAATTTTATTAAAATCTTTTAAAAACATACATCAAAATTTATTTATTTGGGCTCAGTCCAAAACAATGATATTCACATTACAGTCTATACATTACCGGTTGATTTCTGTCAAGACTTTTCAAAAGAAATTTACATAACTGACAGCCCCAATTGGAGAAGGGGCTACTAAGCTATTCCTGTCTGCTGAACACCAATGCACAAGAATATACAAACGAGACATAATTGCTAATTTAAGCAGCAGAGATGCTATGGACGGAAAATTCGAATGGTTTTGGTAACTTGAAGCCGACAAAATGGACATTTTGATACTGCAGAACAGCATCTATGACAAAGCACGTGACCACAAGGCACTATTGTGATATCAACTTCAGCAGTCAGACAAACCCGACAAAGCCATGCTGCTTTTGCTGTATCTGCCTCTTTTGCTGCAGCATCAACCCTTTCCTATATAATAATCATAATGTGATATGTCATTTCAGAAATGGAGATATAATTTAAGAAAACATATTTGATCCAGGGTTATCACTTCATTTTCAGACGAGTGAAGACATGACATACATGTAATATAAGCATTTATTCCATTCAAAGGATACGAGAAAAAGGAAGACAATAATAAGATCTACTACCAACATGATATCAATCAACTTCTTCCCTTACCATCCTCCTGAAGTTGGGTAGATTAAACCAGAGTCCAAAGATCCAACAAATAAGAAACAGTAAAACCACAAAAGGATTAAACAGCTGCAAGTCGCTTTCATTCACTTCATTCCAAATCAACTAAGGTCTAAAACAGATAATGCTGAAAAGTAATAACTAGACATAAACCATTCCTTCCCTAAAGCATCCCAACATGTAACAAATACGACATCCTGTGACATGATAGACCTTTCAATCCCCGAAGTTTTGAACTATGTATCTATTATAAATGGATAATTCACGCAGAAATCATAGTATTACAAATTACAAATAACAAACCTGCTCCAATAGAAGTGCTGCTTGAGATTCTTTAAGATTTTCTTGCAAAGCTATTGTCCTCTGAAGTAAAGCCTGCTTCTCCACATCCATATTGATTCCAGCAGCAGAGAGTATCTCATTAACCGCCTGCACCAGTTCTGCAGCTGAAACTTTGCCATACTGGACTTCTCTCAAAGGCTGCAGCATTCAGTTTAAGCACATCAAGACATACAAGCAATACATAAGATGTTACAACACACCAAATAAGATATGAAACAGTTAGTTCCTGACAAAAATCTAGATCTCCAAATAGAGGATTCCATAAAAATCGTGAAGTTGAAAAGTCTTGAACTGGCTTATTTCTCTTTTCTCTCTAGTTTTGCATTTTAAATACTTTACGTTTCATCTGAACAAAAACAAAAACAAAAAACTATTTCAGGCCTTATATATGTGTCTATTTTCCATATGCATGCCTGTGTATATTGGTCTCACTGAATTGCACAAAAAATGGATCATGTAGAAGACCTCTGAAGACCTGGGATTTAATGTAGCGTGGGTTGGGAGTGGGGTGGAGTAAGGTTTTTTTGTTTTTGTTTTTTGGTTTTTTGGGGGGGGGGGGTTTAAGGGTGCTAACCACTGTTTAGATGCTTTAAAGGTAATGGGGCGGGGTGGGTTGGGTACAACCCATTTTTCCAACCCCTACAAATTGGGGGATTTGGGATGGGTTGGTTCTTTATGATCTTCTATTTCTCCTTTTAACCCTCTCCACTTTTCTACTCCTCTATCTTTCCTCTTTATTTACATAAGAGTAATATTAGAATTTAGAAATTTCACTCTTCAAAGCCATCCCCACCCATGAAAACCATGAGGAGTGGCTTACCATCCACTTTTTCATTAAACTTCCAAACGATGGAGTGTGTTGTCTCCTCCACCCCAATCCATCCCACCCCATTAATCACCATCCCACCCCACTCTCTTTAAAACTCCCAATCAAGCCTTTAGAGAAATCCTCCATACAACGTATGTGGAAAAAGGATTGGAGAGGTAAATAGGCAGTCCACGTTAAAGCAAAAAATTTTAATTATTAGCAAGCTCAGAGAGCTGAACCTGAGAACTGCTTCTGCCCCTTCGTGAACTCTCTGACACCTCAATATGAGACCTGTTACTGCTTACCACAAGGCTATCATCCACCAAGGATTCTGACAGAGGACTGCTTGCTGCTATACTTTTAAATGAAAAAACTTGTGAAGAAAGTAAGCTTTGTGTAACACCTGGGGCAATTTCAATCTTAAATCTGTATAGAGCTTGGCCTGCTGATGGTCTGACATCCTCAGGCACCTTTCCATATTTCAGCTTTTCTCCATTTTGAGACCGCCAAGCCACTATTTCACCTGAATAAAAGGGCCTCAATGGTTGGAACTGAACAAGACGAGCATCTTGGGGCAATATTTCTTTGCCCACCAAATTACTGCTTCCATTTACCGGTTCAACTTCTTTCTTGTCAGAGCACAGTTTTAAGACATTAACGATTGAAATCTCAGATCCTTCAGGGCAAACAAATAAGGATCCAATAGGCAATACAGTAGGAGAGCCTAAAACCTGGCTGAGAACAACAGCAATGAGATCAAAAATCGATATATAAGTTGGCGGTTCTGCAATTAGAATACAGGATTTTGATTTGTTCACAAAATAAAGAGTCTGATATGCAGATTCACCCTTCCACTCTGGTATGATGAAATCTTTACCCACACGAGTAATATCAACTGACTTGGGCAGAAGCAAAAACTTCGTTTTAAGATTCTTAACAAATTGCAGTTTTTCTGCAGTTGATTTCAATAAGGATTGTATTGTATCCAATGCAAGGTTATTAACTGCAGGAATGTAACTGCCCATGCTATTAACAACAGTCCATACAGCAACCTGAAGTGATCTGCTTGATAACTTCTGTTTGATGGTCACTAGTGAAACAGATCCCATGGAGTCTAAAGTCTGTAATTGCTCATTCTCATCAAGTTCCTAAAAGCCCAGGCAGAAACTTTCCAGTAAGTAACAGCTTTCTGTTGAAAACTTAGCAATAATACAGAATTTAATAAAATTAAGAAAGCAAGATAGTAAGATAACTTAAAAAGCAAAAGACTATCTGAAATCACGCTACCTCTATGACAACTTCAGACAATTTTTTTATGCTGAGCACACTACATATGTGCCCAGAAAGATCCGGGTGGACAAATCTTATTTTGGAAATATCAATGCATTTGACATATCGGGAACCATAGGAATCAACATAGACACATGTTGCTGAATGAACAAGTCTGCAGCCATCATCAGGAACTATGGCTTCTGATTTCCAGTTAGACCTATCAAGTGTGTTTCCCTCAATAATCTGATCACTTATAAAATTCAAAATTTCCATAACAGCCCGTAGCTCATTTGGATTTAAATGCTGATATCCACAAGCTTTTTGAAGATTTAGAAGAAGATCCATTGCAGAAGAAAGGGTTAGTGTGTCCTGAAGACCCAAATCTTTAAGAATCTTCACAAATGGGAGATATACTGTAGGGAGTTCAAAAGCAAATGGAGACAAATTGATCATCAAACGCACAAAAAGAGCGTCAGCAGTCACCAGGCGTGTTCCATTTGCAGCAGGCAGAAATGCCACTCTCTGTAGCTTCATCACATCTGGGGGGAAAAAAAAGTATTAGAACTTTGACAACCCCGCGTGCACACTGGCTTTTATGATGTTATACACCAAGTTAGGTCACTATGAATCAACTTAAGCTTAATTATCTATGAAGGTAAGTCCTCAGGTCATCAGCTTAAAATGTAATTGTTCATCTTCAATCATGTTCAAAAAGAAATAGATATTCAAGAAATATTTATATGCTCCAGAAGTAACTGTCCATCAGCGTGTTGTGGCAGTGTTTGTGTTTTGGACACTAACAATGCCAAAAGACACTGATGACACGTGTCCATACATGTCAAAATTAAAAAAAAAAAAAATTGCTTGGACACAATTTGAACACAACTGACAGAAAGGGGAAAAAAGAAGAAAAGAGGATGGAATGAGAGAATGGAAACACCATCTTGATGAGATTATAAGAGTTCTTTCCTAATTTTTTTGGTTGATTTCTTTGGAATATAATAGTGCAAGATACTTGGAATATAGAATGATGTATAACTATTTATTCTTAATGTCATCGGTTTAGGACATGACTTAATGCCATCCATACCTTACATTCTGAATCGGCTAGCTTTCAACAGTAAAACACAGACCTATTCTCAGCCAGGAAACCCAGAGAAAATAACAAAAACTTGAGTAACATAAACATTATTTATTTTTAAGCATCAATTTCATTCTGCAAGTCTTTTTGAAGACTGGCTTATAATGATGGCACAGTGATAAAATATTGAAAGAAAGAAACATTGGGAATCTCAGTGGCTCAGCCTCAAACCATGTCAACCAGCAAGAGCATAGCAGCAATACATAGCAAATAAAAAACATCATATGTCAGAATTTGTTTGAAACAAATAAAACTTTTTTCCCTACCCCCGGGCCCAATAAGAACAAGAACCCAAGAAGTCCACATAAAATGAGAAGTTATAGAAATAAAAATATAATCGATGTTATTATGAGCAAGTCCATAACAAAAGGGGAACCTAGTGAGTCACCTGAGGAAGAAAGGGAACTCCAAACTTTGTCTAGATATTTCAAAATCTGACAAGTACATTCCTCAATGTTCATTCTTGATGCAATGGGCCAGTGAGCCAGAGTATCTTCACCTCCATTTTTTCCAGTTTCCTGGGGCAAAACCATATTAGCATGTCATGCATTTAGATAAATCATACAGTTAAAATTAAGTAAAATAGAAGTATCATTTTTTACTTTCAGGTGCTTTAAAACCATGGAAAAGGGTGGAGGACTGCTTAAATGGAGAGCTCCCCAAGAATACTCCGGAGGAACAATCTGCAGTCTAGAAAGAATAGGGGCGCAACTCCAAGCTAGAGGCCAATCCTTAGACACAATAGCTTCACTATATGAAGCAAGTACCCTCTTGCAATGGACACTTGGAAACCCCAACTCAGCAGGTACACATGCAATCTTGCCAAGAATGTCACAGAAGTTGTTGCTAAAATAAAGAGCAAAGTTTGAGAAAACAAATTCAATAACAGATCCTGCTAATGCCCAAACTTCCCTTGAAACTTCAGTACGCGAATTGGTCGTGTCTGTCTCAAAATCATCTGCATCACCTGATTTCATGCACTCCCTTCCAAGAAACTCAACTCTTCTAGCACAATCAAGTATTACATCTACTTCAATAGCAGTTCGAAGGCCAAGTTTCCTTAATATTCGAAGCCACCCATCTGTACTAAACCTTTCTCCAGGAAATTTTGTTCTCTCACCAGAGAAAATAGAGATCAATAAAGCATCACCAGGATCAAAAAGATCTTTGGGCTTCAAGAGATCTATTGAAAATTCATCCGAATTTCGCACAAATTTAGTTTCCTTTAATGTTTCAACTACTGATTGATCTGCTTGCAGATCATGCCAATTGGTATAAAGATATAACAATATGTCCTCCTGCTCATTTTGAGGCTTCCTCTCAAAGCCAGGCAAGCCAAAGCGCACTAAGATCTGTTGGTCACCCAACTCCAGCACCCCAAGGGCTCGGAGGAATGAACTTTCAATTGAATCTGTGGCATAAGAAAGACAATGCTCATCATATGGTTTGAGAAACGAATGTGAAAGTATCATACACTGGTCTTGACGCTGCAATTTAGTATAAGATCCTACAACTGTTTTATATATAGGCAGAGAACGTAACACTTCAATTTCTTCCCGCGTATAGCTGTAGCCATTTGAGAACTCATTAGCAAAAATGGAAAAAAGCTCATCACAATTGGAAGTGGAGATATTAGTAGGTTCAGAGAGATATCCAGCTTGCTCAGCTGCCACAAGTTTGGATGCAATAACTTGGCCAAGTGATTGACCAGGCATGGGAAAACATTTGCATGAAGCAGCACAGTCCATGAATGCTACATCAAATATGGGTATATTACACTGGTTTAACATAGGAAACAACCAAGGATAACTATTTTTGGATCTTTCAAAAGCAGAAATGTAGGATTCAATTAACTGAGCTTCAGAAGTATTATCACCAGAAACTTCACCCAGATAACTGGTGGCTGCTTCTCTTTCTAAAACACCACTTGTCAATGTTGGATGCTCCAAAATAGGTGGAATGAAGACCAGATGTCGTTCCCTTATGCGGCATAAAACTGGTCTACCAAGAAAAGCAGGAATTAGGGGCCAACCAGAAAAAAGAGATAAATCTTCTGGTGAGCCGCTTAAAGTTTTCCAGAATATTCTAATCCATTCAGGGGAAGGACCCCCTTGATCCCCAGAACTTGGCAGTTTCTCCCATGAAAGCCATGGAACCATATTTGAGCCTATTACATGGTTCACCCAATCTTTGTGGAAAATGAGTTTCATATGATTAGCCAGAAGGTGAAGAGAGAAGTTCTGTAACTTCAACAGTGCTTGAATGGCAAGATTAGAGAAAAGTTCACCCAATATTGGTTTGTCTAATACTTTTGAATGCATAAACTTTGCTCCTAAGGGAACCATTAGTGACTGTTGCTCCTTATTTCCAAGCCAAAGTTCAGTAAAGCCCAACTTTATTAGATGGTTAGTTGCAGTTGGACATGGTAGACCTTTGAGCTCTGTAGCAATGGATATAACCTTGTGGTCCCTATTTTGACTGCTGCCTGTCACAGCATTCCTGTGAACCAGGGGTCCTCCTGCTCTACCAATATCTTCAACAACACCCCGACCAAAATCAAATAAAGCCTTCCCTAAACTTGTCATCATTTCGAGTGCGTCTCCTGAACTGGCTGCACCCTGGGTGGCTAAGCCAAAGGAGCTATGCATGTTAGACTCTTGATGAGAATTGCTTCTGACAGCATTAGTTTGTCTGCAACCAGCATTAGCATTGACAGGATCAATTGATGCATAATCTCTGGACAAGCTGAATAATCCCATTTGCTGAAAATCTGACAAGCAGTATTCAAGAACATCTATATACATGTCAACTGACCGCAGGACAATAGATGTTGAAGAAATTTTTAGGAGATCACGGACCATTTTAGGTCTAATTTCTCGAACAGGAAAACCCACAGCTTGGATTTCATTTACCAATTCCCATGGTACTGAAAATACAGGATAATGTTCCTTTACAAAGCTACAAACTGTAGCAGGAAGTAAACTACCAATCACCCCATTCCCAGGCTGTGAAAGGAACATGCCTTCTTCAGCCTTGACTAAATTTCCTGAATATAGTTGCCACACTGGAAGGTCAACAATACGAGAATAAAATGGATGTATCACCCATTCTTTAAGGCAATCCCAGTCTGCTTTGAGAATGGCTGCTAAACTTGCAGGCATGGTATTGCAATCACTAAGTTGATCACTCAGAACACCCCCCTTAGAACATGGCCAGAAGGAATAGATCTGATCTCCGTAAGCCTTCAAAGAGAGACTGATTGCAGGACAGGCACTTGAATCAATAAAAGAACTCGAAACATCTTTTCTTAATTTTTGCATTTCTAAGATCATTTCAACATAGGAATCACAGACACAAGACATCAGTTCTCTGTTCCAAGATTCAATTAATTGATTTCCAGCATCAAAGTGTGTCTCTGCTGATGTTTCCCTGTCTTGGTATTTAAAGAGATAACGACCTCTGTTGTGACACACAAGGAAACATCCTAGGACAGTAACAGGCATATTTATACAACCAGACAAAGGAAGAGGGGACATAATGGAGCTCAATGAGAAGGCATTGGCATGATGACCATTTCTTGATATAAGTGCTGCAATTCCAGCAACAGGAGTCAAGTTGTGCGCAAGATATCGCCTGAGAAGAAAAAAGTGGATGTTTAATGTATGAAGGACATACACTTACAAAAAAGAGCTATGTTGTGTCTGCCAAGTATTAGACAAGATATTACACTATGCAACACTTTAAATTATGTGGGAGTCATGTCCCATGTCTGTGTTAATATCTATGCTTCCTAGGATATTATCAAACAAATCATGTTATTGAAGAACAAACAAAATACAAAGGGTTAAGCTTTGATCAGGTCTTACAGTCAAGCAACTTCCGCGTTAAATTGAGACTCATCTTCAAGCAACCCCCTCTTCCTTTTTCCCCCTCCTTCCCCACCCCCTTAATGAATAAAGAATTCATTACAGAAGAATGAGCATTACAAGAAATAAGGCAAATCATACCATAAACAGGTGCAATGGAAAATTAATCAAGAAAAGTCTAAACAACAAAGCTTCCATTTCCATCAAGTCTCTGTAAATGAGAAATCCCTAAAACAAGCCTTGTTCCAAGCACTAATCAAAAGCTAGATAAAATGATGAAGAACTCTAACCCTTAGTAAAGGTGACAAAATCTGCTTTTGAAAATTGTGGCACTCTTCTCAATTGGAATAAATTGTCAAACTGTGGAAAATATCGCACACATCCACAAAACTTCTCCCTCTTCAGTTTCTTATTCTGCCCTTAGCCTATGAAACTAGCCAACATGGTCTCAACAACAACAATAATAATAAGCTTTTTTAATTAGATGAAGTTGACTACATGGATAATCAACGCCATAAAGTCTTATCATGAATCATATTTTGAGACAAACTATTTAAGTCTAAATCCTTCTTAATAGTTTTACTTATAGTTTTCCTTGATCTCCATCTACCTCCAACATGGTCTCAATGAAGCCTTGTTTCTTTTTTTGGAGTGATGGAGACAGATAATATTGAAACATAATAATTTGTTATTTTGGCCAAGGAGAATATTAAATCCTTTTGTAAAAATCTGGTTGCTTTGTTACACATAAGTGAAATGGAAGTTGTCCATGAAAATATTTGAGGCTTTTTTGTGCTTGTATCTACAAATAGATTGCAAGTGGAAGCAGCTTCAAATGCCTATGAGTATTAGCATGGATTGTAAAAGGTCCTAATTTTTTATTTTAGTAAGAGGAATTGCTTTATCCAACATGCATACGCATTCCTCAAAAGAGACATCAATAAGTTAAAGGATTAGGCTTAGATGCAATTATTTATATCTTTACTCTCAAGTTTTCCAATTAAAATATAACAATTATATGATTTTCAATTAAAACATGACAAGTATATAATTTTTTAATAATAATGTGACAAGTGTATGATTTTTGCTGTATAGTTACCTTGACAAGTGTATGATTTTTGCTGTATAGTTACCTTATTAAATTATATGATTGTCATGTTTTAATTGGAAAACTTAGTAGCAAAGATACAAGAAACTACATATATTTTTTTTTTCCTAAGTTAAAAGGTGATAGAGTAAGTTATTATAATACATGAACAAGACAATGTCCACTACATACTTCACATAGAACAATACCTATCAAGAGCCATATTTCTCGTTTGCCCAGAACCCAGGCTGAGTACAAGAAGCCACCGATCAATGATTGTAGTTCCTTCTGAATATGAAGTCACATCTATTACGTGCATCTTAATACCAGCATTGGAGCTGCTAAACAATCTTGATATTTGGAACTTTCTCCATTTTTTTTCCGAAAAAGGATTCCTCATTAAAGCAGATGATGGGTCAATGCAAACTGAGTAATTCTGGTATGGACGTGAACTTCCATCTTCCCATGTCAATATTGATACCTGACAACACATGAAGATTTTATGTTAGAAAAAATATGTCTATAAAAGCAATCCTAACAAGAATATCTCAAGAGTAACTACGACAAACAACACAAATCAAGCATATCAATGTTTTGTCTTTCACTAAAAAAGTTCTACTAATAAAAGAAAAAGATATAGAACAATAGCTAAGGTACCTTCCTAGATGAACTACACAAGGAAACAAGAATAAAAGGAACACGAAGGGAATATTATATCAATACACAATAGCCCTTAACAATCTCTCTTCTCTTGCAACAAGGACCCTTGAAACCAAGGTAATCAAGATCGTGATCTTGTGGGAGAAAATCTTGCCAGATCGTGCAAAAGATCATGCCAGCACAAGATCGCAATCCAGATCATGTGATCACAGGATTGCATGATCTGGAGCCATCCAGGAAGGCCTTCAAGAGAGAGAGAGAGAGGGGGGGGAAGGTAAAACAGCTGCATTTAGCCTTGGATAATGGCGGAAAGGGTAGAGCTCAGGCAAAAACAAGCAGAAAGTCAGAAACCCTAGTTGGTTCTCTCTGTTTCCTTCTTCTCCTTCCTTTGTCATCATAAGCCATTACCTCTTTTCTTCCACTTCTTTTGTGCCATAATTCTTGAAGACTCTGGAAAATATTTGAAGAGTTCTCACTTGCCTTTGCCTACCTACTCTAGTTATTGCATTTTTAATCTTTCAAAAAGCACTAAAATGCTTTAGACTTTCTTTCATGTCCTTAATGCCTTAGACTACCGAGATTCCTTTTTTGTCAGATGGTTTAGTGATGTATCATATGGAGCATAGATTGACATGACTTCAGTCCATTCTTTCATAAAAAGGAAGTTAAAAATTATTTAATTTTAAGAAAAAGATAAAATAGAATAAAGAATAAGTAAAATATTAACAAAGACTTGTTACATAGAAAAAATATGAATATGTTACTTTTGCAATTCATGACCTGTTTTATAAAAGTATGATAAGATTTGAATAATTTATTCTTACTTAAGAAATTTATTCAACTGAATATATTTTTTATATCTATTCTAAGTTGTAGGATCTTACAATCCTCAATCCAATCCAGCAATTCGATCTATTTTGCCCCTTGTCTAATCCTGCGTAAGATCTCAATCTAGATTACTTAGCTTGGAACCCAATGGTTAAACACAGAAAGAAACCAAGTAAACAGCAAATCCTAAAGCAAGGACAAAGAAAACTTCTTACAGATATAGCATTATGTTACAACCTTATCCACCAGACAACTGCAAAAATAGCACACACACACACACAGGAATTTGTTTTCTTTACTCCTACTAAAACTTTTAATTCTAAACAGCAAATTGCTTTACATTATGAGAGCAAACCCATGCTTCTGCAAAAACTCCAAATAGCCTATTCCAGAAATAACTGACTGCTAGACACAGTAATATAAAAATTATAGCAGTTTCAAAGCTTTTGCAACATAAAAAGCAAATATCCAGAAAAAGTGCTTCACATGAGCTTCCAATATACAAGTCATTAGTATTAATCCTCTTGAGTATCACAATCCAAAACCTTTGAGGGGTTTCAGATTCCCAAATCTTACTGGGAAGAAGAAATGTGTTTCTGATCATAGAATGGGTAAGAAAATGGAGGAGGACTCCATAGAATTGCAAGAAAATATAATAAAACTATTCATGGATCTTCACTTAAAAGCTTAAGCTTTTGGATTGAAACAATCTTTAACATAGTATTAGAGCCTCTAACCAAATGATCAAGAGTTTGATCCTTGCTAACCCCCATTTTCTTAAGTAAATTAAAGTTAAATTTCAGCATAAGATATGGCAAGTATGTGCTTTGTCCACATTTCAAGTCCAAAGGGCGTTTGTATAATGGGGCGTGTTAGATAATATAATTAAACAATTGATGAGTTTTCACCTAAAACTTAAGCTTTTGAATTGAAATAGTTTGGAATTAAATCCTTAAAAAAAACCCAAAAAAACAAATCTCTTAATTAAAATTAAGTTTCCTCACAAAGTTTGGTTAGCCTTTCATGTAAGGAATGTTAGAGATTATTACAAAATTATTCACCTGCCTTCATTTAACAAAAGCTTTGTGGTTGAAATGGTCTTGACAAGAAAATATTCCTAGAGGAAACCAAAACCCAAATTCTCCTTTATAAAGTAGAATAAAAGGGTACAGACTGAGCAAAATCAAATGCAAATCCGTTTCAAATTTTCCTCAATCATTCAAATTTCTAATAAAAGTGAAAGTTCCAGAAAACATGTTATTCTTGTAAAATGTAGATCCTACAGACTAGAGAATCATACAAAGAGTAAGGTATTAGAAATTAGGGAACACCTCTATGAAAGGAATGTTAACAACTCAAAGGTCCTCTCTAAACTGGACACCAAAACAATCACCTACTTTCAGAGCAAGTAATAGCCAGGGCACACCATTATATCCTAGAGAATGAATTTCAAGGGACATGAATAAGTAGCAGGGATCACTAGATTCAAAGATTGGCGTCCCACCCATTCTGGTGCAAGTAGTACTCACTCTGAAATGTCCAGTGCCAAAGTAAATTTTGGCTCCCAGAAAGTAAATTTGGCTCCCAGAGAAAGGATCATAACTATTTGTCTACTGCCAGAGTATTGTATGTTCAAGCACTTTTCCCATTAATGATCAAAGACAATATTACTACTTTCTAAAAGCACTTCTTGAACAACATAGGCAAATGTAAAATTGCTTTTCAAAATGCAATTCTAGATAAAGTGGTTTCCAAAATACTAAGAAATTTTGTGTCAAGAACAGCTTCGAACCAGAAGTTTAAACTATTAGGAGAAGACCCATGAATTTTTTTATTTCAATGTATAATTCTAACAGAGTCCCACACATGAAAGTCCTTTAAGCTTGAAGCATGGATAAAGCACAAGTCCACCATACCTTGAACAAAAATTTAATTCTGATTAAGAGAATGAAGTAGCAATGATTGAACCCATTACCATTTGGTCATGAAAACCTTGATACCATGCCAACAGTCATTTTATCCCAAAAGCTTGAGCTATTAGGAGAAGACCCATAAATGGTTTTGATGCGTATTTCCAACACAACATGGTCAAATGCACTAAATATCTCCAGCACAACAAATTTAATATTACCTGCAAAACTGACTTTAAAAATAAAAGGGCCCTAGATCCATGCTCTATAAATCTGTCAGTAATTTGCCTTAGCCTGTTTGATCCCAAGTCAGGTCCATCCTTCAAGCACTCAGATGATAGAGGCATTCGGATGATGGTAGAATCTGATGATGACCATAACTCATTCTCATCGATGAGCATTGGACTAAATTGATCACTAAATCTTCGTGTGAGATCAGTACCTGAAACCTCAATAGTAAAGGTGTCAAAGCTCTATGATTTTAGAGAAGAGTGAATATTGCATTCCAAATTAATGCAACATCAAATATTTTCAAAAGAAACTAGAATTATGTGCCTTTCTTTTATAAACAAACTACTATGACAAACAAAAATAAATAAATAAATAAAAGGACAAAACAGCCTCCATGAAACACAATAGGAAGAAGGAAAAAAAAACTCTAAAAGGAAAATATCAATACCAAAAGAACTTCCAATTTTGTAGCATATCTAACAACGGCACCTCTTTACACAACCATTAACTAAGCACAACAGAAAAAACTAAGCACCCAAAAAAAAAAAAGTCTATGCTATACCTAAGTTACTGGCAAACTTTTTGCTTATCGATTCTTTGAATCCCACTCCAACCAATGATGCTGTGTAGCATAGTAGCTGAAAGCACATACTAATTTCATGATAGAATACAGATAAGCTTGGATAGAAGAGCCACAGAGAAAGCAAAATATTTGAATAGACTTCCCAGTACTGACAACTGAGATAATATAAGGTTGGATCTTAGTTTATAAATAATACACTGAGAGCTCAAGAATCAACTCCATCTTTAATAATTAATAACTATAAAATTAAACGAAAAAATACTAAATATGAAGGAATTGAAGGGGGCTAATGCCACATTTTAGAATATTTAGTCTCTTTATGCAATGCAAAGAATAATAATTAGCTTAAGCTCATGAATAATCCATTCAGATAAATAAGGGACTTTATGCCTTAATGAATAATTACATATCTTTCCCCATTTTTAGGTCAAAGTCAGGACAAAACATTTACAAAATTTTATCATTATAGGACATGCTACCCAATGTTACCCCTTATTTATATAAAATAACAAATGGACATAAAGAAAATTTTAGCTCTTAACAAAAGATAGTTGGCCTAAATTATTCTCAGAACCAAGAGGGCCTACCTCTATATGTCCATGAGCAAAGATCCAATCAACTTAAAGTACTTACAGTACAGCTATCACAGAAAAATTGCCAGCAATAATGCAGTAAAAAATTCAAAATGAGGTTGAAAAGTAAACTTGAGGAAACTAGTTTAAACAAATTTAGATGAAGAGGAATAAACAGTATACCTATCAAGGAAAACATTTTAGCTGAGGGGGAAGAAGTTGAAGGTGCAGCAAGTACCAAACCACGAGGATCAAACATGTAAAAGTAGCCACCAGATATTATTGAGAGAAGATTGCATATGGAATAGCAGCAAATCAATCCTAAACCATAATTAACTGTGTTGCCCCGTAATCTCCATGGAGGAAGGAGCTGGAGATTACTAATTTCCTCTCTACTCAAGCAGGCTCCTTCAAAGATTGCTACAAGAGCAGGCCCTTGGAATTCACCTGTATAAATCACACCATATTAAACAACAAAGAGAACAAATTACCTGGTCATTATATTATGAATGTTTCATGAACCTTAAGAACTTGTTTCAAAAAGACAGCATTACTATTTGACATCTGAAAAACTGCAGAAACTTTGTATTGCCCTTGGTTGTAGCAGAACTTTAGAAGGGTGTTCAAGTAAAAGTTTCACCAGCTTGCCAACACTATGTAATGCTAATAAAGTTTGAAATTTCTATTTTGAAATATATATATATATATATATATAAACTAGTGGAGGAGAAAGTGAAAGAATACACCTAGGAGGACATAATATTTTCTGAAAAAGTATGGAATAATGTCGAAAAAACAAAGCCTCCAGGTCCAAAAATATGAAACTCCAATGCTGTTTTTCTTACACTTATTCAAGAACTCCTCCGCCAAGTGTGCGATGGTATGACCCAGCCCTTAAAGACCCTAGAAATCAATCATATAGACCATACTACCACCAACATGACAATTCACAAAATCTTACACTTGTTGATGGAAAGTGTTTATTCATCAAATATCATACTAGAAATTGTAGAAAGATTTATACAAGAAACAACTAGAGCTGTCCAAGTAATGAGACTAACAAAAATACATGAAACATCAATAAAGAAAATTACCTAAGTTGTGTTGCAGCAAAGACTGGCGGGGATGTTCCCTCTTATCATAAATCAGGTGCAACTTCTTGGCTTTGCAACAATCTGCCAACTCAAGAAGGTCAAACAACAAAAATTCCTCATTTCCATACAGGGCCAAAAGCTCGTTTACTTTATCATAGTCCATGGACGGCATGTCCTTAGTCATATCTTCACTGACTAAAGAAAGGCACCGAACTGACTGTATGCCCAGCCTGTTAGCCAAATCATTGCTGATACTGGGATGTATGAAATGTTTTCCAATGAAAGAATTATTATCCAACCAAGGTGCATCATTATATACAAGATCCCCTGCAGGCATCAGAACCCCATGAGCATCTGGAATCAACAATGGACTGTCAGAAGGCTCAAAAAGTGGCTTCTCCGAGCAACATTCTACTATGGCTTCAAGGACACGATGGACAAAATTTAACTGATCTCTTGAAAGAGGAACCCCTTGTACATCATTCTGCAGCCGTTGCAATACATGAAGATAGTCCCAAATACCAAAACTCAGTCTGACACCTAACCTCATCAGCAAATCTTTATACTCTGATAGTTCAGATGGAACAACATATAAATATGGAGTAAATTTTACAGGTGAATCAAATGCAAGTGCATTTGGTAATACAAAATCATCTCCAATCCAGACCCATGAAACACCATCTAATTCTGCTTTCAGTTCAATGAAGTCATCAGTATTTATATATTCTTGCAATTTTGAATAAAGGTATGGTATTTCTTTTTGCAACTGTGCATCAAAATCAGGTTCCAGCAATGAATCAATCTTAAGCTGCCTATAGGACTTAGATAGGTCAATTAATTGTCTTGACAAAACACCCACTTTTGGGCAATCCATCCACCCAAGTTTTGTTTGCAGATATGTCGTGTGGCATTCACCATCTAATATATGCTTCGAGGATGATACCATCCAAATCTGTGATTTAGGCCTGACAATTGTGGGGGATGCCACTTTGTAACTGAATTTTAACCATGGAAGTCCCAAAACAGGTGGATCAGAGATTACTGGACACCAAGAGATTACCTTCATTTCAGACCAAAATTCTTCTTCTGACATATCATCAATCAAGCCGCTTAAAAATGAATCAATATCATTATCATCTGTTTGGTAGTTCTCATCTGTTTTATGAAAGCTATCATACACAACAGGAACATCCATTATGCCGCTGTTTCTTACAGATATGTCACTCTCGGGATCACAATAATTATTCTCAGCTTTATTTGAGAGCTTCTGTGATATTGAATCTAAAAAAATCAATAATTCTCTTCCATGCTGGAGTGCCTCAGCATCTCCGGAATCATGCAACAGAGAGACTGATCTAGCACAATCAAGCAAACCAGTAAATCCCAGAGATCTCCTAAGTCCAAGGCTCACTAAAATATCCAGAACTTCAGGAGCTAAGAATTTCTCAGAAGGAAAGAAAGCATTTCCATGCAGCATCTTTTGTAGCAGTGGAACCCGAGGATCATATAGCCTGCCATAACATTCTAGTTAGCAATAAAAACAATATCATTTTTTAAATAAGTACAACATTCTTATCAAAAAGCATTATAAAGGAGCATAACCCTATTAGGAAAGAACGTCAATACATGACATGTTAGCATGCACATTAGTAAGAAAACTCCATAGAGGTACAAACAAAAGTGAGTCCAAGAGAACAGAATTGCAATAATAATAACATTTACTTCTGGGGAATCTATTGAAAAATAGCAGAGAGCAAAAGTCAATGAGTAAAGGAAGAGAGCAAACAAAATGTATTATCAAAAGACTCAATGATGGACCGTAGAATTTTATACAAGATAGATAAAAATTTTGTAAAAAAAAGAAAAAATTATACTATACCTGGATGGTTGTTGCCAAGATCCATTGGCTGCCAGAACAAATGATGAATCTGAAATTACAGACTTCATTGAGATATCCTCCTGAATCAAGTGCTGGACATCATGCAGAATGGCTGATACAGCTTCTTGCTTCAAAATAAACTCTGACATGTGATTGAAAATGTGATCTTTGTAGAATTCCACCTTGGATGGTTCTTTTATTTCTAAAAATTTTCCCATAATGACTCTTTCCATTTCAGATTCAGTTCTTATGAAGCTATCATTCAAAAGATCTTCACAGGCACCATTAGGACCAAGCCATTTCATAGGATTACTCAAGCTTACTAGTTTTCTGCTTTTGTACGACTCAAAAACGGGAAGGTGTTTGATAATTTCAATATGTGTGTTATCCATTTGCTCTTCTAAGAACCACTTAGACTGGAGAACAAAACTCCGAAGTTCATGAAGCTCCCCTTCTGATGCATCTGCAAATATCCCCTCAATTTTCTGTGGCTCCCCAGCAATTGCCAAAAACACATTTAGTACACCTCTTGCATTTGGTGACTGCACAAAATATTCCAACTGTGGGTGATCTAATTGCAGGTCATGTCTCAAGAATAAGCACCCAACCTTCAACAGCAAAGAAGACATCTTCTCACTCCATCCATCATTTTTTATCACATTTGAATTTGGTGTTAACTGCATCAGACAATTGTTTCCTACAGGTAATATAGGCCACTTACAAAACACAGAGAGGTCATCACAATATAATTTCAGATAGTTCCACAGTAGTTGCAACCATTCTAAACTTGGTTGACCATGAACATTGGGAGTCCAACTAACTTGTCTTGCGTGCTGCCACTGTACAGGAAGTAATTTGACCAGAAGTTTCTCAAGCAATTCACATGACAAGAAAGAAATATTTGTGCTATCACTTTGGGCAATGCAACAAAGTTTTTTGTGAACTTCCTCTGGAATTCCACAATCTATGAGTTGATGGGGAACAAAATCCTTGAGAAGGCCATACTCATCACCCCGTGCAACATAAACTCTTTCTCCAAGCCCCTTCTTATCAATTGTCGTAAAGGAACCATCTGCAAGTGGTAGCAAGGGCAGACCAAAAAGAGTATCAAACTGCATAGACACTTGTAAATCAAGAAAGCAATATTCAAGGGTCAAGATGATTGCATCCTTGTCCTTGAATTCCCGTTTCCTTCTGATTAACAATGTCCTCAAGAACTTAGGTGACAGAAAATGCAATGACGGACATATTTCCATAAACCTATCTACAAGTGACTGTGGAACTGTAACCACAGGTAGACAAGCACCTGACAATGCTTTTATAAGCTCAGCTGCCTTGTGGAAAGTAAAATCAGGAAATATAGCATGTTTGGTTGAAATCCACTGACCTCCTCTAGCTTCTGTATATAATAAACGGAGACCAGATTCCGCAACAAATTGGTAAAGTCTCCTTACTACTGATGCCCAAGGTTCCAATCCTATTATTGTAGGCCAAAATGAGAAGAACAGATTGCATGGGCCAATCTCCAGTGCTACTTTCTCAAGCAAATGACCATATGCAGGGGCAATAACATTTTCAAGGAGGTAAATATTCCAATCTGAACGTTTTCTTCCGCCCCCTGTCATATCTGAACCAAACCAGATGTCCCTGCGATTTGATGATAATTCAAAGTATGCATTTACATGTACAGGAAGACCAGTGCTAATTGGTAAGGGTAAAAAGCAGAATGCACGACCTTCAAAAACTTCCCACGCATGAATAGGAGAACTAACAACTTGAAATAAATCAGGAGAAACTAATTGATCATCCTCCATCTCTGAAGTATGACTCAAATTTCCATCAAGCTTAATAGAGTTCAAATATGCAGCAACACATGCCCAGGGAATAAAATTGTGTGAGTTATTATTGGAAGCTGTAGATGTGCTTTTCTGAGCATTCCCACCACCTAAACATTCAGTGGTTATCCAACAGTGTAAGTTACTGCCAGATGTGCTTTTCTCCACGATCAAAATCTTCTGGCACTTATAAGGCAAATCTCTGTCAATGGATTTGCTTAGTTTCTTCAGAAACTGATCTCTATTCATTCCAACTTGTCGATTTTCATTGACTAGGTTAAACATTTCTTGGGATGCAGTGGATCCAATATTAGGCTCACCAACACAAGTTCTGCGTACATGATGCAGTAGGTGCATTTCATGTCCCATTCCTTCCTTCACAAAAATAGATATACTTTTCACATTGTGCAGGAATAAGAGTGTTTCAGAAACAACCTCTGAAAAAGTGGCAAAGAGAGATCTAACATCTTCAGGTGCATATACTTCTTTTTTAATTTGGCTCCGGGAGGCAACATTTGCAGTTCTGAGAGGGAACCGGAATAACGTACCAGGAAAAGGGTGTTGCAAGTCACACCCAAAATGTAATAATGAAGAAAATTGATCAGGGAATTGCTCCAAAATCTGTCTTCCCACAAACTTAATTCGCAAGCCAGGGTGGGAAGGAGATATTCCAGGCAAATTACTTGCATGAGGATCAAACATTACAATATTTTCTCCAGAAACAAACATCGGGACATCTGTAAAGTGATAGACACAATTGAATCCTAGTCCAAATCTTCCAATAGCAAAAGGTTTCTCAAGTTTACTTTCTTGACCAATACGTGAAATTGCATAAAGATCTTGTGGACTGAAAACCGAGTCATTGAAACAGTATAATGCAGGACCTTGCCAATCAGCCATTTCAGGAGAAAGAACAGAAGAAGTCCCATATTGAGATTTATCCAATAGAAGTATTACCTCAGAAGCTCCTGCATCTTCTGCATTTTGCACCAGCTCAAATAGAGTACCAGGTCCATCAGCATACATTTCAAGTATATGCTTCAGCCTTGTTGTCAATGCCTCGTGCTGTCCAAAAGCCTCAGCAGCTCCAGACAGTCCAAAATTCATTGAATCTGCACTCTCAGCCAGCAAGGTCCTGCGAAGAGAACAGACACCAAGTCTTTCTGAAACATCATTGGAAATGTTACCGTGCACAAATTTTTGAACCTTTCTCTTAGCATTCCAAGACATAGTTGATGCATTAACAAATGAGCCACCAGGATCTTCTGCGCCAAGCAACCAGGGTGCATCATTATAAACCAAGTCTCCAGCAAGAAACAGTCTACCTGAGACATCCGGCAAATAGATCTGAACTTTCGGTTCATAGAGGTGAACTTCAGCCAGATGATGCACTATTAGTGTGACAGCCCTGATCTCCTGCACATCAAGAGAAGAGGAACCTTTTCTAGCTGCCATTCTACAAAGAATATTAGCATAATCAGCAGGTTGCAAGAATTCACGGATACCAAGTTCCAGAAACAGATCTTTGAAAACTGCCAAATCAACTGGAATGACACGTATATATGGAGCCAAATGAAGTGGACCGTCAAGAACAACCTCATCAGAGGTTGCGAATCCATCCCCCACCCAAATCCACCGACAACCTTCAAGAACAGCTTTAACAATGTCAATCTCATCTGAACCAATCAAGCCTGTCAGTATCGAGTATATCCTTGGCATTGCCAGGGCCAATTCCTGCCGAAGAACCTGATCAGTCACAATCTCATTATTTTTTCCAAGCTCAAGTAATTGAGCAGCAATTACACTTCCCCCAGGTGGAGACATCCAGCCCAGGCTATATGATAAAGCTGTGGAAGAGCATTCTCCATCCAGTATCCGCATGCTAGCTGAGACTAGCCACAAATCTGTTTGTGGTCTTACAAGCTTTGGAGGAGCAACCATTGATGACACAGCTGGCCAGGGTAATGACTGAAATGGAGCAGAAACTAAAACAGGGCACCACGAAATCAGCTGAAGGTCATTCCAAAATTTTTCAAGGTCAGATTTTGAGTTGCGAGACCTAAATGCAATTGCTGCTCGTGACAATATTCGGTTAACTGTTCGTTTATTATCAATAATTTGATCAGGAAGCCACTTCAATGCATTCATTTCTAGGTAAGAGAGAAGCACTTTCCCTCTTGAATATGCCCTTTGTTGATCCCCATGCATTAGGTGCTCTATACATTGGGCACTTTCTATGACTGTATCAGGAGACACAGAAGTTCTGAGGCCCAAACCTCGCAGAATATCAAGAATCTCAGATTCTTGGAAAGGACCCAAAGGGAAACAATCTGAATTTCCTAGTAATGCATATAATTCTTCATTACTAGGATCATATAAAACTGAAGGGCATTTAAGAGCACCATGAAGGGTAGGTATAAATTCCAGATTTCTCAATAAGTCCCTTATAGTTATGTCCTCAAGAGACAAAAGTGGCAAAGTTTGTAAAACAGATAACATGATGCTGTCACGAACCTCAGATTGCAACTCCCCAACTCTATTAAATATGTACAGCTTGTAGAACTGTGCTTTTCCCATTCTCTCAACTCCATAATATCTTGACAGAATATTCTCTTCAATATTCGAGGATCTGATAATGAACTCAACACCAAAAATAAACTCAGGCACATCCAAAGGTGGTAAGTACTTTTGCGGATTTTCTAAGTCAGAGAAGTGGGAAACTTGAGTAAACTCCCCACCATAGACTCGATATATAGGCAATTTCCTGCCATAATTTAAGGTAAGTTCATCCACAGAGCATCCAACATACCATCTAGGATCAAGAAGAAACTCACGGAGCACATTTCGTTCTTCATCTATTAGATTGTCAAGAGAAGTTTGCATAACGCCAGCACTAGAAAATGTATTAAAAATTGATTCCAAAACACCTGCTGCATTACCATCATATACATAATTACATAAATCTGGATGTTCAACTACATAGCTGGGGTTCAGTATATTGCATCCAATTTTAACAAGGATATCCTTTAGTGTATTAGAGAGATTGCTTCCATTGATCAGTTTCAATTGTCTGGAAGGTCTTAATAAATTTCCAGATGTAGAAGGCAAAATGGGCCAATCACTAAATAGTGACAGAATTTCACTCTGGTTTCCTAGATACTGCCAGAATAGCATAAACCATGATGAAGTTGGTTTTTGAGAGGATTCTGGGTCCCAGTGCACTTTACTTTTATATTTCCAGTCAGTTGGCATAAATGCAGGGAATAACTGGATAAAATGGTGCACGTTGAAAACTGTAAGGTTGGTCTTAGAAGACTTGGCAATAGCAGAAAGTCTGCTCAATATGTTGAAAGGAATGTTTCGATCAATTACTCGACCAGAAACTGGCCGCAGCAGCATGTATTCTAATTCATCACAAATGAAATAAGAAATTCCTCTTGAAGCCTCCAAAAATAAGCCAAATTCACCATTTGCTAAAGGAAGTAAAGGCAAATTGTATGCCTCTATACCAACATCATCATCAACCAAGTCCTCCAAACAATATTCCAACAATACAAGTTTGAATGGTTTGCTCAAATTTACACAATTTTTGCATTCCCTAAGAAACTGGCGTACTATAGCAGGAGTAACCACCTTGCTGGAATCATATTTTAAAAGCATTTCAATCAAAGGATTAGGCAAATGAACAACTGGCATTCCCAGTTGGATCATAGCCAAACTAAGGTCCTTGGTTTTGGTGAATTCCCAATCATGTAGAAAGGCTTCACCTGGTGAAACCCATTTTCCTCCTTCAAGATCTGAATATATAACTGGAGCATTACTTATGTTTCTGTATATTTGTTGGACCAAAATGTTCCATGGCTCTTCAAAAGAACCGACGGGCCATAAAGAATAGTAAGAGTCTGTCGGCCCCAGCAGGTCTTTCACACCAAGAAGCATATGCATAAAAGAAGGAGCCACAACATCTTCCAAAAGAAGCCTATTCCAGATAGAACGAACTTTTCCACTTCTGTCCATGTCAGCCCCATACCAGATGCCACGACGATTTGATGAGACCTCAAAGAATCCATTGACTTGTACACTTAGTCCAGTTCGAACAGGCAGTGGAAGAAAACAGAATGCCTGACCATTCCTAAGAACATCACTCTGAAAAATTATATATGGCAACATAAGCCTTTGAGATATAGTTGGAAAAGAACAACTTAAATAACAAGTGAAAATCTCCATTTACACTAAAATTTATCCTTTAATAAAGGGATCAACAGTTGTTTACCACTTTTTTATTTGTTATGTCAGATGCAAGAGAAAAGTAGTGACCTGGGGAGGAACCCCAGTTCCACCTTGAAGAAGTGAACAAATACTCCTCAATTTTACTTCTTTGATGCAACTTACACAAAGCATCAGAATACCATTCCAGCTACAGTAACTCAATCTCTGTAGCAAATTTATTTTACTTTTATTTAAGGCTGTTTCTTGTAATTCATTAACTTTATTGAGGACAATCGAGATTAGAATTACTCTGAGGGTCTGAATTTGTTGTATTATTAAGACCTCTACCTTACATAAAGGGGAATGAAGTCTGTAACAGGTACAATTGAGATCCCAAGTCTCTAGAGAGAAACTTTCCTCTCTTCCCCTGGATGTTTGGACCACAAGACCAGTCCCCCATGGGTGTGTTTACTCCTCTCTCATCCTAATATCTACTAATAAACACTGATTTTTTAATCAAAACAGTTTGACCCACATTGGTTGGTATCCGAACCAAGATCCATGTACTTCATTTATGGCAGCAGCGAGTAGAGCAAAGCTTCCTAGGTTCACTGGAGCTTGAGAGACTTTAAGGGTGAATTAATGAAGCAATCAGTGAAAGAGGTTGGAAGACTGCAAAGAGATCAGATCATGCAAAAACCCTCCATTGAGGTACCAAAAGGCAAGCAATATGCTTTAAAAATACCAGAAGGTAATCTTGAATTTGAAGAAGATAGTTTCATAGACTGCAATTCTCCATCACTCTAAGACATATACCAGACAGTGTGGCAGATTGGAATTCGACAACAATCTATAATGTGTACCCCAATAATAGAATTCTTCATCACTCTAAGCCTTATGTTTGAATAATTGATAGGTTTCTCGACCCTCTACAACCAAGACCACCAAACCTGAGCAAGCATAACATTACTTATAAAAACCATAAGCCTAATATCTCCCAAAACCACTAAGCTAGAGGGGCAAATCTCCAATTTTTTTAGACAAGCCCAGGAAGGTTCAAGACTTTAAATGGTCAAATATACCAAGGACATTGTCAATGACAACTTCAACCCAGAAGCTTAAGTTGTTAAGCGAAGGCCTACGAATATTTCTATTATAATCTCTAACGTGACCTTTCACATGAAAGCCCTTTGGGCTTGAAGCATGGAGAAATCACAAGCCCACTATACCTTGTGTTTAAACTCAATTTTAACTAGAAGAATAGATGCAGCAAGGATCACGCTCATGGCCACGTGGTCATTGAGCCTTTGATAATATGTCAAAGACATCTTCAACCCAAAAGCTTAAACTATCAAGTGAAGACTCATGAATAGTTTAATTATAATCTCAAAAAGGACATAAAATCAAAAGTTGCGATCGCATTGATTGCTGTGCTGGATGAACAAACAATGCAGCAAAATGGGACACTGCTTTCAACTATAATAAGATGGTATTCAATCGTACCTATGCTTAATTTAAAGGTAAAGAATCAGAAGCGAAATATAAAGATAAAATAACAACCTAAATCTTATGTGGCTGTGTGTGAGGGAAGCACAGTAGAAGACATTGAGAATTACATTCAGTGAAGGTGAATTATCAGATATGCATGCCGCAATAGATGCCCATGGCAGCAAGTGAATGTCATATTCTTTGGATGCAGTAGTAGCAAAAGACCCAATCCTACTAGAAGCTGAGGCCATAGTTTGCACCACATAAAATTTCTCTGTTCTCCTCTCAGTTTCAATTCCACATACTGCCTCACTTAAGAAATCCAATGAGAATGCATCCACTTCACTAGTAGTATTTATACACTTCGACAATCTGAGTAGTGCCTGCCGGTGCCAAACTGTATCATCAGTTGTTGGACTAATAGCACATGAATAAAGTCTCTTTGGCTCAGGTTCTCCAGCATCCCATACATACATTTCAATGCACAGGACACTCTTGAGAAAGAGGAGTGTCAAAACTCCTTCTTCAAAGAGCTGAACAAACATGGAGGAAATGTCATCGGGTGAATATGCTTGCCTAGAGAGCTTACTTCCAGTTGCCTGATCCACATTCCTCAAAGGAAATCGGAATAAAGTTCCAGCAAAAGGACTTTTCATGTCACAACCAAAAGCACAATATGGGAAAAACTGGTCCTTGTAGAGAGAGAGAATAGAGGAACTGGTGAAGTCTATCCGCTTTCCAGGATTCGCTGCAGAAACTCTTGGAAGATAAGCACCCTGAGGATCAAATAATACCACATAGTTGCCGCTCACAAAGGAGGGAAGATCTGTCAAATGATACACAGAGTTGAAGCCAACCCTAAAAACATGGAGAGAAGAAAAATAATGCCAAAAGTTAGAGAAATAGTAAAACCCAAACTTCACAGAAGACAGAATAGACTAGATGTTAAACGACTTATTAAGATATAAACTGTCAGCAATACTCGCATTAACACTATCATAACTGTAGTTTCAAAAAAAAAACACAATCATAACTGTATAATAATATGAGTAAAAAACCACTAAAATATTCCCAAATGCCACTTGCATATTAGCAGAACTTTGGCATTGCAGTGTTGGAAAGTCAGGCTGCAGTCTGCACCATTTAAGTTGTAGACAAATAGCCAATAATGCAGCGAATATAGTTATGATAATATAAATTGAGAGCATGCAAACTATGAAACTAAGCCACCTAGCCTAGGAAAAGAAATAATAGTAATATTCATCTCTGTCATCTCCATTTTCCATTAACGACAAGGCCTGCAAACTCAAAAGCTTGTCAAAATAAAATTTGACATCTATGTCCTAGCTTTCATTCTCTAGCAGCAAAGTCGTTTGTCATTACAACACAAATTGTTTACAGCTACACAGACAACTACTTATCTACTTATCCTATCAACTCGAGATGAGAGAAGGAAATTACCCAAACCGACCGGTCTTCCACGCCTGTCCATGCTTACTACTCCCACCAATCCTGGAGATACTAATGAAATCCTCCTCCGTGAAAACTGCATTGTTATAGGCCAAAAGTGCAGGGCCTTGCCACTGTGACAATGAATCCGATAACAGCGACTGGCAGGCATGGGACCTGCGGTCCAGACAGAGGCTCACCCGGGTCGCACCAGCGTCGTCTGCGTTCTGTATAAGCTCCTTCAACACTGTGGTTCCCTCCGGGTAATTCAGGAGAACCTCGCGGATACGACGGGTCAGGTCAACCGTCTGGCCGAAATCTTCCAGAAAGATCGATTCCGGCGCCGGAGACTCCATATTATCCGGCGAATCTATGAACCCTTCTCCGTCAACAGTGGAGATTGGCAATTCTGGGGGCCTAGATCATGGGAAATTGGGTTCCCATTCTTGTCCAAAGGTTCAACGTTGAATCAGTTGTTCTGCTCCTTGCCCCGTCTTTAAGTTTTCAACTCAGTATTCTTGATGGAGCCAAACTCAAGTATTGGAATTTTGACAGAGTAAATTATTCATAGATAACCCCTTAGACATATTTTTGAAATCCATTATCTATAATTAGTGATGGAGTGGTTTGACGCGGATTTGTCTTTAGTTGTTTTTATTTAAAATTTAAGAAACTTAGCTGTTTAATATGCAAATACCAATTTTTAGTATTCAACTCTTTTAAATATAAAATTAAGTTGTAATTATTTCTTAACTACCTTGAGTATATATATTTTTTATTTGCTGCAAAAATGTTGACTACTCATATTTGTAATTATTTAACGATGTAAATATCAATTTTTGATTAAATTCTACTTCCTCGCAACAATATGCATTGAGATTAATGATACATTCCAAGCTAGGAAGTATAGGTACAGCTATTAATGAGTTGTACCCATGTCGTATCTGGTATGAATATGTGTATATATAAACATATCCGATACGTTTTTTTTTTTTTTTTCATTAGTATGTTTCGAAATGTTTTAATACGCACAAAAACATTTTGGTACAAGATGAAAAAATTTTGAAACGGCTGTAAAATATCCTATCTCAAACGACATCGTTTTTTGCAGCGTTTAACTTATCTATGCTTTGAAATCCTTGCATCCTTCATCTATGCTTCTGCATCCATGCTTCGTCACTTGCCTTCATCCTCTGTGCTATGTCGTTTTTTCTAACAAGGCTCTGCTTCCTCCATTATCTTCTCCGGCAGGTGTTGGTACTAATTGCTGGGGACTGCTGCATAGTTCTTCTTCATCTTTTCTATTTTCATCTTTTCTTTTTCATTTTTTCAATTTGGTGAAGGTTGGACTTTCTTCTTCGTTCTTCATCTTTTCTCTTCTATTTTCCTTCTTCCCATCATGTAGTTGAAGCTTGGAGTGTTATAGTTCTTCCCATACTTGCTATGGAAATCCGTTTTAAGCATGCTTCTTTTCAACTTAAAAATTTGTGTTGTATTGTAGCTACTCTCTCTTAGTCGAGAGCTTCGGGTGGATCATTGGGGTGCTAGATTTCAAATTTTGAAGGGTAAGAATACAATCTTTACTATTGATTAACATGTCTTCACTCTCTCGTTTGGCCTTTCCATTATTAGGTTCCAGTAATTTCGCTTTTTACCCTTTTTTGCTTTATATTTAATGTCAAACTTAATTGAGAATTTTAATCAGTGTATGAAAAATTTTCAAGCTTAATTGATATGTCTTATATTTCATCCCACTTGATATGTTGGAGATTTATTTTCATATAATACGGTAAAAAAATAATTTAAGAATAAGAGATTTATTTAATTTAATTTTTAATATATTAGATTATTGAATATATATATATATATATATATATATATATATATTTGTATTTATATCTTAAAATTTTAAAAATTATCATATTTTACATATTGTATCATGTTGTATCTAATATATATACTCGTATTGATGCTTCCTGAATTCCAAGATGAACATTGTTTCTTTCCATAGCTTGGGAGGCTTTGTTTCTAATCATCACGAAATTAAAGTTCCTCAATCCATTAGGGTTTTTACTATACAAATTTTACTTATCTCTTGGATACAAAAGTTCGCAGCAAATTAATGTGTCTAAAATCTACTTTTATTTGCACATATTAATTTTAGGAAAAATTACTAATCAGGATTATTAAATTAAAATATTTATTTTTAAAGATCTTATATTTTAAAATTATTTTAAATGATTAAACAACCTAATATTTTAAATGTTTAGACAAAAATACTTTTAATGCTAACAATATCTAACACTGTTAAAAGAATTTGGTGATATACACAAACCTTGATAATAATACAAGTAAAAATGATAAGTAATTTCCTTGAATGTAATTTCGAAGAACATTTAAGCACTTAAGTTTTGTAAAATCTATAATAAAAAATATTAAAATTAAAATTATTCCATGAACTAAAGTTATTATATGATTTTAAGAAGTTTATTAATAAAATTCAAGAAAATTATTATTAAATTTTATGAAAGTTATTATTAAAATTACTTAAACTATAACTTTTAAAAAATTTAATAATAATTTTTTTAAATCTTAGTAATAAGTCCTTATAATTTTGGTAATTGAAAATAATTTTAATTTTTTAAAATTTTTATTATAAATTTTTCAAAACCTGAGTCATTGAATATAATCTTCTCTTATATTTTTTAAGAATTACTTGTTACTTTTATTTATATTATTATCAGATTTTCCATATAAATTACCATATTCTTTCAACAATATTAGATCCCTTGAGTAGGGTTACTACTCAGGGAATTTTTGTTAAGATATTCAAAATATTAGGTTCTTTAGTTATTTAAAAAAAATTTAAAATATAAAATCCTTCAAAATAAATATTTTAATTTTGTGATTCTTATTTGTAATTTTTCCTTATTTTTTATACAATTTAAATGCTTAAGTATGCTAGGTAATTGTGAATTTTAATTTGATTAATAGAATGCTTAAATAATATGACAATGCCTTACAAGGTTTCAAATTTAAATGAAAGAAAGTAATACGATTTAAATCTTATTCTGATTTAAAATTAAAAAAAAAAAAAATCATAATCGTACTGTATTTCAAATTATGTTCAGATTTTATGGAACCTCTATTAAAACAAAGAGAATGTGTTACTTAGAAGTTAGAATTAACAAAGAGCAAACTAATCATCATTTAAAAATAACAAATGAAAAAAAATTAGAGTGACACATTTATCCTTTTTATCTATTAAATTGATACTTTTATTACTGGTCTAGAAAGAACTTTTTCCCTTGATAAACGAATCAATCAATAGTTTAAGCATGAGTATGACTATTAGTATTGGCGTGCTTGATCTTGATGAGTACTTCTTCAACATCCACCGTTACAAAAGCTTCACTACCCGCTGCTTGGAGACACTATTGGCGTGCTTCTGCTCCAATGATGGTGTCCCCTTTGTTTTGTTTTAATTAGTGTTTAGCTTTTGCTTTTGGAAAAGACCTAGCTATCTAAAGTTATTTAATAAAAATATGATAAATATATAATTTTTAAAAGTAATTTTATGGCTTTTATCGTTGAATATTACTAGGGATTATAAAATATTAAAAAACAAGAAATAATATTTAAAATACAGAGAAAAGTGCAAGACACTTGACTTGTAGTCATTGCACACAATATTGATGATTTTGTTTACTATGGGGTGTTTTTGAGCTCTGAATTTCACACTCAAATGATGTATACCATGTTTGAAAGATTTTGGTATATGCGAAACTGAGCACGGTGACGCCCAAGTTAATCAGAAACTGAGCCCGGTGAATGCCGACCACATTAATTAATGCCTTTTATTGCCAATTAAACATTGGCAACGTTTGAATTACAATTACAAGCATCCAATCATGTCATATTTTTATTTAAGAACATAATAATAAAAATAAAAAATTACGCATAAATTTAATTTTTTGCCTCTTCTTAAACCCTTTTGTTTAAAAAAAAAAGAATGGAAAAAAGAAAAAAAGAAAGGTAGCAAACATCACTTGCAATTTTTTTTATTAAGGAACTAAAAAAGGGAGAAATAACATTTTCTGTAATTAAATGTTTTTCATCACTTTGCAAAGATCGAGAGTCTAAGCTAGAAAAGCAAAAACTCCTACTAAAGGTCCATTGGTAACAGTGGTGGGCTCAGCTAGTTGGTAGTCGGACCTAGAATCATCGTAGTTGTCATTGGAATCTGGGCTCACCATTGCTCCCTCCAATACATTAGGGTTTGGTGAATCTCTGTTAAACCACTGATCAAAGCCACCTTTGCATGTCGCCGGGGAGGGATCCTTCTTGATTGATACAATAGATGCTCCTCTATGATGGATCTTTTGTGGATAATTCGACCCATACCCCACCATGTAGCTCATTCCTTTCGGGTTTGACCCCAATATGTAGTCCACCTATATATACACACACATACACACGCATAATAGTAAATTACTGTTTTCATCATTTCTAAAAAGCGGCTAGCTCTATATTTGTAACATTTTATGATCAGATGGAAATTCAAATGTAGCTGAAACGACAGTATTACCTGGGACTTGACAAATGCAGTGAGATCGGAGGGAGTGAGGGTGCCGGCATCACATTGAATAGAGGCATGATGAGCAGTGAGATACTGGGAATAAACAGAGAGTGAAAAAGTGGCAGTAGCGACATATTGAAGGTTATCCCATGGCAGAAACCAAAGCAGACCACCAGGGGTTTTCTTCACATTGCTGCCTCCACCTTTCTGAGCACACGAGCATATGAATTTCTCTGCCTGGCTCTTGTAATCTGCCCAAGTCCCTGTACCCTTCACTGTGCCTTCCAGAACCAGCTGCATGGATACTCATACACACACACACACACACAAATTAATATATATATAGGCATGTATATGTATATGATAGTATTCATCTAATCCATAATTTATATGTATATGTATATATGTATACCTTAGCAGCAAGAATCTGAGCACCCACATACTTATCATCCCAGGAAAAGGTAGATCTTGGGCCGCCGGGATCATGTTGTGCCAGGTAATCCAAATACGTCTTCAATCCTGTCGCACGTTGAAGCCATGCAGCTGCCCACACCATTTCATCCTGCCAAACCAAACACACTACTTTTCTTAATTCAATTCCACGTTAATTTGCACATATCCATATTTATGTTCCACACCAGAAAATTCCATCATTTCCCAAGACACATAATTTAAGTTAGTGTCATTGGGTCTTATAGGTGGATTCATCAATACCCCTCTCATTTTTTTTCTCGCTCTTTACTTTTAAGATTTTGTGCTTCTTTTATAATTTCTTTTTAAATTATCGTTCATTCTCTTTTTTTAATTCAAAGATTTTTCTGAAATATAACTTATTTGAGATAAATTTCATCGTACTGCCCATTTCATATTCTTTTTTTTATTTTTTTTGGAGAAAATTCCATCGCAACTACCTTTCTAGGGGACTTTGATTAAAAATTATACATAAATAGATTACCTCATATCCGCTACTGGCATATACTGCATGTGCTACTTTGATGCTTTCCTGATAAAGGCCTGGCTTGTTGCGTGCAAACTCAAACAGCTGCAAGTAATAGAGTTTAAAAAAATCAGATACCATTGATATATATATATATATATATATATATATATTATGAGTTGAAATAGAAAATAGCAAGTGCTTACATATATAATTTTCGTAGTTTTATAATTTAAAAATTAAATTATGAAATGCAATATGAAAACACAATTAGTATATGTATTGGTCAAAACTTCGCTATTTGATAATTAAATAGCATTTATTAATCGATGAATTAGGACCCCATAATAATAATAAAGCAAATATTAAAGAGAGCAAGAGTAAACAAAATTTCCCAAGAAAATAAAATTAACTAAAAAGAAACTGTACGTACATGAGTTGCATGACTTAGCAGTTGGGATGCATATGCAGCGTTCACTCGCCGGAAAGCTATGGAAGCTGCGGCCAAAGCGGCGGCAGTCTCGGCGGCGAGATCAGAGCCGGGATTGTTAGCGTCGATCCGGAAAGACGCGCGTGGGGTGGTCATGTCCTCGGGCCTTTGCCAACAAGCATGGTCGGAATCAGCATCACCAACTTCGCCATACAGTACGTCTGGTTGGACGTGTGCCTTCATCAGGTAGTCTGTTCCCCACTTTATGGCTGCCAAGGCATTTGAAAGCTCGTTTTTGGATGCCAGTTTGTCTCTGAACTCTATTGTGCTCCATGAAAGCATGGTTATCGTAAATGCCATTGGAAACCCTAGCTTCAGATTGTCTCCAGCATCGTAGTATCCACCCACAAGGTCAATCTAATGATGATAATTAATGTACCGAATCAAATCAAGAGATTTAGGCTCGTAAATTGTTAACATTTCACTATCTGTTTGTAATGGAAAAAAATATTGGTAATAAAAGAGAATTACAAACCCATTTTAAGTATATAAATTTCAATTGGGAAATACGAAATTTTCCTAATTGATCAATCATGATTTGGTAAGTGCCATCGTAGCATTTTTTACTTCGTAATTAGGATGAGCTAAATGAGTAATACTTTACGATTTCAAACATATAATTGTTGCATATATACACACACACATATATTTATTGTGATGTGTGTGTAATTAATTGTTTCAATCCTTAATTATAATTACTTTCCAAATTCATAAAACAAATTAAGTGCTTGCGATATGGGACTCTTGGTAAAAGCACGGAATATATACGTACTCTTGGAACAATAGATTTAAACAGTAGTTAAATTTTAATTTACACACACACACACACGCACACATATTTTTATTCCCAACCATCAACTTTTTTTATTTTAATATATTTTTTAATTTTGAATAAAACAAAATACAAGATAAAGAATATCTTTCAATTTTTATTAGACAACATAAATTAAAATTTAGAAGACTGACTTTATTGCATTTTGCTTTCTTTAAGATAAAAAAGTATCAAAACAAAAAAATAAATAATTGATATTAAAAAAATTAATCAATTAAAATCTCGACTGTCCATACACATTTGGACAGTCCAAACATGTTGCTTCTTTAAAGCAATGAAGGATCCATATTCCAAAGTATATCAATATCATGGTTATTTAATTGATAGAGTTATCAAGTAATAATATGGATAAATTAATAAACATTAACGATAATAACCTTGCGAAAAAGACATAATACCAAGTTACGTGACTGATATGTAGTTCGAGTTAAGAATTGAAGAATGTTCAATGTTAATGATTTAATCTTTAAAAAATTTAAATAACTTAATCTCCATATTGACTTAAGAAAAAGAGTGAAAAAAGAGAAAAGAGGGGGGGGGGGGGGACAAACAATATCTCACATTAGCATCTTGACCATCCTTGAGGCCAGAATCTCCTCGCCATTGCACTCTTTGATTGGAAGGCAACTTTCCTGATCGTTGACCCTCATAGTACAACAATGATTTTGCTAGTGCTGTTCCATAATCGGCAGAGGCAACATTATGAAACATCAAACAGACACAAAGGCCAACGAACACAAGGATTCCGCTGCTAAATGCCATGGCTTTGGAGGGACGATGATGTCCTTTTCTTTCTTGCACAAGAAATATCTGATCTAATTCATCTGATCATATGGGCCTATTTATAAGATGCATTGTGCGCTATTTCAAACAGCCTGCAATCAATTGCATTAATTTTGAAATTTCAAATAGTGTATTAATAGTCCACCACGTACTTAATGAATGTGATTTGTTTCGTCAACGAACTTTATTCCAAAGCATGACTTTAATTACAATAAATGTCTTCCACTAATTTGAGGAATTCTTTCAATGCCTAAAATCAATTCAAGTTAACATATATTATGTTCATTGCAGCTACCCGAGTATTTTTTGTTCCAATTTTATAGGTGATATCTTGTCATATTAAACATCCACCAATGTCCTTGTATCTTACTTTAGAACGTAACTTTTTTAATATATATATATATATATACCTCCTACTTTCTTCAAACTCACGAATTTATAAGCTAGCCCAACACTTACATATATACTAATCTTAATCATTACATGTACATATTTGTGAAATGATGCTCTATACGTGTAAGAATATTTCTCACACTTCGTTTTGTGCTTTAAGCATTCCAATTTTTTCTTTCAATTATTTTTGGCACTACACATATAAGTGGAACCAAAGATGAGTTTATGCAGCTTTCGTCATCAACCATGCATGGTTTTGTTTATGCGTTACGCATTAATTCCTTCAACCTGCAATCAAAAGCATTAACTTGCTACCTGAACATTAATTTTGAAAATTCAAAGTGTGTATTCCTAGTACTAATTGTGTCTTACTTCAGCAACTTAATTATTCATAACCCTAATAACAAGAAATGTCAACTTTCCTATAGTTGACGTCTGTAATAGGTAAAATTTATTTGTAAGATTTAACAATATCTCAGTCACTAATATATTTCATTTCAATGATACAATAGCTCTAAAAATTAGTGACATTTTTGTATACAATTATTACTACATTGTTTACACATTATCTATTAATATCATGTCAATTTATTTAAATTAATACATAATCTAGGTCCTCAATACGTTATTTATTGGACAAAATTAGCAGAAAATCTAATAGCTAATCACTACCCTCTTTTCTTTGTTTAACAAATGCTGCATTATGGGCTCACATGACGTGCAAATTTAATTAAATTGGCATGATATTTTTGGGCAAGATACAAAATTGTTTGATAAAATAAATATACGCAAAAATTTTCCCTACAAAATTATAACGACTTTCTTTTAACTTTATTATGTGCTTTAACACAAATTCGATTTTCCATTTCATTATTTTTGGCATTACACCGGTTGCATACCTTATCCGTGAGTCATTGTTGATATTATTTTGTGGACATTCATGTATGTGCTGTGCTCCAAAAAGTTTTAAATGCTTTATCGGTATTAAATTTTAAAGGGCATAATGTTGAACATTTTGGGCAAAGGTTTCTTATACATTGTGATTGGGAGCCTTTATATATGATTATAATGAATAAAGAAATTCATAAATATTAAAAGGTTGATTGCATGTGGCTATTGAACATTTTGTGGAACAAATTTTTATGCATTGGGATTCGAGAGACCCTTGGGCATGACTCCCATGAATGAGGAATATCAAAAAATTGATTGCATATGATTATTGTAACAAGATAGTGCGATTAGTTAACCCATTGCATTATGTCATAGCTTCTATTTCTATGCAATTAATTGGTTTCAAAACTCTTAATGGAAACAATTATAATCATTGGCTTGAATGCTCGACCTAGAATTAATACGGGAACGAAAACCGTACTTCCCACTCTTCAAAATTTCCTCTATAATGAAATAATTTTAGACTGAAATTTAATTATACTTTTTAAAAGATGTTTAATTTATATGATGTTTTCTCTTATTATAAAAATATATACATATTTTTTTAAAGTTAAAATTTAACCGAAGTATTTTAAAAAATAATACTAATATCTCTTATTTGTAACTTATTAAAAAATTATATGTTTAAACTTTTATTTCGTTATTATTTATTTTATGTAAAAATTATAAATTTATTTTATTTTAAATTGAAAAATAACTATTTTTATATTATTTAAATAAATATTTAATACTTAATATATTATACAAATAATAGATATAAAAATATTTTATTTAAATAAGCGTAACTGCAACATATATTTTGTTATAAGGGAGATTAGTGTAATGTAATATTTTGATTTCAGAATAGGAAAGTGTAAAATTCAAAGCAGAAAAAAAGAAAAAAGAAAAAGAATACTTTAATTTATACATTTTTTGAAGGAGGGGAGTATAGTTTATTTACAACTTTAATATTTATCTATTAACTTAGTATAAATATATTTCTACATCAGTAATTGTATATTTAAAATTTTATTATAATAAAATTCAATAAGAAAGGATTTTATCTAACATACAAATTTTCTTGTGTTTATTTTCTTAGACAATAACATTTTATTTGAAAAAAAATTCAACAATATAAATTTGTCTTCAATTTCTAGAGAATATTTTCTCAAAAGGAAAGCATGATAACCATTTATATTTTCATTTCAAGTTAGCGCTATCAACTTATCAATGAACAAACATCATCATCAAAACTCATCGTGGGTTACAATTGTGGACCCAAAGTGAGTTGGCCTATGCTTATGCCTGAGGCTCGCCTTAGACGCAATCATTTTTATTTTAGCCTAAATAAGAATTAATTTGTAGGTAAGATGGGTTTCAACTAGACATTATTTTTTTAAATAATCACGGATATAAAATTTCAAAATAAGATGAATCTAATCTGAAGTTTGGGCCTAAATCAAATTTGGTACAAATAAACTCGTGTGTAAATTTTTCGTGTCTAAATTTTAAGACTTGAAAAATGTTCAAGGTTGATTCTATATATTATCATATTTATAAATTTTTATTTCATCAAAATTTATATCAAAATAAAAAGGATTGAAAAATGAGTCTTAGATTTCAATCTTTTATATTTGATAGGAATATACATAAGTTCCACGGTTCAACTTAACCCATTATTTAACTTGATTTTTAAATGAATTTTAAAATTAAAATTCATTTTTTAGACCAACTGAGGAGCTGGGTTCATTTTGCGAAATTATACATAAAAAACACTATAGACCAGTTCAATCACGGGTTCAGAGTCAATTTTTGCCTCAAATCGACTTGTTCAACTCAATTCTTGACCAAGTTTGATCGGTTCTGAGATAGACCAATTTTGAGACACGTCTGGATTTGATAGATGGTCAATTTACCGATTTTTCAGTTGAATCGGTTGATCCGGTTAAATTTTAATAACCATAGTTTAGATCTATTCTAGCCTAATTAAGTATCAACCAGAGTTGGGTACTACCGAATTGGTTGATATTGCTTTTTTATTGTAAAAATTATAAAATAATTTGTAAAAAATAAATTTTTATATAAATTTATATAAAATTACATTTTTACCTCAAAAATATAAAATTTTTATATAGTTTATTATAAAAAGTATAATTTTAATTTTTTATATTTAAACTATTAGATTAGACCAAATCATACTAACTTTTAAGACAAACTAAATGTGTGATTTGGCTCAATTATATGACCCAACTTAGCTTTTGTTTTTTTTCCCTTTAACGCCCAAGCCTAATTTAGTTTGATTCAGTTAGATATGGCTGGGCACGCTGGTATACTTTCTCAAAATTTGATTTAAGTTTAAGCCCAAAAAGAACTTTAAAAGTTAGCTTAGCTATACCTAAGTCTATATCTTTTTTTTTTTTTTGAAATGCCTAACCCTTGTTTTGTGATGAAATCTACCAACCATTCTCATCACTGCTAGCATCCAATATACCGCCATTTAAGTCCTTGTAAGCTCTCGAATATAAATGTAAGTGTAGCAAAGGAATCACAAATCAAGATCAATGAATACAATTTCATTTATCGAATACTTATTATTTTCTATTCATCACATTACCAACCATTGTCGTGCCAATCTATATAATTTGCCACCTATTTTTCATGTAATTTAAACAAAAGAACAATTTTCAGACAACAGTAAAATTTTGTTATTCAGTTATTATTTCAAGAAAAACTTAGCGAGTTAATGTTGTATATAAATTTAAGATTACCTACATATGATCTGATATTTTATTTGTTTACCTAATTTCTTAGAACATTTCACAAATATCTATATTCCCATTTCTTTCGTACGCAATCTTTTGGAGTGGGGAGTGGTTCTATCCCCAACCCATTCCTCATTTCTAGGAAAATTTTTTCATCATCCTCATTTTATGCGGGGTTACGGATTCCCACGAATCATTGCAGGGGTCTCTTCTTTTTTTCTTTTTTTTTAATTAACAATAAAAAACATATAATATTAAATAAATATATTTGAAAAAATAAAAACTTAAATTTGAAGCTCAAACTCCTTCTTTAGGTTTTTCAACAAAATTTAATCAATTTCAAAAAACAAAAACAAAGATTCGAATAACAAATTATACAACAAATTATGTAACTGAGAGTCAATAAAATAGTTGATGAGAGTATTTAGATTAATATAAATATAAATAAAGAGTATAATAACTATAAAAAAATAGAGGATAATAACTGTATATAACAATTTTAAAAGTATTTATCTAAAACTAATAGAATGAAGATTCTATGGATTAGAGAATATGATTTTTGACCTTTTTTTCAAATTATTTTTGAAGAATTTTTTTTTGTATTTCCATTCTCATAGAAAAAAAAAATCAAATATGAGTCTTCAAATAAAATAATTCTCTTAAAAATTCCCAAAATCCCATGAGAATCTCCAAAGGAGTTTTGCCTTCCCAGCTCGCACCGTTGCAGTGAATACGATGAGGTAAATTTGCCTCCGGTGAGAATTGAAATCATATTATTTGTTAAATGAAATTGATATATCTTAAACATATTTTATAATATCATTTTAATTTTATGTCATCTCACTTGTGATAACCCAGGTCAATAATAAAAACAAAGCCTATGTCATTGTAAATAATACGTTGCTTACTTTTTCTTGATGAGCTGTTGAATTTTGTAAGTTTTCATCCTTTTTTTTCTTCTATATTTTGCAATTGTTTAATTTTTAGATTTTCTCTAATCTAATAAATAGAAAAACAAAGCATAAAGTGTTTATTCCTGACATAAAAAAGGCATGCAGACGATGTTATAAGGCTATTTATGGGTAGGCTCAGGTCGAACGTTTAGTATGCGTAATGTCTGATTCGATTAAGACATTAGGTTTGTTTTTATATCGATGACCCGACCCGACCTGAACAAATTCGATTTTATATTGGATTAGAGCGGGTTAGAGCTGTCCAAACATTTTTTTTTAATAAACTGATACCTGTATATAAAAATATTTTTTTACAAACTCATAAGTATATACTTCAAAATAATAGACTTTTAAAATTCTCATATTTTTATCAATAATAAAAAAATAATTTAATATTATCAAATAAAATATAAGTTATACTAACATAATTAACCTTAGATAAATATGTATATTTTTATTATTTAATAAAAAAAATTAATAAGCATACATATCAATAATAAAAATAATTAAGAAGTCAAAAGTATTTAGATAAATAATAAAATTACAATATATAAAAAAATTAAATAAAATAAAAAAATATACAAGATAACAAAATATTAATAACTATAAAATTATTAAATTGATTAAAAAAAATATGACTTTATCTTTTGATATAATTTTATTTAAAATTTTACCGATTTATATTTTCAATCTATTTCGACCCAATCGTAGAAATGTTGAAGCCTACAATATCCGCGGGCGCAGTGAAGCGCCTTAAAATCACCCGCGAAGCCGTTGGACTAAAAACATTTCGGATAACAAAGACGGATAAGACGTCCGTAGGTAGACAGAGAAAGTAGAGAGGGAAAGCAAAAAGCTTCTTCGAAAATGGCGATTGTTCAGTTCACTGACTGCTCCAAGCCAGTGATCTTGTTAAGGCCTTCCTTCACCTCTATCTTTGCCAATGCTCGTCATCGCCATTGGCGAACCGCTCAAGGTCCACCTCGCTTCATTCCCCAAGCTTCTCTGCAGCAATTCTCGCTCAATAGGAGGCGCTTCATCTCTGAGACTGCAGCAATATCGCTGTCTCTCCCCCCGTTAATTGGATTTGAACAATTGGCCAGGTCCGAAGAGGCCCTGGCGGAGTGGGAAAGAGTTTACCTCCCTATAGACCCCGGTGTTGTACTTCTTGACATCGCTTTTGTGCCAGAGGACTTGAACCACGGTCAGTTTTGTAGTTTTACATTATTTCTCTGGGTCATTGCTGTTTGGCTTCTGACTTCTGAGGAAGTACATGAAAATTATGGACTTGTTTGAGGATGGTTTTTTTTTGTCATTCTCCTTTAAGAACACACACGCACACACAAAAATTTTTACTCAACCTCAAACTTCTGGGTTAGGGTCGCTTTGGAACACTTTAATTTCTTAGGATATATTGAAGGAGAATCTATAACTTTCTGATTAACTTAACTGCTAACTACCAGTGTAATTTGCAAGTTTGGTTCATTAGCCAAGACACTTCTTAATAGAAATCACACAAAAAATTATATAGTAAAAAATTAAATGCATTATGAGAAGCTATATTTATTATTTATTTTACTATGTAACAATGTAATTATTATTTTGCTATTAGGGTTTGTAATTGGACAATTGGGGTTATTTAGGATTTAAATAGGTATTTGAATAACGGCTATTGTGCCCAGAGTTTTATTAGCCCATATCTCAGTATCCTAATAAGATTAGGAAACCTAATATCATAAGGATACTTACTGCCTATGATTTGGTTCTAGTTAGTTATCATCGTTCCTTTCTATTCCTTCTTGTTTTCTGTCACCTTGCTTGATGCCACCATTTTCTTACTTAAAATTAAGTTTCAAACAAGGTTGACCTGAGCTTGACTTCAAGCACAAAGGGATTTCTGTGTGAGGTGACATGTTATAGATTATAATGAAATTATTTTTGAGCTTTCACTGAGCAAATATTGAAGGGTCAAAAGAATTTGATTAATAGAACTTTGAGACGGCATGGGAAAAAAATGATGGCTTAAGGCCTTATACTACGATTGGTAGGATGCACCAGGTTGGACTACAATTGGTAGGGAGAGCACTATCCCCTTAAAAAAAAAAAAATTTAGTATTTTTTTAAATTTGTAGTTGTTGCTGGGTTGGATCCTTAAATGTGCCACTGCTAAATTTCTGCCGAATTCATTATAATATACTTTTTCGTTTAATCTTTATTACTATTTCTATGACTGTCTTAATACAATGAATTACAGTTTTTATCTACATTTTATCTTCTTACTAAAATATGGCCTTGCCTCTCATGGTAGGTTTTCTTCTGGGGACCAGGCAAACCATTTTGGAGACAAAAGATGGTGGTAACACTTGGATTCCCCGTTCAATACCCTCAGCAGAAGATGAAGATTTTAACTATAGATTTAATTCAATCAGCTTCAAAGGGAAGGAAGGATGGATAGTGGGAAAACCTGCAATCCTGTTGTACACTTCTGATGCAGGAGAGAGCTGGGAAAGGATACCGCTTAGTGCTCAACTTCCTGGAGATATGGTATACTTGTTTGAAATTTCTAGTCTGATTTCCAGTTTTGTATATTGGAGTAATATTTGTGATTTATAAAAAAGGACCATGTCTTATGTCAGTGATCATGAACAACAGCAAAAAATAAATAAATAATAAAAAATAAAAGCAAATATTTTAATATATAATAAAAGGAAAAAAAAAATGCATCAGGCTAGATTTTACTCTGTATAACCATTATAGAACTATAGAATATTTGCAAATTAAAAGTCTTTTTAAATTGACTATATATTCTAATTTTTTTATTCATAATTCTTTGTTATATGTGCTGTTTTAATCTTATATTTCTCTTCAGTTTTATCTGTCCAGTGTGTAAGTCTTCGTCAGATCTCTATTGTTTTTTTTTTTTTGGCAGAAACGTCTGAAATTATTGCATGCTCTTTTTATATGGTTATTGTTCATAAAGATTGCGATTCTGCTATCAAATCCACAGGTGTACATAAAGGCAACTGGCGAGAAGAGTGCAGAGATGGTGACTGACGAAGGGGCAATTTATGTTACATCAAATAGGGGTTACAACTGGAGAGCTGCAGTTCAGGAAAGCGTGTCAGCTACTCTTAATAGGTGAATTTCTGATAGATGGCTGTTTAATCTCTATTCACTGTCTTGATGTTATTGGCTTTTTTTCTTTTTTCTTTTTTCCTTTCTTGGATCTTCTTCAACTCATATGCATACTGAAAGAACAGTGTCTGCAGCTAGAGTTTATTAGAGCTACGTTTGTAGTTGAAGAATTAAATTACAAACAAAATGAAGGAAAATTAAGCAGTATGAAAACAATGCTATACTTTTTCTCTGTAATCATGGTGATGGTTGAGGGTCAAATAGAATGTGTTAATTATGCTTCAACTTAAATTTTTTCCGTGTCTTTTCTGTTTGTGTTTTGAAAGTGTTGTGGTTTGTATTCAAGCAAAGTCATAATCCTTTCCCTCTGTATAAAAACACATTCTCTGAGTGGGGAACTCTTTTTCTCTCTTGATCAATAAGATTTTATATTGTATAGCTTTATTTCCCACATAATTGCTGTTCCACTCATGGGCCATGAGCACGAAAATTTTTCTTCTTGTTTGTTATTTCTCATTCACTTCTATTTGGGTGAGGCCAAAGTGGCTGGTAGAGAATAAGTGAGCATGATTTAAAATAATACCTGGTTGCTGAACTCATCATTTTCAATCCAACACTTCTGCTTCTTTTTTTCTTTCCCTCTACCTTCTCATGATGTTATTCGAGGAATATGTATTTTCTCAAAGTAGTAAATGCTGCATTGATAAAGATGGAATGCTGTCGATAGGCTTACCAAATTTTTAATGCTTAAAGCTCATTTTGGGGATTATCTTGCACATTGTCTATATTGCAATTATTTTATCATTTGTATATGTTGAGACATTCATCTATGTTGCCTCTTCAGAACAGTTTCTAGCGGTATTAGTGGTGCAAGCTATTACACAGGAACTTTCAATACTGTCAATCGCTCACCAGATGGAAGGTATGTTGCAGTCTCAAGTCGTGGCAACTTCTACTTAACCTGGGAGCCTGGTCAGGTGAAGTTTTTACTCTTTGATGAAATTTGTTTTTTCTTGTATTGGCTTGATATTGTACTGATACTTTTGGTAAGCCCACCCTGCAACTGTGCTTATACTTTTGGCCTACTCTAACTTACAAGGACATGACGACATCATTCCTTGTTTAACATAAAGTCGAGTTACATTGAATGGATTGTGAAATAGTGGTTTAAGCCTTTGAAAGTTTATTTAGAACGTTAACACTGCATCTAATTTGGTGTTGGACCAAAGAACAAACTAAACTATGGCAAAGGGATTTTAAAAACCAGAAGGAAACTAGTGTTATTTGTAGCTTTTTGGTAATGGGTTATATCACTCAATGGTTAATTGAAGATGCTTTTGTGTTACTGACCTTAATATGTTTGTAACACTTACATATGAAGCATGCTTGATAACTGTCTTGTATTGTACCCATCACTCTAGGAGAGTTTCTTTTCTTCTGTTGTTTTTACACCATTGATGCCATAGATAGGATAGACTCCAGGAGAGGATAAACCAATAGAGAAAATCTGAAGGGACTATCTTTGCCTTTGACAACCTTTCTTTTACTTTAGCAATTTGTCCTTCCTTTTTCAATGCATGATGAGTCTAAAGTCTACATAAAATGTATTAGCTCTACCCTGAAACCTATAACGCCAATAATGGTTCGTTAGTTGGGTGTTCTACTAGATGTCATTTTGCTTGACTGTTCATCTGAATCAATAATGCTTAACACCTTTCTATAACTTTCAGGCATTCTGGCAGCCACATAATAGAGCAGTTGCCAGAAGAATACAGAACATGGGATGGAGAGCTGATGGTGGTCTTTGGCTTCTTGTTCGTGGAGGGGGCCTTTATCTTAGCAAGGGCACTGGGGTATGAAATTCTGAGGATGTCATTCTAGTCTATCATGAAATATGTTTGAAATTATTCTGAGAGTACAGGAAATAATTAAATGTACATGATAAAGGCTTGGGCTGATAACTGAACTAGACATGGTAAATAATTTTTAAATAAAATTAATCATTTTCATCTACTTCTTAATTGTATTCTAAGGCTTTCCGTTGGCTGATATCTTTAATTTAATAACATAAAACTGACCGCGTTAACTTTGGTGCAATTGTTGCTTGTTGTAGATTTCTGCCTCTTCTTTTCAAATTTAGTTGCATGCTTTTGAGAAGAAAAAATATTTCATTGTTTTAGATAACTGAAGAATTTGAGGAGGTTCCTGTTCAAAGCCGAGGTTTTGGCATTCTTGATGTTGGGTATCGCTCAGCGGTAATGAACTCCTGCATTCAGAGATTTACTTTATTGTTTAACCATTTCTTGCATGTCAGCCTTGTCACATATTTCTCACATGAAGCAAAGTTCACAATGTGACTAATAAGGCATCAGTTTTTGCAAAATTGATTGCCTTAGAAGACTAAATAAAATATTCACCACTTCTTTTCAAATTATCATCAGTTCTGTAATTAAGACAGTTACAAAGCACTTGCGGAGTTAGTTATTCAAGCAAGTTCATGAATATTTAAGAGCTGTTTGTGGTCATGGTAGTGTGAGCTAAAGATACTTTAGGGTTGTTATATTGTATGGCTGCTATTGATTAGTAACCACATTTAGAATGCGATGGGGTATTTCTCTTCCATTGTGTCCAACTGCCCATAACTAGCTGAAAAGTACAAGCATACCCTCTGATGCAGAGTGATAAGGAAAAAAAATGTTATTTATTTTATTATTTAAACCTGTTTCATTACTTGGGATAAGTATGGTCTTGTTATTATTTAATTGGGTAATTTTAAGATTTGTAACTGATATCAATAAAGGCTTTTGAGTCTAGGGAATTTTTATCCCTTTTGTATTTTGTTAGGATTAGGATTAATTATTCCTAGTATTTCAGTAGTAATAGGATTCATTCTTTCTATTGCTTATAAATAAGCCTCTGGATGGTTACTATCCTCATCCCTTTTTTAGCTAATTGGTAAATATGATAATATTTGATTAATTGTGATTGTTCTTGTTTTGCCTTCCATACTGCATTACCCCTCACTAATGCTAAGTATAGAATAATACTGAAGCTTCTTGTTATAATTTTCTCAATCATGTATACAGGAGGAGGCTTGGGCAGCGGGAGGAAGTGGTATTCTGTTGAGAACTACTAATGGTGGCAAGTCATGGACCCGTGACAAAGCAGCTGATAACATTGCTGCAAATTTATACTCAGTGAAGTTAGTCTTACTATAACTAGAGCATCCACATTTTTTATATACGTCTATTAATTTAAAACTGGTCATTTCCACATGTTAACTTGCGAGAGCACTCCTCCCAAATGGCTGATAAATTCTCCACTTTTATTTTTGGGAAAATTACTTATAAGGACCATGAAATTAAATTATTTATTCTGAAGGATTTTAAATTTCAAAATTATTTTAAAAGACCTAAAGACCTAGTCTTTTGGGTGTCTGGGAAAAAATGCTCTCAGTGACCTACAGTGGTAATATACGTAAAACTTAATAGTACTGTAAATAAAAGTGATAAGTAACTTTTGGAAGATCTAATGATAACAATGTCACATTGTAACTAATAGATATGAGTAATATAACATTGCTCAAGGAATACGCAAAACTTAGTAGTAATAGAAGTAAAAGTGACAAGTAACTCTCGGAAGTTTTAACGATAATAATTTCACATTATAACTAATAGATTTAAGTAATATAACATTATTGAAGCAAGGTGGTAGTATACCTTAAAGTATTGGTATTGAGTAATGTTATACTACTTACATTTGTTAGTTACAATGTGAAATTGTTACCATTGAAACTTTCTAGAGTTATTTGTCACTTAAATTATATATAAAAGCTATAAGCATCTTTTACTGTTTAAACAATTGATGAACAGTACTTGGAGGGAATTGAGATTGGCAGCCGTGCAACATCCTTTTTTATTTTTTTTTAAAACATTTTCTGCTTCTATTCTCGAATACTAGTTTACTTATATTACTACAAAGTTTTATCTATATTACCACCTTGTTTCAGCAATATTATATTCCTTATATCTTAATTACAATGTGATATTAGTACCCTTAAAACTTTCTGAAGTTACTTGTTATTTTTACATATATTACTACAAAGTTTTACATATATTACTACCTCTCTTCAGCAATGTTATATTACTAACATCTATTAGTTACAATGTGATAATGTTATTACTAGAGCTTCCAAGAGTTATTTGTCACTTTCATTTATACTACAAACATGCTTTACGTGTATTACCACCTTGCTTTAACAATGTTATATTATTTACATCTATTAGTTACAATATGACATTATTGCTATTAAATCTTCTAAGGGTTACTTGTCCTTTTACTAATAATAATATTACTACCAAGTCTTACATTTATTACTACCTTAGGTCATTGAGGGCATTTTTGTTCAAACTCTAAAAATATTAAGTTTATAGATCCTTTAAAAGAATTTTGAAATTTAAGCTCCTTCAGAATAAATAATTTAATTTCATGATCCTTATTAGTAATTTTCCCTTTATTTTTCCACCTATCTTATGATGATACTCTTTTTCATTCGTCAGAGAGCAAGGAAGAACTTTACTGAAAGTAATTGGATCTATAATGTTTAATCATAGAACTGGATGGAAAGAAGTCCGGCACATGAACTTCTATTATACAGAAGTTATGAGAATTGAAGAGGACCATAATTTTTAAAGCTTATAGAACTTTTATCAGCAAAATCTTGATATGAATGTGCTGCAGGTTCATTAATGGCAAGAGGGGATTTGTATTGGGGAACGATGGAGTCTTGCTTCGCTACCTTGGATAAAGTTCTAACTTAACATGGTAACTAATAATCTTCTCCTGTTTTTGGTTGACATATGACATAAAACTGGAAGTGTTAGCTGCATCATCTAACTCCTGTTCAGTTTTATGACGTTTGTAATAAGATTAAGAATTATATGCTAAATATGCCTGCAGAACACCTCTCTATATTTCTGGCTTAATTTATAGACTAAAGAGAAAAATAAACAGGAGAGAAAATGTAGGAGGAGTGAATGAAAGGAATAGATAGAGAAGCAGAATTGTTAAACCTGGACAGGAACAAATTAGGAAGTAGTCTGAAAGAGCATCTTCAACTATCAGGAACTGGCTATATGAAGATTACTTGTGTCCTCTTTGTTGATCCTTTTGAACGTCATTTATCTTAGGGGTGCACTGATGTATGGAACGGTTACCAAGGTCCTCAAACATGGGATCACGGTCCCTCTTATACAAAACAATTAAAGCAGGAAGCAAGGACAAGTTGGAACACCGGTTTAAGTTGATCTGGATAGTTTGATTATCTGATTGAAATTTAGAATATGTAGTTTGTCAACTCAATGCTTGCAATTTTGTGGCAGAATGCATATCCATCCCTTACCGTTCATTGCTGTGGAGAGAGCTCTGAATCAATATCAACTCGGTGCAGATTCTGCCCAAAAACTTAAATGGAGACCAAAAAACAAAACTTCTCTGAAGATTGTTAGATTAGTTCAATTTCACATTGCAATGGTTACTTTACTATTACTTTAAAACTATTATGTAACGCGTGTGATGCATGAAGTGTATAAATTTTTATTGCTTTTGAATATGTGTGTGTGTGTGTGTGTGGATAAGAGAGGAATACTCAATTGAAAATAGAACAGAAGACACCAAATAGCTTTATTTGAGAATGGCAGTGCCCCGTATTCAAAGATCATGTTATATTCACTGAACATTTAAAGTTTAATGATAAAACGTGGCAAAAAGTTCAAAGATAATTGTTATATGACATGGATAATAACAGGATATCAACCATCAATCTCAATGGTTGCTGGAATATATGGACATGCAAACTTAAACCAAAAATACTCTACGTCACGATGTGTCAAGCACTTTAGCAACATGTCGACAGCGTAAAGCTCATGGGATTCTTCTTCATGATCAGGGCACCCATGAGACTTGTGGGCCAAAATGATCGAATCTCCTGTGACAGACAAGGGACGGAAAGTTGGAGGTAGACTATCAAATTGTGCTATGTCCAAGAATGCAGAGTTACATAATTACAATTTCGATGACTGGCAGAGGTTATACAGGTCAACATAAAAAGTTGCAGTTATTATATATGCACATGGTATTCCTTGAATATTACTTCATAAATGATGCGAAGTTTCTCTTCCCAGCATTCAAATACCCACACCCCCAAAAAGAAAAATATACAAAAGATTTATCTAGTTTTCTCCATAAAAAATTAAAGAACAAAGATTGGGTAGTCCATTATCTTTGTACTGAAAATGCAGATTACCAGATTTGATTCCTGGTGTCATGACCTGTTGTTAATGACAGAAGGCCCGGATGAGTATGGAAAGGCTATATGTGGCTTGTGTATGTCGGAGAATTTGGAAAGAAAGGTGTGCTGCAGTCCTTCAAGATCGTTTGGTGGATCTAAAAAGAGTAGTAGATAGTGCAGTGCCTTTTCTAAATTAATTTTGGAAGGCTAAAGAATTTAAAGTTGTCTCTAATCTTGGGGGGGAGGGGGGCAGGAAGTTGGGGGATGTTTGGAAGTTTCCTTTAGCCGGCTAGGTCAAATTTAATATTGATGGCTCTTATAATCTAAAAATGAATAAAGCCGGGATTGGAATACGCCATAGAGATTGTAAGGGTAGGGTGGCGAACGGTTTTGGGGCTCTAGTTTGGGCTAGTTTAGCCTTTATGTCCGAGGCGTCTGCTCTAAGAAAGGCATTCTTAATGGCTTTTTCTTTCCTTGGCATGGTGGTTTGCTTTGAAATAGATTGTGTGGAGCTGCTTTCTTGTGTGCAGAAAGGTAGTTGATTGGTCTTACGCTACAATTCTGGAAGATGTGCTTTGCCTGAAGGTTTCCTTATCAAATATCTCTTTATCTTTGGTGTCCCGTCTTAGAAATAAAGTTGTTGATTAGATTGCAGTGAACGTTGCAAAAGGGATGTGCTCTCTTGGATGGGTTTCTTCTCCACCATCTCTTGTGGTTGAGACCTTGGATCGGGATTCCTTAAGGCTGAGGTTGCTGTTGAAGTTAGGGAAGGTGTTGCTTAAGGATGCCGTAGGCTGGATTACTGTGTTTGCTTGTGGTTTCTGTTAGTTTGTTTTCTGTTGGTCTATTTTGATGTGTTTTCTGTTCTATTGTACCGTGGGCAAAAGGGGAGAGAGACAGAGTCATTCTCAATTTGATCCCTAAGAGAAAGAAAATGCTAAATTAGTTTTCTATATTTGATACTGCCATTTAATTCAATCCCCATGAAGGAAAGTGTGACTACGTAATTGTCAAGTGCATAGAATTATTTTTCACTAAAAAACTCACTCAAAATTGACATAATTAAGAGTGCATCATTTCAATTTTTATTAACATGACATTTAGCATGGTTTTTAAAATTGGAATAGACTCAATTTGATCCCTAAGAGAAAGAAAATGCTCAATGAGTCTTCTATATTTGATATTGCCATTTAATTCAATTCTCATAAAAGAAAGTGTGACTACGTAATTGTCAAGTGCATAAAATTATTTTTTACTAAAAAATTCACTCAAAATTGACATAATTAAGAATGCATCATTTCAATTTTTAATAACATGACATTTAACATGGTTTTTAAAATTGGAATAGACTAGTTAGTTCAATTGGTTTGATTAAGAACCAATTTATAGTCTAATTTAGTTAACCAATCAAAAAATTAGTCAAAAATAAATTTGAATTGATCAGTGAATTTTTTTAAAATTTTTTTATATAATAAAAAAGTTTATCTTGAATAAAATTGACAATTCAAAATTGATAAATTTTTTTTATATATAATTGAATAAAATATGTGTACTTGTCTACTTTTCGTATTTACTTTTTATTATGTTTCATCCTTTAGCAGGAGTTCTCTCAAATATTAAAGTATTTAGCCAAAATTATTATTTATTTTTTTTATTTTTTAATAATAAGTAAAATCTTAATATAATTTAAGAAATTTCAAATTTTAGTATTAAATAATTTTAACTCTTAACTGTACGTAATTTTTGTTTTTTAATTAAAAAATAATTTCTTAAATATTTTAAAAAATATTGAATTAATAATTAAATATTTAAAATTTATTAATATTTATTTGTTACATTAAAAAATATATATTAATTATACTTGAACCGTGAACTAATATTTCAGGTAGTTTAATATCAGATCCAATTTTAAAAACATTAACACTTCGTACTAAATTAATTATGTGAAATTTGAGTGAACTTTTGAGTCAAAATAATTTTGCATAATATCACATTTAGTACTTAATTAATTATGTTGTAATTTGAATGAACTTTAAAGTTAAAGTAATTTTGTATGTACACTTACCAATTATGCATTACAATTAACATGGGACAACAAACATTAACAAAGAGATTAAATTAAATGACATTATCAAGTGGAATCCAGAACCTCTAAAGTCCAGAAAATCTTGAAGTGGTGGGGTGAGCTTTAAAAAGTTTTGGTACAGGAGTTAGGTTTAAATTTAAAAAAAGAAAAAGTGGCAAAATATTACACTTTACCATTTCAAATTCTTGTGAATTTTAAAAGGCCTAAATTCTATTTAGTGTTGATGGCTAATTTAGAAATTTTCTTAGAAAGCTAAATTGAAAATAACCCTTTTCTACGGTAAACCAAAATAAGGCTTTACACAAAAAATAAAAATCCAACCTAAATATAATTTACTCAAAATTATATAACTAAAAACAAAAAAAAATTCCCTAATTGCCTGCCCGCTGGCAATAAACGCCGTCCCTCCGTTTCCTCGGCATTTTTGGGCAGCAGGACTGGGAGGGCTTGGAGCGCCGTCCCTGCTTCACCATCTGGGGCGTCTTCTACCATCTTCCTTCTCAGGTGTGTTTTCGCTCACTATTTTCCTTTTCTCTTTTCTTCTTTACCACTCTAAAACCCTTACCTGGTGGCCGCCATCTGTACTTTCGGGCCCAAACTAAGCTTTGGGTCGTTGCCGGTTCTGCAATTTCTGGTGACTACATTCCATTTTTTTCCAACGCCTAGGCCTCAATAGTGGCTGTTCTTTCTTTTCCCCCGGATTTTTCAATTTTCTTTTCCAGCAACTAGTTGAAACCTATACTTGAATGTTTAAACGAAACTGTTCTGGGTTTGTTTATTGCTGCGTTTTGATTGTCAATTTGACAGTGTTGTGCTCACTCTTTTTACACTATCGGACTTGATCCATTACTGCGCCGAGCAGGGCTAATTTCCTTCGAGATCGGCGGAGTCACTCTGCCTCTAACCATGGTAAGTTGAGCTACTCCCTCTTGTTCTCTCTCTAAACATTCTTGCTTTCTTTACCGCCTCGGTAATGGTCCTTAAATCAATCTGATAGAGGGGAGGGAACACTGTGTTAGCTTGAAACTTTTCTTGTCTATGTGCGGTGTTTGCCTTTTTATTGAATCCGGCGTTAATTTTGTTCAAGTGTCTCTGCCATCCAACAGAAATCCCCCTCCCCTTCTGGTTCGTTTATCTTTTGGGCTTTAGCTTTGGCTTCACCTTGTATTGTTACGCGTTATCCTTTTGAATGAAACAGAGGAAAAAGAAAAATTTGTTTAGGAAGCCTGTTGTCATCAAGAAACAGAAGCAGCAACAGCAGCCGTCTGTGGATCCTATTACGGGAAAGAAGATCCCAAAGAGTTTTGTGTTTTCACGAGGGAAGTTGCCTGGTCCTCTCAGGCAACTTCAGATGGACCTGAGAAAGTTAATGCTGCCTTATACTGCTCTCCACCTCAAGGTGGATGTTTCTATCTTGTTTCTTACTTTTTCAATTTTCTATTCATATTCTGCTGTATATGTCATCTACTCAAGATTAATCAAACTATAAAAAGAATAAAATTTAGTTTTAATTATGAATTAATTTATCTTTGTGCTTGCAACAAGTCTAACAACTGGATAGACCTCTCCGAACACATTACGAATGACGTGTGTATACTTGTCTTCATGAAGTCAACACATAAACTGAGCATTCTTGGAATTTACAATTGTGAAATGTCAAGTTAACAAATTAGAATTTTTATTTCTGTTGAAAGATGTTGTAAATAAACTATTGGAAGATAGAAAATGAGTGTCATACCATGACGAGTCTAAACTGTAAAGAAAATTGCTTGTTCACTTTAGCTTAGCAATCTAGCCGCTGTTGGAAGTTAAAACTGATTCTTGGTGGTTTCAATTTTGTAAATGTTAATGTTTCTCAGCCTAATTATTGATTCACAATAAGACGGATTTCATTAGGAATCTGCGGACTGCACTTTACATTCATTTGCATATGTAGCACTAGTTTAAATCCACTTGTGATGACTATACATTTTTTTTCTAATTTGTAGGAAAAGAAAAGAAATAATCTAAAAGACTTTCTGAATGTTGCTGGACCTATGGGTGTTACACATTTCCTGATATTGTCGAAAACTGCAACTGCACCTTATTTGAGGGTTGCAACAACGCCGCAAGGACCTACTCTTACTTTTAAAATAGATGAATACTCATTGGCAGCTGACATTGCTCAATCTCAGTTGCGTCCTCGATGCCCTAAAGATCTTTTCAAAAATTCAGCTTTGGTAAAATATCTTATCATCAGCTGTTCTTCAAATGTCACTTGCTTTTGTGCCCTATTTCCAGCTTTTATAGTGTGCTAGTGGAATGTTGAGAGCTGTTGAATTATTTGGCAGATTGTGCTTTCTGGTTTTGTGAGTGGAGATCTTCCTCTACAGCTTACAACTAACATGTTTCGGAACATATTTCCAACAATTGATGTTAAAACTGTGAGTTTTATACTCCACATACATACTTAATGAATGATTTAACGTCCAAGTCCTTCATCTTTTGAAGTCACTTAATGTTTTGTTTTAGGTTAAACTCTTGTCTTGCCAGAGAATCGTGTTGCTTAATTACAACAGAGACACAAAGCTCATTGATTTCCGGCATTATTCCATAAGATTACAACCTGTAGGTGTTTCACGCAGGATAAGAAAATTTGTGCAGAACCATCAAGTCCCTGATTTAAAGAATCTTCATGACGTGAGTGATTTTGTCACAAAGTAAGATACTTGCTTATTTATGTAACTTTTTTTTAATTTTTAAATAATGGTTGGGGAGAGGGCTAATATAATCCATTTATGGTATATTTAATTAGGTCTTCCTGACTTCTGCAACTTTTATGTTTTCTGAACTATTTATCAGAGAACTTGAGATTAGCATTTGAAGCAATTATTCTTCTCTTGTGAGATATTTCTTGAACTGTACACTTTTGCATATTTTTTTATGAGAAGCTGTTAAATTCTGAGAAAAGAACCAGAGTTGGGAAATGAGCCAAAAATTGTGTTAACTATGTAAAAGAATCAATCACAGTGAATATTCCTCTTTCTTTTCCTTCTCATTATAAGGTTTTGTTTACTTGTGCTTTGGAAGGGCTGGCTATGGATCAGAGAGTGAAGCAGATGATGAAGCAGCAACAGTGACTTTGGCAACTGATCTTGGTAGAGTTAATCGTGCTTCTACAAAAAGTGCTGTGAAGCTTCAAGAGATCGGGCCCAGGATGACCCTTAAACTAATCAAGGTTGAGAAAGGGCTGTGTTCGGGTGAAGTCCTCTTCAGTGAATATGGTACAATATCTTTTACTTTTTCCTTCCTGCAGGAAGAAAATATCTTTACTAGGTATCATAAATTGTTAAATAGGGGCATTGGCATTCAGACGCTCAATCCTATTTAGCTATGCGGTGAATATATTCTCTCTTAAATCTTAGGAATCCAACCCGTATTCTTTCATTAGACGTTTATTATTGATGCTGAAGGAAATCATTGCTATAAAAGTTATGATGCTAGTTAGATTTCTTGCTGTAGAGATTGTCATTTGCATCAGATGATTGCTTTGTACGTGTTTGGCTTGCTTTCCCGTAGCCTGTTTTGACCTGGTTTGCACATACTTGTAGAAGACCATACTTTTGCTCTGGCGGCCCTCACTTGTTTCCTTTGCTTTCCTTTCCTCTTCTCCCTTAATAATATTTTCTCATTTAAGATTTTTGAATTGTGTTTTTTGTTGATGAAATACATGTTCTTCATGCATTCTTAATCTGCCCCTTCAATTGGATTACCCCTCCCTTGTTAGGAAACGATGGTGGCAAAGAAAAAAGTGATGACAGGACGCAGGAGAATCAAGATGGAGAAGATTTAGAAGATAGTGAAGGTGAAGATGAAGATGGAAATGGAGAAGATTTAGAAGATAGTGAAGGTGAAGATGAAGATGGAAATGGAGAAGATTAATTGAACGATATTGTTTATTAAGAAATGCAGTGTTTTATTTAAAAGCTGTTTTAGTGTGAGTAGCACCATAACTATACAGAACTATAAAGGTGCTACCAAAAATTTTTTCATTAAGCATTCCGGTGGCTGTAGCTTACGATCTGTTTCTTTTTTACTGCCATTACTATCCCTATCATCCATACTGCTGAAGAAGCCTTTCTCCTTTCTCACTAACATTACTTCTTTAAGAACTATGAAGATGACGAGAAGACGAGGGATAAAATTGATAATCACTATGATTAATTCTTTACTCCTTTAAGGACTATCGTACGCTATATTGTCTTGTAATTTCTCTTTGTGCCAAAAAAATAATCCTTGTATTAAGACTTAAAGAACCTGCATTGCAGACAAAGGAAATAACATGCCATATCCTTCGCACAAATGTGACATAGTTACGTAAGCACTCTTATTCTAGAATATCAGTATATTCTAAAGGTAAAACTATTTAGTTGTATTTATTATTATATTAAAAATAAAAGTATATTCTCATAATGGAGTTTCATGTCAATTTAACTGTATTTATTGATATATTAAAAATAAGTTATAATTTTATGTTGTGTAAAAAAATTATTTTCTTGGCAAAAAATAAGGTTTTTGTAATATTCCAATCTTATTCCAAAAGGTTTTTCTTTTTTTCTTTTTTGGTTTATTATTCAAGGGGCGCTGGCCAGATGATACGCCTCCCTCAGGACACCAGGATCTAGACCGACCGGCCCCTGTACAATGGGAAAGTTTGACCAACGAAACAAATGTTCTACACTTTAACTGTTTTTTCTATATGTGTGTTTAATAAGGACAAAGGTTATATAATTAAAACAATAATCAAGTAAAAAATAATTAACTTTCATTAACGAAGAAAAATACAGAATATATTTTAATTTTTAAATAATTAGAATGATGTCTTCTTAATTAAAAAATGCAAATATTATATAACCAAAAAAATAATAGTGATTAATTTAATTTATCAAATAAGTTAAATGGCTAAGCATTTGATTTTGGCCAAAAGAAATTTTCGTATGCTGGAAGATATTAATATTTGGGGGTTTTTTATTTTTCTCCAAGGGCTACCATTTTCCCTTCGTTTTTCCGGAGACTGGGGAAGAGAGAATAACACAAAGGAAAATAAGCAAAAGAAGATTTCATCCTCAGTTCCATTCTTTTTCGCTAATCGAACCACTCTTGCTTCAATCCCAAAAGCTAATCACATAATAGACATCATTTTTGGACGATATCGCTGAAAATACGACCATTTCACATGGGATTGGATTGTTGATTCGGGAAATTCAGATGGAAAGCTATAGGTGGAAAGAGCATGATGGGAATAGCCATCAGTTTTTGTCTGAGTATGATGATCCCGTTTTAGATCGATGCTTACCCAATACAGAGCATAGCCCGCCCATTCTACCCAATGCATCTCCTTCTAGAGTAGGCTACATCGAACACCCCGTCTCAAAATTGGACACTCTCGCTGGAATCGCAATCAAGTACGGTGTTGAGGTATTTCTTCAATTATATTTTGTCCCTTTTTTCTTCTGTTATGTAACAATCTGATACTGAGCGATCGATATTCAATCAGTAATGTGAATCAGACCCCATGCAGTTTTGTCGTTTTTGTGGGTAGAACATCTTTCTAATATGGTGCAAAATGTTTTGGTTTCAATCAGGTTCTATTATTTAAAAGGAAGTTCAGGAAAAGTTTAAGCAACAGATGTCAAGTGGAAAAAAGTCAATGTACCCAAATGCATGAAAATCTTTCTGATGCTACAATTCTGTGATATGAAATCCGTTTTTGAGAAGTTATTAAGTAGTTTTCACTTGTGCTGCCGTTACGACCACGTTGCATTCCTTCTGAGTTTGATGAAGTACTTAGTGTGTGTTTGGAAACGCGTTAATATCTCCCAAAATCATGTTTGACATGAAGCAAGATATTGATGCTTCTACGTGAATGTAATTTTTCACCGCGATTCCAAACGAGTCCTTACTCCGCTCAGAAGAGAGAAAAATTGTGCCAGATCCTTAAATTCCCTTCTCTTTATAATTTGAATCTCATAATGAAGTCATTCTTTCTTCAACTCTAACGCTTCGGTAAATTGTAGGTGGCAGACATCAAAAAATTGAATGGCCTTGTTACAGACCTTCAGATGTTTGCTCTTAATACTCTCCACATCCCACTACCTGGAAGACACCCTCCATCAGATGGTTCCACTACAACAGGGTATGTATGTCGACTGAATTGAGGAACGATATACAAGAAGTTAGGACTTTTGATTATTTTTGCTATTTAGAGAGATTGGAATTGAGTAACTTGTCTAATACGGTTAAACATGAAATTGGAGGCAAGGCATAGGGAGTTCTAATCCCTTGAGCATGGTTCATGCACATGCGGGGGCACGGACATGTTCGCTCATACAAGAAAATAAAGTTGAAGCTGAGATTTTATCTAACATGAAATGCTATGGTATAATTGTTAAAAAATAATATTTTGTAAACATAAACATAATAATAATAATAATAATAATAATAATAATGAAATTTCCGTTGAAAGACAGATATTCTTGAGAGTAGCAAGATCTATTGGAAAAGATGCCGTACACACTAAAAAATGAAAAAATGGAGTGAAAGAAAAAGAAGAGGGTAAGCCTGAGACATCGTATGCATTACAAATTTTCCCTTTTTATGTTCTAACTGTATATTTATTGTCATTAGCCAAACCCTTATATAATTATAATGCTATTATTCCTTTGTTCCAGATCCCATCACTGAAAATTGTATTACTATTCATAAATTTTTATCCTCCAGGCTGGTCGACCAATATAACGGTTTACGTCTGCATTGCTGTTCCACGTGATTGGAATTTACCGTTCTGGATATCTGATAATAATGACAATGATTTAATTTATCTGCTTTATGTATCTGGGCGAGCTTATTGGAGGTATGCATTGATGCACTTGAGGTGTTAGGTTGTCATTTGTCCAACAGGTCAAATTTAGATTTAGGTGTAGGAATTGTCATGAGGATGAATGAGATAATGATTGTGGCAGTAGAGATTGCATGCAATGTAGCAATGGTAAAACAAGGTCCATATTGAAACAGTGGAGACAGTCACAGTGGCCTAGTAGGCACTGCCTAATGATCCTCACTAGTTTGTTTCCAGTTTCTTGAATGGTGCTGTGAAAGAAGCAGCCTTGTATCCTAGGGGTTTTTGAAGAATTGCGTTCTGAAGCAATTATGCCTCCTATTAGTAACCTCCGGGCTGCATAATGTTACCGGGCCACGTCATATAAATATTTTTGCCATAGAGTTACTATAGGTCATAACCTAAGAAGATAAATAAGGCTTACAAATAAACTGAGAACTTTTTAACACAAGTACATAGAATTTATTGTTCACACCTTTGGGAAGCAAGAAAACTTTATAATATATCCTATCACTATTAGCTGCAGTACAGAAATTCTTCTAATATCATTTCTTCTGGGTTCTGAGTGATTTTTTTTCTACTAGCATATAATAAACTGATGGCTATAATGCTGCCCTGCAGACACAGTAGCCCAGGCCACAGTAGCCCAGAACAAGCGCACCATGAACTGTTTGATTCGCACCATTCTTTGAGAATGAATTCTCCCCAGCGGAAAGCTGCCCCAGCCTTGGCCTCTTTGCAAGGTTTCTATAGAATTAAACCAACGGATAAGAAAACCATATCTGATGGCTTTCAGATGGCAGTGTACGGAAAAGGAGCTTCTAATTCTCCCGAAGATGGTTCATCCTCCCGGAACTCAGCTATGTCCAATCAACCTCTGAGTCGTCACCGAAAATCTAGAAGTTTAGTTGATATAATTTTGAGTGAGATTGAAGAACGGTCTGATATTGTGCCTGCTGATAAAGCAAGGGAAGGTGACTGTGATAAATGGAGTGATAAACTTGTGAGGAGGCGTCAGAAATCTGAAGTAGTCTTTGCTACACCGGAGCTGCTTTTGAGGGAGGATAATAGCAGCGGCGCTGGGTTTCCATCAAGAACAGGAAGAGGCTTAGCTCTGAGACAGAAATCAGCAAGCCGAGCTTCATTGACGACAGATCCCGAAGCAAGTGGTTTAAATTCTGTGCCAATAGGTTTGGAGGATATATTCCTAACTGATAGGCCACCTGGTGTGAAGAAATCATCAAGCACATCATGTTTACAAGATGAGGGCAGCTCCTCATCCATCTGGCCAACCTCAAAGTGGAGTTTAAAACCAGATTTTCAGGCCTTTGCAGCTGCAAAACCAATGTTCGATGGCTTGCCCAAGCCGACAACTGGTCGAAGAAACAAAGCTGCACTTGATAAACATATATAGTACTTTATCACAACAATTTTGATCCCTTTATCAGGCTATCCAATCATAAGCAACTACGTTCATGGACAGATTGGAGGGAAAATAGATTTTTTTTCCCCTTTTAAAAGAATCAAATATCACATTCTATTAATCTTTAAACAGGTCCATTGTTTTTGCTGCTCCTTGGCTATGTTAAGAATGCAGGAACGAAAGGATCAGCTTCTCCAACTCTAGCATTCATATATGTATATATGGTGCACAATCCTTGTGATACCTACTTGGGTTCGGACACCTTATAGGAGAATATATTACTTTGATAGGCCTCTAGTTCAAGAGGCAGACTTGCTCATATATGCGCAGTATGACTTGTTTCCAATTTGACTTCCCAATTCTTTAGAAACCGTTAAAACAGGTCACTTAGAAGTTCTTTCTGCAGGAATTACTGCACGTGTCAACTTGGCCAAGTACCGGCTTGCAATTAAATGATCAATGTTTTGCGTCTAGATGTACAGATAATTCTTTACTAACATACTTTTTTCACATAATCTAATATACGAAATAAATGAAAAGTGAGTACCTAACATGGAAAAGTAACAATGTACTAGCTAATCAATTCATAAGTAGTTTCAATTCTTTTTATTAGGTTAAGAAAAAAATTTAGAAGTTACATTTATTGTTCCAACTCAACTATTGTTAGCTGACATTTTAAATTTAAATGTAATATCATTAATATAGTACAAGACATTAGCATTATTTTAAATGAGAAAGTGTAGATGATACAATATAATTCAAAATTCAATACATTGTTGTATTAAATTCAAACAGTCCCCACAATAATAAAGCGTTCTACTTCCCTCAGCTAACATCCAGTTTATCACTTTTTTTTTGGGGAAAAAAAAACTTTTTCCCATATTTTATCATTTTTATATATGAAATAAGAATCCGTAATAAGTGGTCCTGTAAAACTAGACTATTTATTCAAGTCTCTTTAACAATTTGATAGTTGATAAAATTAAAAATAAACTATCAATTTCGATGTGTTGAATTGAAATGGAATTCCTAGTTAAGCAATACAGGAGATAGACGTTTATTTGTTTCTAATTTCTCAAATTACAAAAAAAAAAAAAGATAGTAATTTGACATGCTGTCAGATAGATTGGCCTGAGAGAGGACATATTTTCTTTGTGCGAAAATTATATGTTTCAACAGCATTTCTCTTTTACATATACCATATGATGTGGGAATGAGAAAATTAACCAGACAGAATATAGCTGTGAATAATATGAGGGAAAAAATATATATAAAAAGACAATAATCTGAGTTTATGCGGTACGGTGCAGATATGCTTCGCACCAAATACCACACTACAGCTAGCTTTATTCTCAACCATGAAAAAGGCTCCAACAACAATATCTCGCATTCCTCAGAACTTGTCCTCGTCAATCTTCATTGTAGAATATGACGCAAAATTAACTAGTAATCCCAACCCAACTTGTCCTCCTCAATCTTTGTGGTAGAATATGACGCAAAATTAACTAGTAAACCCAACCCAGCTTATAGTTAAAACCATTATATCTCTAAACAACTCTACTCGAATAGCAACTGAGTACCGCTAAATCCAACATTAAAAGTCAGTTATCAGATATTATTCATAGTCATCTCATCTCCCACAAGAAATGGAATTCAGTATCCAAGGCTGTTATCTATTTTTCTTATTTTTGATAAAAAGGAAGGGGTTGTGTTGTTGGGGGGGGGGGGGGTGTTCTATTGATGAGGACAGAACAATAGCCTGTTGTCTATTTTATTTGTCAGGGTAAAGACAGGATATTTCCTTTAACAACCCTTCTCAACACTATTGTCTCCACCCTTTTATCTCCTATCTCCATCAGAAGCACACCATTTCATTTACAATTGCTACTCTCATGAGGCTATGCCCCTTAATCTTTCAACTAGTAATAAGAGAATCAACATAATTATAACCTCCTCCAACCTTAAGTGAGAGTGGGAAAAGAAAACATCGACAAACTCCAATCTTCCCCTCGCAATTGAGCATGAAAATAAAGCATATGACCATCTATGGATAATACGACAAATTAAATGTTAGTTGGTAGCTATTGTAGCAAGTCAGCAGGAAATCAGCAATCCAAGAAAACAGGCAGGGCCGCGAACCAGGGAAGATCTAATGACAAAGATTTCCTATTTATACTTTTCTTTTGTAAGAATTGAGCAAAACTAAGAACTCTAACTGCATGAAGAGACGCATGTGTTACACAATACGAAGAAACAACTTAGAATTGTAATGCACAGCAAAGTAACCATTCACAAAATATGTTTACTACAGTTCTGAAGCATCAATCAGAACTATCTTTACAATGATAGATGCCCTTGCATAGAAAAAGGAGTCAGTAAACTACATAATTAAGGCATTGTTTGGTCTAGATTCCGTGTCAGATATTTACCTCAGTGATCTGCAGTGTTTGTATGTGACGAAGTTTGACCTTATTCCTAGGTAGGTGACCACATTTAGAACCTGAGAAAATGATCGCCATCTCCCTGATTGTGTTGCCATAACCTGAAGCAATCAACTTATTCAGAGACCAGATTCCTCCTCAGCAATAAAAAAAGATTAACGGACAACAACTCTTTTTCATATGTGCCCATACCCAAAAACTGTCACGTGCCATCAACGTTGAAATATTTCAAAACTATGCACCAATCCAATGACAAGGCAGATTGATGCCTATTCTATCCACCAGTACTTACTATTGCAGCATGGCAAAAGATAAGTTAGGTACATACCTCATGCAAAGCACACAGGAGCATAAAATTCTGATTGTAACACATGCACATGTATTTCATGTATAATGAGTAATCATACACTGACATGCATGGCATTGGTGTATGCGCTGCATTCATACTACATGCAAGAATATTTTTTTCAGTTTGACATAACAGATAGTATATTGCAGCATACATCATAAGGTCCATATACTATAAAAAAGTATTCATCACCAAGTATGCTGAAAGGAGCAAAAATATTCTTAGTACTTGTAAGGTAGTCAAAGGCAAAAGGTGCCTGGAAGGGTTACAACCCCCCCCCCCCCCCCCTTCTAATAAAAAAAAAGAAAACACAAAAAAACAGAACCTTGCTAATGTTGTTTATTTTTATGAGTGCACATACCCAATTCAAGTTGACTTGTATTATACTCGGACCCCTTCAAACTCGGTGGTTAAAGTCTATAAACTCACTTGAAAACTCTAGAGTTCATATGTGAGATTGCAAAGTAAGATTTTTTCATCAATTTAGGTCATTCTGAGACTGAGTGAAGCCCAGACCCCAACACTCAAATGCTACCAAATTTTTTTTTAAGCACTTTCCTGTATTGTAAAACTAAGGTTTGAAGGATGTAAAAGTAAAAAAGTAGTGACAATGATTATGAAAGACAATGTCGAGTTATTGATGATTTTTATCATTTATTTGCTTATTTATATATAAAGATTAAAGCTTATGCTATTCATTATTGAGTATTGACTATTTCACAAAACAATGCCAGGACTTGAGAATATAGGAACTTCAAAGACCAATAATTTAAGGAAAAGTACAACAGCCATTAGATTTTTTTTTTTGGGGGGGGGGGGGGGGGGGAGGGGGAATCTTTGATAGAAAAAGACATTGAAAAAATCCTTTTTCTCTGGAAGAATTATAAATAAGGACCTTTGTATTAACTTGTCGACATGCAAGGACTAAATAACCACAAAGGGTAGGCTATCCAATACAAATTTTTAACAGAATGAACACAAACATTTAGTCCTTCAACGTGATCTGATTTGGGTCCTTATTCTCCCTTTTTCATTTGACAAACATGCTGGAAAAAATCTTAAATCTTGCCAGTAATGTTAAATTTCTCAAAATAACAAATAAATAAAGACTAGTCCATCATGTCCAAAACTTGCAATCAATGTTTTCCCACAAGGGATAACAATAAAGCAAAGAACAAAGATTACGTATTGCTATAAAATATGGAAATGATAGAGAATAAAGGGACACAAGAACAGGCTGAACATTATAAACTCAAGCTGTTTTACAGTAATAATAATAAGATATCCATACTATAAAGACTCAGCTTGGCAGTGTTTGCACGTTCCAAAAGCTGCTTGTAAAATTTAATGATGGAAGTTACAACAGATAAAGATGTCCATAGCATTTCATTGTCTGCAGTGTTTGTGTTATTTGTTCTATGAAACAAAGTATCCCACAAAATGCAAAACACAGTTGACGATATTTCTTTAAAAAAAAAAAATCAGTAGACTTTTCACATTCTTTCTATTTCATCCAGTATTCCACAAGACAAACTGGCCCACTTCAGATACAAAATGTGCACCAGGTCATACATTTCAGCAATCACATAGCCCAATTTAAACAGTTAGTTTCTCTGTAATCCTCAAATTTTCCAACTGCACAACATGTCCAACCCCCATCAGCACTCTTCTATTCCAAAACTTTTTTATTATAGAAGAAAAAATAATAAAGCGGACAAGTATAATGAAGGAGGAGGACTAAAGATTTTTTTTTTTTTCCTCCTCAAAAAAGATAAAAGAAGAAATTTTAGTAAGAGAATAGAAAATACAAAGATGGAGGATAAGAGATTCTAAGAATAAACCAAATAAAAACATGCACAGACTCAAAACAGATTAGCCTATGAATATTCCTGAACAGGGATCTAATCAGTGAAGTAGAGCAGTCCAACCTCTTTGCATATCTAAAATGGTGAATCCCTCATAAATACCATGCGAAGAGCACAAAAGAGAAGCCATGAAAACAATTTTTACCCATAACAGATTTAATGGCAAAGAAAACTAAATGAAAACCGTAAGCCTAGGAGGTTAAAAAATTGCAGCAAAGCTTTCCAGTCTCTGCATATTAGGAAGTAGAAAACTCGACAACTAGTTAAAATGAATAATAAGTAAAACACCAAATAGAGGCCCAAAAGATGCAATCTCATCCCATAGTGCCTGTCAAAAACCACTTCATCCTAAAAGTTTAAGCAGTTAGAAAGTCCCGGGAATGGTTTTAATATATATCTCTAAACTTGCTGCCTCATGCTAACGCCCATTAGGCCAGAAGCATGGCTGAAGCACAATTCCACTGTACCTTGAGCTGAAATTTTATTTAATTGATAGAATGGGGCCTCGATGATCAAACTCCTTTTTGTTTGATCATAAAGGCCCCAATACCATGTCAAGAAACAAGAACCACTTCATCCTTTCAGCCTCAAGTATTAGGAGGTCTAGGACGGATTTAAATATATATCTCCATATTTTAGCATGGCAAGCTCCGATTTGTCCTTAAACAAATCCAGTGCCAGCAAGTCCACAAAAAAATTAAAAATGAAAAAATAAAAAATCTGAAATCAAGCTCTTTGTGCATAAGACTTCACAGAAATCCCAATTCCTTCCATTCCTAAATCCCTAAACACTCAATGAAGAACCCTAAACCCAATTTTGCAGCCGATCCCCTTTGGTAAAATTGCAACCAATATTAACAAAGGACAAATCTTCATATATTAATGCCAACAAATATACTGTTTCATAATAAATGGTAATGGGAGTACATATATGATCAGAAACCCATGATCCTCAACCCTAATCCCAAAACCCCCTCCATTTATCAACCAAATACAAAGGACAATTGGCAATGGCACCACTCCAGCAGATAAGGAGATTGGGCACAAAATTGGGTTTGCAGTTCTCCATTTGAGTTTAGAGATTTTGTGGACTAATAGGATTCAAGGAGGTGTGGCAAACCCACTCTTAAAAACGCGCTGTTAAGGGAGAATGACCACTCTTCTTAAAGTATCCCATACTACTCAATGTAAGACTTAAACATCCCATACTACCTAATCTCTATCATAGCATTGTCCTTGAAGATCTAATGTCCCAATGGCTACACTCTGCGACACTTTATACTTGACCTTCTTGCTTGTCAAAACCTTTCTTCGGTAACCCTCTCCATGCCATCAGCCAACCAACTCTACATCCAAATGACAGGATTCAAGCAGGCATGGGGAACCCATCCTTAAAAGCACGCTGTCAAGGGAGAAAAACCACTCTCTTTAAATATCACACCAAGCATCTCATACTATTCAAGGTGAGACTTAACCATCCTATAATACCTAGTCTCTATCATGGACATGCTAGCATTGGCTTTGTTTGGGAACAGTCGAGAGCTCGAGAGCTTGCCACATCAAATATGGAGGAGTCTAAGGCGGCATATGAGGTAATTCCCAACCCAAATCCCCTTCCTTCTTACACATACAAATAACCTCGCACCTAATGGATTCGCGCCCCCTCCTTTTTCCCCCCCTTCCAAGCCAAAGCAAGCCCTTTGCAAGTTTCACAACTCTTTGAGCTACACCAACCAAAATCTGAAGGGGAGAATATTGGACAAGCAAGTTTGAATAACATCAATACAACAACCCCAAAAGAAAAAATCACCTCTCTAATCAACCCTTTGAACCACTAGATTCAAAAGCCTGTAGATTACCACGTAACCCAGAGGAGGATAAGAAAAAGTCTACCAGTACACATTCAAACCAACCAAGCAACAACCAAATTTATTTTTGAATAAGGCAACCGCAAAGAACTTGAGGTAGTAAAAACATTCACAGTAAATGCTAGTTATTATTTATCATCCCACTCACCTTGAGAGTTAACAAATATATTATGCATGGTATGAGGTCATAAAACAAAATGCATCTCCAACTTTAATTTAATGGGCAAATAAAACAAACAGAAAGGGAAAAAATTGTACATCTGGAATGTTACACATGTCTTTCTTTGTAATACAAGAATTTAAGGACAAAGGTGGGTAAGAAACACTCATATTACAGTTATAAAAAATAAACAAAACAACGCAAACAGAATAAAGGATTAAATCCCCCAGAGCTCGTTCTCCTGATATGTGTATCATGTGTAGATCTACTTTAAAAAATAGTGGCCCAATCGTTTCTACAGTCAAGTGGCTACTCTTCTTCAGATTTTTTATTTTATCATTATTATTATTATTATTATTTTGGGGGCAGTACTTGGTGAACATTCAGTTCATTTTAACACTTAGGGGCAGACTCTCATGATTCGCATCGAAGGATTTTGTAACAATAAGAAGCAGCAAAATGCCCCATCTTAAAGGGTGTTATTAATACAATCATTCATGGACCTCCTCCTAACAGCTTAAGCTTTTTGGATGAAATGGTCCTTGACATGGTGTAAGAGCCTCTTTGACCAAGCGTTCAGAAATTTGATCCTTGCCACCCCATTCTCCTACTAAATTAAATTTCAGCATAAGGTATGGTGGACCTCTACTTTGACCACACTTCAAGCTCAAAGGACTTTCACTGGAGGGACATGTTAGAAACATTAACAAATTCATTGCTGGGCCTTCTCCTAACAGCTTAAGCTATTGAGATGAATTGGTCCTTGACAAAGGGATTGGCTTCTCTAGTACTCTAGTTCTGGTTGTTTTTAAGGGCGTTAATTTTTCAACAGAGATACTTCATTTTTTTCTTGTTAAAGACAGAATTTATTACATGAAACAGTAGTAAAAACAAGGAAGATAAAAGATCCTCCTGGCAAGTAAACAAAAAAAGTATATAAATACACATCAGTGTAAAAAACTTTCCATTCCTTGTGTAAATCCACAAGAAATATGTCTCTTTAAAGTCATAAGCAGAACGCAAAGAGAAGCCAAAAAAAGATACAACTCTATCCCATAGAGGGAAGAAATACCTGGTTAAAGACTCTTGCATTCCATTCCATCCATAAACATCACAAGCTAACATAAACAGCACATTGCCAAAGGATCTTACACTGCTTATTGCTACCAAAGCCTATAAACCAGATCAATAAGAAATTATCTACGGAAGCTAGATATACAATGGCTGCCACATGGCTTCAAAGTGCAAAAAGTACGATTGTCACCATGACACAAAAATCTTCAAAAGAGGATTACTAATCCCTAGCTCATACAAAACTACAAATAGGCAATTCCAAAGCTGCCACCAGGCAACTTGACAGTGTAAAAATATATGACTTTGTCTCCAAACTCCAAAATCACAAGACAAATGTTAGCAGAAAAGGACTTGTGAGAGAACATTTGTATTAATTCTGTTGAGTACCACCATGGCACTATCTGAAGATCTTGACCTTGAAGGCTCCTTAACTTTGCAAAAAAGATGAAAAAGAGAGTTTTGAGCAATCAATAGTTGGACACTTAACTGTTTGCTTAACACAATATAACCTCCTAAAAAAATTTATACCAACATCCCATCTTGGCAAAGAAAAAAAAAAAAATCATGATTACTAGCAAACAATTTTATTATTACCAAGATTATTATAAGTTTTGCCTAATGAGAGCGCCCCCTCCCCCCCCCCCCCCCAAAAAAAAAAAAAATATAAGTGACACATAATTAGAAGGTGCTAATCATCAAGAGAAACCTTATAGCAAATTAGATCTCCTATAAGGTCATAGCAGAAGAAGGGAGTGAGGCAATGATCTAAGCGAATAAAGTCAAAAGTAAATATATACTGGTTGGATAAGCCAAAAATGGAGGGAAAGGCAACAAGAAAAAATCACAAGTCAAAACAACACAGTTCCTCCACAGAAAAGCATAAGGAAGAGGCACCAAATAACCAAAGGTTCTGTAAGAATGCCCAACTCATATCTGAAAGAGAAACACCCTTAAAACAGCCATTAACAGAACACCAAAGGAAGGCCAAAAACAAAATCCTATCCCACAGAGCATTTGTAGACCCCAACACTCCAGTATAGATCCAAACATTTCTTTCCAACCAGATACACCAAATCACAGCAAAAACTGCAAATTTTCTTTTCCCCTTACTTTCCTTTGATTTACAAGGGAAATGTCAATTTTCAAAAGTTTTCTTTCCCCTCAATTTTCTATCCTTCAACCCAAACATAGCAGTAAATAAGTATTCATTTCTTCCCTCTAATCTACAACAGCTACAGGGTGTGATCAAGTAAAGCTTGGAGAATTTTTTAACACCCACAAACTCTAGATGCTGATAGTTCCCTAATCAACCTCCAGATGTGGATCATCCCACTCAACCAATAAGGGAGGAAAAGAGGGGTGGCGCACACAAAAGCATAACAAAATTTTCACATGAAATGGAATAACAATCATGGAGTGCAAAATGAACTTCTATTAGAACAAAGTAAATGCCCTGCTATAAATTACCCCATTCAGTATCAGATGGCCAAAGAAATTAGAACCCCAGAGAAGAGTTCCAGATTGACTTCACATATTAAAAGGCTCAGGGACAGGAATAAAGTCAGCAAAGCACGCTTATTACATATAGAAGACAACAGACCAGCAAGAAATAAATTTTTAGAAATGAAAATGAGGAAAAATGATAAATCAGAATTTAATCATTTTAGTTGAAATTGAGTGCTTACAACTAATTTCTATATATAAATATTATGTAACGATTACAATTTACAAGAGATGGGAAACAGATAAACTAACCAAGTCAGAAACATGGGCCTATTACTTGGAAGCAAATGTTCCTGGGATACATTGTCAGGAAAAATTACAATATACACAGTCCTGCCAAAAGCCTCCACAAGTCTTCAAAATTTTCCTTGAGTGGTAGTTGTACGTACTACACAGGTAAGTCTAACTTTGAGGCACAGAATGTCACCTTACTCATCAACCGGCTACATCACTGAAAGATAATAGGTAGACATAAATCAATATATAGAGAGAAGTAAATACTGTTTCTCTTTCAAGTAAAAATTGACACAACTGGCATACACACAAACCAAAATCATTTTTGTTTCAAAAGAAAAATTAGTCCCATACTACAGGCAGATATGGTGTCCAATATCTATTTTCTCCCCTTGTAAGAAATTGAGTCCATACAAGTTAGAACTGAGGAAATCCCTTTTAAGGAGCAATCTAAAGGCGCAGAAAAAGTATGCCTAAGGTGCTGAGGCAAGGCAAAGTAACAGAAGGGTCCTAACCTCTTGAAGCTTAAGGCGAGGCCTCCAGTAAGGCACTTACCTCTGCTGCCCAGTCTTGTTTCAATGTGTGAGACAAGTCAGGTGCCTATATCACCTGAGTGAACCTCCAGTTAGTTTATTTAATCATTTATTTACTTTTTGGTTCTGAATAGCTGAAAATTAAGGGAACCTAAAAGCCCACCCACTAGTCAAACCAAAATTATAAGCTGGCAATTTCTGCCAATGCTGGTAGCTTCTATAACAGTTAGCGGCTATCAAGTTGTGATACTGATAAACAATCATAAGTCAGACCAGATGTAAACAAGATAAAAAAATTAAAATAAAAATCCCACAATTTTCTTATCATTTGTCTTAAATAAATTTCTCAGTCCCACCCAACCCATTTCTTTTCAACTTTTCCTTTTTATAGAAAAAAGAATTTATAATATTAACTATAAGACCCTACCCATGTTAATCAAACACCCCCCCCCCCCAAAAAAAAAAGACAAAAGCAAAGACAAATCATATTCAGAGTCTTTCTTAGAGCTAAGCATGATAACTAAAAGCTGTAAGCACACCCCTAGTAGGCAAAATTGCAAATATCAAATATAACCTTCTTTCATATGGTTATAAATTCTAATTACAAACTTTAGTTTAAAAAACAAATATTTAATATACATATATATATATATATGCATCAGTAGCTATTATACTAATTTTGTTACATATAATCACTCTATCATTACATATATATTTCTTCACTTTTTCCCCCCACTTTTAGCACCTTGCTTCATTCGAGAGAGCTCTTCTATAGCGCCCCTTGCCTGAAGCAGCTAGACATCCCTAACACTAAGGGCATCATCACAAGAGAAGGCGGTGCCTCATGAAGTAAGCCAGGAATCACACAAACACAATAATCATTACCATTACCCAATCTTTTTTACGACTGAAGTGAAAATAACTTCAAACAAAACTTAGGTTACTAAGTATGTGACAATATAAGTTGAAAATAAGGTTTTATGCGCTGATATTTGCATCATTTGCTATATAAGTTATGAATCTACCAGTTATCTTTTATTGGATTCCATTTAAAGGCTTAGCTTTAAGAAAGGATGACAGGACAGTAGAGCTGTGCCCTTTTGAGTGGGAGTATGGCACCACCTGAAATTTCAAAGATCCTTTTAACCTTGCATCTTCTTCAAGATATGATAGATTTTTCTTGCATCTTTATGAACTTCAGCTCATGCCTTTTTAAAAGGGAGTTCTTCATTTGATATATGCGCTGAGAGACTGGAGAAGCTCCTTTGAGCTGCTGTACTTCCTTTCTGTCTCTCAATTATTTCTCTATTAAGTTATTCCCAAAACCTTAGGTGAATTTTACAAGGCACATAATCTTATTCTACAGTTTTGTATGTCATGCATGCTTTGTCAGTGAGATATACAAAGCTAAATATATATATATATATATATCTATATATATATATATATCTCAAAGAAGAGGCCATCACAACCGGAAGTTATATTTCAGCTAAACAGTTGAACCTCTACTATGGCAGAAAGCAAACCTCCAAAACATGATAAAACTTACTTTAAACCAATGAGAAGACTCCAATCAACATCAAGTGGGTCTCCAACAACTAAGAGTGGGAATGTCTGGCCTACAGGGCAACATCTGAGGAACACCGTGTCCTGAATAAACAAATGATGATCTTAATTCATAAAAGCACTGTCTCATAAAAATTGGAAGCTCAAAACAGTAAACCAGTAAACGACATAAAAAGAATAGTGAAAAATAAGCAAAACTCACCTGAAATTGGAGGGGCAGCAGGTAAGTTGCTTGGAGTAGAACACTGAAAACCCATGTTGCTTGCTGGTGGCCTTTCAATTGGTGGCCGAAAATAACCTGCCATCATCATTGTTAAGGGAAAAAAAAAATCTGAGAAACATCTTGGTTGATCTCACAACACCACCAGCAGGTACAACAGAGTCACTAAAAAGGGCTTCCACTTGATTAACAACAGAAAAAACAAATTGCAAAATTAAAAACAAGGACATGGAGGACAAGCAAGAAACTTCATAATATGCAATAGCATGAGAACTAAATTAAAGAATAAAAGATGAACAAGACATATTTAATCACTGATATACAGTCTAAAATAAAAAATCATATTTACTATAATAAACCTTGCAGATTGTAAGCTAAGAATATTCGCATACCTTCCTGTCCAAAGGGTGGACCAGGACATGAAGGATTTCTGCCTCTCCATACACCAAGTTGATTGTTTGCTTTAAATTCGCTCGATGACATTCTCCACTGTTCATCAGCAGCAAATTGCCTCCGGCCATCTGGAAGGGTGGGTAAAGAGTACGGAGGATGGAATGAATGAGGAAGTTGCTGTTGAACTGTGGGCTTTGGATATGAGAACTGATTTGATGGATTTTGGGGTGGGGCAGGATGCATGTGTCTCTGAGCAAATGGGGGGTTACCCTGCTGAAATTGCTGGCTAAGTGGAGGAACTTGACCATTTAGATACATATCATTCTGCCCATACTCTAGTTGCCTTGAAGGATTAAAACCAGTAGGCTCCTGCGAGCTGCAGCCTGCTGTTGGAGCAGGCTGTGGGAATATTTCATTCTTTGCAACTGCATTATTGTGACCTCCAGGAAAAGAATTTCCAGCCATTTGAATTATTTGATTACCCTGTATAAAGGAATGCATCTATCAGCATGAGTACTACAAAGATATCAAAATCAGACCAGTGAGATTTAAACTTTGAAAGACTTACACCAGTTGTGCCGCCACTATAATCATGAGATACACTCTGCTGAAACCCTAACGGTGGAGATGACTGAAGTGATGATTGAGGCGGCATTATTGGCTGGGAAAGCAATGAAGGCCAAGCTAGACCAGATGATTGAGGAACCAATGATGGTGGAGGACCCGCAAGTGGCAAGGGAGGAGGTGCAGGTTGCAATATTGGGGGTGGAGGTGGAGGTGGCGGAGGGGAAGGAGATAATGGAGGTGGAGGTGGTGGCGGTGGTGAAGAAGGCAGAGGTGGAAGAGGAGGGGGCGAATCAAGTGGTAAGGGAGGAGAACCCTCAGGAATAGCAGGTATCTCTACAGAAATGTTTGAAGCCAGATCTAAATTCCTATCGGAGCCCTGAGGGTGCAAATCCATTTCTGAAGAATTATTTAATATTACAGGCCTTTCATCCTTTGGGTGACCTGAAACATCTTCCATTTCAAGCTCACCATCCACATCCTCCAAGACAAAATGGCGCTTGTCATTAGGGGTAACAGTAGAAGTTTCTGATTCTCCAAGAGTAGGAGTGGGATCTGCTGGAGATGCATCACGTAAATCCTTAAATAAACCGTTGGGAAGATCATCATCCTCATCTTCTTCAAACACATGAGAAGATAACAAACCAGGCAGCTGAAATGTAGCGTTGCTGATGTAAACATGCAGAAACATAAAAAAATCAGAAATAGGAATTTTTAGAAAAACAGATATAAAGAAAAATAATAATCAACAAATAGACAGTTTTGCTTCTAATATAGTAAGAATAGAAAAGGTTTATGTTGTTAATTACAAGTCCAGCCAAGTAAAATAGGCCAATGCAAACCAGCACCTGTATTGAACCATTTTCCATCTGCATTTTTTTTCTCTTTATAATAACAAGATAAAAACCTAATTACATGATTCACCTCCTAATCAATACTAATAAAGCAACACAAAACTTTCTTATCTGTTTTAGACACAAACATTTCCGCCTTAATGTACAAAGGGCGGCAAAATCACCACAAACAGCAAATGAACCAAAATTACTACATTAAATGTTGACTCAAGAACAAGAGTGGAGTGAAGAAGGGATGGAGCAAGAAAGTGAGAGAAACATCTTATAAGATGTAATTAATGATGATATTAAAATTAATACCACTAATTCAAATTTGTTTGTCTATAAAGCTGTCATTATCATCATTCATCAAAATAGCTTTTACTATAGTCTTTTTTTTCAATAAAAAAAATTATATTAAGGGAAAAAAAAGGAGGATAGGACATCATCCTAGGATGAAGTCGAAATAAAAAGGAAAATTAAACATGTAGCAAAGCTGTCCAATCCCTCTGCATAAATATAATAGACACTCACTTAACTAGGCCTTGAGCCGAACATCACAAAAAAGCACCAAACAAAATCCTTGACTGGTACTTTAATATGTCACTTAATATTTAGCTTAAAAGTTGGATATAAGTGTGAACTTAAGGTAAAATGAAAAATGGACTCCAAGAATTGGGGGATCCCCTTCCTTAGAAAAAGAAGGGGGGGGATCTTTTTCCTGTGTTTAAGAAGGCAGGGATAGGAGAAAATAGTGATGGCACACCATTATTAGCAACTAAGTACCAACTCATTATGGTCCATACCTTTAAAAAAGCATTTCTAAATTCAGGGAATCCTTTTTTTTTATAGTAACACATTCTCTGTGTACTTTATCAGTAACTCCAATTTGTCAATGATCCAATAATTCAGGACAGATCCTATAGACATATGACAATACCAATGCAAAGCATTTCGTAACATGATCTTAACATTGAAACACTTGGTGGAACAGTCCAGCCACTGGAACATGGTTGTACACTTTGCTAAACCATAACATTTGATGGCAAGGGTAGGCAGAGATAACACCTGACATTCAACAATTAACTCATCCATCTTCAGCGAAAACTCATCAACCCTTTAGAAGTCACAATTCTATCTTCTTTGATGTTTGCTTGTGATATGTAATCAACTTTCTCTTTCAAGATTTCATTATCTATTCATGATCCCCATTTCAGTAGGGATGGGTTTTGCTTAACTCCAAAAGTATAATAGGGCTGGCTTTAAAATCTTATATGTTTGTTAATCAATCAAAAGGTTAAAAACTAGCTCTTTCATCAGTTTTCAAGTGTTTCATGTCAAACTAATTCCCAAAGAAATACACATATTATCTTTACCCAATTTTACAAAAGATGCCTGATTTATTTTTCTCAACCTACCCTTTCACTCTTTCTATTTTATGTAATTTTCAAAGATGATTCACCAAGATTCACGAAACAAAAGTAAATATCATACCTTCCATACTCATCCACAAGCATGCCTTCCATTTCTCTAATTGGATCATCCACAGCCCGCTCTGCTCGAGATGGACGCCTGAAAGAAAAGCTAACAATCATTTCATCATTGGAAACTCCGATATCATCCATGTAACGACGAAGCACGGACTCAGGCAAGATTTTCCTCTCAAGCCACAGCCTTAGAACCTGCAATCCACCAAAAAACAACAAAACAAAACAAATAAATGTCCCACATGCATGCCCCACTTAAAAAAGTCAAGTGGCACCATCCACCTTGTCAAACAAAAATATTTTCAACTTGATAAAACAAAGACTGCAGTCAAGTAATTGACATATCCTACAAGAATACAAAGAATCAACCTTGAGACACTGACGACGATTTTCACGGGCACCTGCTCCAGGGGGGGCAGCAGCACCAAGTAGGCGAGGCAAAGCGGCTTGAACTGTAGGTATGTAGGAGGATCCCGCAATGCCTGAAAATTTCTCTACAATTAGAATTAACAAAGCCATTAAGAGAACGCTACCTAAAACACCTGCTTTCAGGTTTGGGCAAGCAAGGTAGAGAAACAGGCACAGGCACATCCACCTTTTTGATTGTGCGAGCACTGAGTGATCGAGTCAACAAGAAAGAACAAATCCACTTTACGATGAAAACTAGTTTCATTTTCCAGCTTTCGGATAAGAAGTTCAACAACCTGTACATAAGGACTTGCAAGTAAGTCCACTATAGGCATAACAACCCCCAAAATAACATAAGTACATAACTACAACAATTAGTGGCAAAAGTCTCCTAAAATCATCTAAAATATTTTCATCTTCCAGTCATTGATCTGTAATTTTTTTTTTTAATAGAAGAAAAAATCTTATTAGAAAGAGCAGAAATTAAAACCACCAGTAGGATAAGATATCCTCAAACCCGAAAATAAAAGACCTCTAACTTTATATAAAATGCATTTCTTATCTTTCAACTGATCCTCAATGTTCCTACTCCAAGATATTCTATATGACAATCTAAAATTTTTTAATATCGATACAGGCAAGAAATGAACACAAAGCATATAATCAAATTAATAGTGGATTAAATTAACCTACAACCTGCACCATATTTGTAACACACAAAATTATTCCCAACCCTTTTGTTATTGAAAAAGTTAAGGATGAGTTTTTCCCATAGGCTGAGATTCCATTTCTACACTATGACAATGTTGGTTTGGGCAACACCAATCAGTTCCTTACACACACTTCTAATACCACTCATCAGAAATTCTCATAAGAATCACATGGAAGACAAAAAGGTAATCCCATGAATAAATATCATATGAGTATTCATACACTTAATACTATATAGCTTCTTTCCTAGGGGATTGCAAATCTCCAGATAATTGAGAACAAGTTGAAAATAAAAATAAGAGCTTCATTATCTGATATCTTAATTTAGGAAAAAGCATAATCAATAGAAAATTAAAAATAAAAAAGGAACATACCTCATTGGCAATGCCATACTTGGCACAATCAATGGCAAGACGAGTGGCACGTCCAATACTTTCCTTGGTCCTTGATAAAGTCTCTATCATTCCTTCAAAGGCGTCACGAGCAACAGCAGCCTCAGTACCACCACTAAGTGAGCCACCTGGGCCCCTTTGCACCGAACCAACCATTCTCTCCTCAATTTCTTCAGTTTCAGGTTGATTCAGAGAAGCAGAATGATGTGCTGATGGAGAAGCCAACGTTGAGTGCTCATAAACTCCCTGTACATCTGCCTGCAGAAAATTGCTCGAGACCGAAAGAAATGGCTGAACCGTAGATGGGCTAGGAGTCTCTCCCTGAACATTGTGAATGCCAAGAGGAACCGATTGAGAATGAGATTGTCTCCTCTTTGCCTGGGCAGCTGCAATAAGATGTTTCATGGTAGTAGCAGCTTCAGGAGTCCCAGAACCAGTATACAGACTATTTTTTTCATCCATGCCCACTTCCAATCTGCAATTAGGCATTAATATTAATATAAACAAGGTAGGAGGAAAAAAGAATCAGTATATAACTCAGAAAGAATCAAGAATCAAAAGCATAAGTACCTATCAACATGAAAAGCATCATGCTCCTTCAAGTTTTCAGTTGCAACAGGAATTTCAACTGCCCTCAAGATTGGAGTAGTTTTAGATACTTCCATTGAAGATATGGGCTTCTTTTTATGAGTTGTAAGTTGATTCAGAGAAGAGTTGGTGCTATTCAGACCCTTTGAAGACCCAAGATCAGCCTTCTTTTGGGTAACATTAATGGAAACTTTAAAAACAGGTTTGGAAGACTTATTCCGCTCAGCATTCGACTTTGAAGGAGGAACCAACTGAGGTGATTTTACTGGAGAAGAAGAGCTTAATTTTGCCACTTTAAAAGGATGCTGCTTTGAATCTAAATGTTCAGGACTTTGAGGCATGTGGACAGGAATTCCTTCTTCAGTTTTCTCTTTTTTAAGCTGCCTAGATGACAAAGGGTCATTTTCTACTTGAGAAGATGGTTCTTTCAATTTGCTATCCTCAAGCCCACTAGAACTTCTGTTAGCCAGCTGAGCAACATCAGACTTCTCTGAATGTGTATTATTCCTCTTTGACTCTGGAAGAAATGAAGGTGATTTAACATTTTTAGCAGTTCCTCCATGGACTGGAGTCTTGGGTTCATCATCATCATCCTCATAAAGGCAAACAGCTCTACGTTTCCTCTTTACTGGCTTTACTATAATATTGTTTGCTTCACTTTTCAATCTAACAGAACTTCTTTCCATTTTTTCATCTGAAGCAGGGCTAGCAGAATCAGACATAGCCTGCTGGACTTGCCTACGATGTTTTGTCCCTGGTAGCACTTCATGGACAGTATCATCAGAACCAACAACACCAGTTTGACCCCTTGAAGACAAGCTTTTTTCTGTTTTCAAACGTGATGTTGACCTCCTCAACTCTGATTTTTTAAATGCTTTGTCTTCAACAACAATAGAACTAGGCGAAGCACTCTTTGCATTTTCAGGAAGAGATCCTAAAGTTGTATCATCTTTAGCATCCAAATGCTTCAACTTCTTGGTAGTGTGTAAAGTTTCATCCGTTCCCACATTATGCTTTGCACGAACAAATTGGGTCTTCTTCTGCTTAGTAGAAATTTTGCTATCAACCTCCTCAGAATCAACCAAGATCTCCTGCAACTCATTCTTCACCCTAAGACTTGTGTTAATTTTTTGTAAGTTTTTATCTTTTTTTCCACTATTAATATCAGAGTCTGATTTAAGAGCATCTGGAGAATCTGATTTAACGCCAAATGCATTCTTCCCCTTCTTTTTACCTCTTGATGACTCTCCAGACCTGGAAAAATCAGCAAAACCTATAGATTTTTCATCCTTTAAAGGCGTTCCAGCATCAGAGCCACCACTTTTATTTCCACCATTTGCACCCTCACTTCTTCTTGACCCAGTAACAAGCTTTTTTGATTTGTTCCCATTTGTCAATGCCTTCTGTCCATTGTCATCTTGTGTAGGGTCATTAACTTTGCTAACATCCTTAGAATCAGAGATTTCATCCTTCAGACATGATAAATTATTAAGACTAGATCTGCTAGCATCCTTCTTTAGCTCTGTGCCATTGGATGGTTTACTTTTCATCGCATTTAATAGAACAGGAGATGTACTGTCATTTGGAAAGCCCAAAGCAGAGGATTTTTCATCTTGGCCACCACCTTCTCCACATCTCTGTGTGCAGCGCTCCAACTTAGAGCCAGCATTACCCACACAGTGGTTAGCCTTTTCTTCATTTGATACCACATTACCAGGAGCATCCTTTAAGTCACCCACAGTCCCATCAACAGAAGGAACCTCTGAGCCAATGACTGAATCATCAGTGTCATCTTGCAAACTACTGGCTTTCTGTTTCTGTAAATCATCAAATGCCGCACAGATCTCCTTCACAGCTTGGGCAAAGTACTTTGTCTTGCCTTGACACCGAGCAGACAGCTTATTCTTAGCCTCAGTGGTGAATGCCTGAATATCCGCAGGGGCAACAAAAGCACTGGGAAGGAAGACAACACAAAATAGGTGCAATGTAAGATGATAAATTGCAAGACAATCAATCTAATGAACAAAAGTGAACAAGAAGGGTACAAAGAGTAAACCATCAGGGTCATCACAAGATCGGATTATACAGGCACTTGAATAAAGTTCAACAGATCTCTTTTTATCAAATTATGTTTCATTTGTAGATTATTTTCAATGACTTGATGGAAATATATTAGTTGTGGCCATTCCTGCTTGGCTTGGAAATGAATTAATATAACTCTAATTACAGTTCACAACTCATTCATATCATGTTATCCCAATGTCCTCTCGTACTAGACTGACCCAACTGCTCCACAATAAATTCCCTTCTGCAGCAAATTCGAATACTAAGAATATATACTATATATTTTTCTAAGATCTTCAAAAACTGATCGGCATTTATTTGCATTAATAGTAACTATAGGCATCATCCAATAAATGCATGTCGTATATAACATGAAATCATTGCCGATACATGTCATAAGTATACATGCCAACAAAATGGATAGCTTCCACTGTCTCTATAATCCTATTTGCTGCCAGCAAGAAAGATGAAATCTCAGAACATTTAATTAACACCGTAACTCTCCCAGATCACTTGTCCAGCAGCAACCAATTTCCCATTAGGAATCATGGATTAAGATCAACAAAACAGATGCTGAATGATTCAAATGAAAATGGAGAAACAACAAAGCAATAAGCAATAACTCCAAAGTCGACCTTCTATCCTGAGAAAATTATTTTCAAGTAGCATACTCCACAATAGCATCCAAACTGAATCCTGTAATTCAAGTTCCTTACTATTTCACAAGACTCAATTCCCAACTCCAACCATAAAATTCACCAGGTAGGCCAGAGGTAGATAGGTTCTTGGTCTGTTTATATTCAAACCCAAGGAAAAAAAAAATTTGGTCCTGAACCTTAAATACCATGAAAAGAGATTAAACTACTTTAAACTATAAAATTATCTATGAAGCATAATACTGTTTTTTTTTTATGTCTTACTCCAACAGTCCTACCATATCCATAGCCTCCCCAAGAGGCATAACAGAAGACCCTCCAATCCATCAGAAAGTGAAACTGACAGTAATGAGAGAATTTTCTACCTTTATCCCCAAAAAACATAGATAAAGAGGGAACGCCCTGTCTGTGAGTATCGAATAAATACTAAAAATAAACTTTGTAAGCACCAATGTTGTAAAGAGCGCTTGCAAGATCATCAGATTGTGCAATCTCACGATCTTGCACCTTAAAAAAAATCCCAATCTCATGTGGGATCGAAAATGGCCAGATCATGCTATGATTGCTTGCAAGACCATGAGATCGTTTGATCTTGGAAGATGCAATTTTATTTGTTTGAACTGTCCAAAATGCAGTGTTTTGGAGGCCAGAACTGTGCATTCTAGCCTCCCAAAACTGTGCGTTTTGGTTAATGGTTTCAAAACCCTCCCAAATTGCAGAGGCATTCATTCATCTCCAAAAATTGTGCTCCCTCCTCTCTTCGTTCTGCTGCCTTTGTTTACTCTGCTGGTTCATTCTGCAGTGCTGCCTTCAGTTGCTTCTGGTCTTCTGTCCAAGGCTTGCAGCAACACCCTTCCTTCTTCATTGTATGTAGTCTCCAGACTCTAGTCACTTTATTTGGTTTCAGTTTTGCTCTTTGGTGCCTTGAAATTTATTAGTGCTTGAGATTCATTGGTGTTTGATATTTACTGCTTATAGGCATCTGAAATTGTTGCATTTGCATACTGAAATCTTGTGTGTGGAATGGATATTGTCAGTTTCTGTGACTTTTAGTTTGTGTTTATGTATGCAATTTTGTGACATTTGCAATTTATTACTTGTTTTATTGAAGTATGATGCGATTTTAATAGTTTTGTGCTTATCTAAAAATTATATGTTGCTATATATATATTGTTCTATATTTTTTCAGTCATAAGTGGTAGGATCTTACTATCCTAGAGCCAATCTTACAATTCAATCTATTTTGACTGTTGTCCTAGGATCTCAATCTTGACAGCCTAGGTAGGCACCACAAGCCTACCATTTCAGTTCCAATAATACTGAACCCTGTACACTAGGATATATGCCAAAAGCCACATAGAACCATAAGTTCAATGTAACTTTCAAGCAGCAACTAGTCAAAGGCTCAGAATGAACAGCACACTCCGTAAACAGTAAAGTACTATCTGCCAGGTATTATGTATAGCCAAAATTGCAGTTATGTCATTATTAACATTTTTTTCACCATTACAATTTCTGCTTCTACATATGTTGGTTTAAGTTTGTTCCTCTTGCCTTATTCATATAATGGTCCTTGATTAGAAGCATTCCAAAAGAACGTTTGGCTAAATGGTACAATCAAGACAGGTGAGAGAGACTTACATTTCTTTTGTGCCAAAGAATTGAACAAAATATTTCTTTGGATCAGGGGCTTTCTCCCAATCTTCAGGCCTGCTTATCTGAAGAAAAAGAAGCAACAAGACCAGCGTTCCCATAAGTAGTAACTAAAAATTTATCTTCTATAACTAGCAACTCACAATATAGCAATGGATAAAATCCAAGGAGAACAAAAAAAAGCAACGGGGGCATAAAAGTGACGGTACTGTGAATCCAAATGAAATTTACCCAAAAGCTTAACAATGGTGATGAGAGGAGTCTGTGAAGGCACTAAAAGCAAAGTATATCACATATAAAGAATGTAAATCCCTCATTAGCACAATTAGACAAACTTGGCGGACAAAAATAGGAGGGCAATACTTAACTATTCAAATTTTAAGTATGAATAACTTAACAAAGACGTTACCCTGCAACTCACATGATCATAGGTAAGATACCAACAAAATTCAAAAATTAACAGAAGTTGAAGGAACGAATTCACACCTTGGCAGGCCAAGCTGGGAAGCCCTTGACCTTGGCAAGCACAAGATCGCCAAGAGTCAAGTGCCCATTGGCCTTGGACTTGTTCGCTCCGCGTCGACGCGGCGGACCCATGATGGGGGTTGATGCTGCTAGAGAATGAGTAAAATCAAATAACCAAGAGAATCGGGAGTAAAACTTTAGCGAACCGAGCAATCTGGAAAACCCTAGAAAAATCCCGCAGAACCACCGCTGGGGATCCTCGGCGGGGGCTTCTCCGGCGGTGGAGCACCGTCAACGGAGTTGGCTAGAGCATCGGAGGAAGGGAGAGCGAAGGAGGGCTCAGCATTGAGGATACGGCAGCAAGAGAATCTGAGTAAGAAAATTGCAGAAAGAGAGACGGAGAGTGAGATGAGGAGGGGATTGAGGCGGTGGAACGAAAAGAGAGAAAGTAGATTTTGTGAGAGGGTGGCTTCGGCCTGATGCAGGGTATGGGACCTAATGGGAATTTTCTGATGTTTTTCTCTTGTTTTGGCAAATTTCACTGCTCCTTTTTTTTTTCTTTTTATTTCTCTGAATTTTTGCCCTTTTAGCGAAACGGAGTCCGGACCCAACACGATTATTGATTCTTGGGAAATTACGAACATCATTGAATTTTTTGCTTATTATGATTTTTATGAATGTCATTATATCTTTGGAAAAAAAATACAATAATCAATCAATAATCAATATTAAAGTATTACTTATATATATATATATATATATATATATTAAAACATGCTTAGCTGATAGGGGCTTCCTCCTATTTTAAGTGAAATTAGTTAGATAAAATTGATTTTAAGAACTTCCTATTCACAATTTGTGTAACTTAATTTCTATCATGCTTACTTCAGGAAACTTTTCAAACCATAAGGACATTAAATCATGTAATTTGCATCCTTTATAAGCATTTTGATACGCCCTTATGTGGTTAAATGAATGCTTTATTTCCAAAAAGGGTCACTTATACAATCCTCTAAAAATAAAGTTTTTTAATTTAATTATTTAAAAGTTATTCTCTTGCCAATTTAATATTTCAAAAATAAAACTTTTTAATTTAGTTTCTAAATATTTTTCTCAACCAAAATAGTTCTTCTAAAAAGTATTTGTAACTTTCTAAATGAAAATTGATTGACGGTTAAAAACACTAACACAAATTCACATCATTAATTAATGGCCAAACAAGATCCTTTTTCTTTTTTTTTCCCCAAATAAAGAGACTATTTCATGAGTTGCTTCTTTTTCGGCCACATCCTAATATCATTTTGTTTCTCCCAGTCGCCAAGCCTGATTCACTCGGCTCTTTTCCCTACCCTCCGACTCGTTCTTCTTCCGTATTGTCGCTTGAACGAAGACACCCGATCGGCCGGACTTTCCCAAATGCCCACCACCGGCCTTTCTCGTTTCCGGGTCTGAATATCAAATTTAATAATCTACTAACACACTAAATTTAATGTTTGAATCAACAATGCTAGATAAAGAAATAACAACCAAGTTCTATACGATTAGATTTGACATCAAATTTCAAATTGTGTGGATACGAGGTAAAAGGATTACATTACAAATATTTTAACAACTTATAAACTAAACTAAAATATTTAGCATATGGAGAATCAAATTGAAATCCATCTAACTATCAAGGACCATAATATGGTTTAATACATTCTGCCCAACCAAGATCTTTATTTATTTATTTATTTATAATATTTGAGATTTAAGACACCACATTATTTTACACAAATTTTTAAGATATTAGAGCTTCCTATATGTAATACTTTTAATTAAGATTTACACCTAACCGTTGCAACACCCAACCATTGGCAACGGTTAATCAAGTTTCAGCAAGCAACTAAGGATGAAATGCTTACAACAAAAACAAAAACAAAAACATAAAAAACAAAACAAAAGCAATGCCAACCAGCATGTTTTTCTCAAACAATTTTTTTTTTAAATAAAAGAAAAACTTGCATTAAACCAAGAAGAAGGCACAAAATGTTGGAGCGCAAGAAAACATCAAATAAGAAACAAATAAAATCCCAAAATGCACCAAATAAATAATAGACACACAATAAAAAATAGTGGGAGATCAGATCTTCAATTATGGTCCTCAAGAAGTTGTAGGAGATTTATTGACATGCAGTACACTCGAAAAGTATTGACTCACTCAGAGATTCCTTCAACAGCATTCATAAGTTCTTAGTAACAAAATTAAAGGTTAGAGGAAGAACACATAAAGAAATTAAACGTGCAAAGTTACCATAAAAGAGTGAAAGAAAACTAAACAAATTAAATTACATACTGACAAAGATTATATCCAATTGATAAACTCGTATCAACAGCCATGCATAACTAAGGTGGCAAACAGGGCATTTAAAAACAACGACGATTATTCAGTGAAATTTTACCCTACTAGTTCTAATTTGAACTTTTATCTTTGCTCTCATTACTAACAGCATCAGTCACCAAAGCCATTGGTCTTTGATCAATAACCTCATCAATAAGCCCGAACTCCTTTGCCTCTTCTGGAGTCATAAAATAATCTCTATCCATATTCTTTTGAACAATCTCTAATGATTGTCCTGTATGTTTTGAGTATAATGCATTCAATGAATCCCAAACCCGAACAATTTGCTTTGTATGAATTGTAATATCCTTTGCCTGCCCACTATAACCACCTGAAGGTTGATGAATCATGATTGTGGCATTTGGAAGAGACCGCCTCTCACCCTTGGCACCTGAAGCTAGTAGGAGAGAAGCCATAGATGCAGCTTGGCCCAAGCAGATTGTATTGATCGGAGACCGAATGTACTGCATGGTATCATATATGGCAAGGCCTACACACATTGCATGTGATTAGGAACACACCATACTTGCTACAAAGATAAGAATCTTCAAATTTTCCATATGTAGAACTTGTTAACTTCTACAAATCAAAGAAATTACAAAAATATTTCACAAATATGCGCATCATAGATAATTGGTGGTGGGGGTAGGCCAGCTTTCAGGAATTATATCTTGAGTTGTGGAGGGGTTTATCAAAGAAGGATCCTCAAGAATGAAAACTTCCAGGCATAGGATGGTTCACACCTAAGTTTAAGATGATACACGAAAACCTCTTAACATCAAAACAAACAACATAAGCATAGAAATAGATTGATAAGGTACAATAAGTTATTAATAACATACTTATAATCACCAACGATACTGTTGGACTGATTATTTAGTTAAACTAAGAGTCAGATACTACTAAAAGATTAATGATTTCCTAAGTTTGTACTGCATCACATGCCATCTTATCCTCAGCTAAGAACTTCAGTTAATACACAATTAATATAATTATTATTTTCTTTTTGTGAAGTCTAATTTGAAGGAAAGGTATCATCAGTTAGAAGAGAAATGAAAAGGATGACAGTGGCTTCACATTCTCAAACAATTCCTAAATGCTTAATTTCCACTATCATGCATGAAGTCGGCAAAGTCTTATAATGAGATTGGTTCTAAAGAAAGCAGCACTATGAAAAATGGTCCACCAATTAATTTTCTAAACAAAAATGAGTGATAATCAGAAAGAAAACCCGATAATATACCCAAGCATTGTAGGTCTAGCAAGGTCTAGTTAGCACTTCGCACGCACAGCGTGAATCATAGTTGTTGAAAGCGTGTGGCACAATGCTATTGCTATGGCATTGCAATTGTCATGTGGTACGTAGTGGCACAAGCCATGGGCAATGGCCTGCAGTGCATGATATATGGACAATATGAAGAGGGCCAGTCTTGAGGGCCATTTTAACCCCTATTAGCAGACTCCAGCCCGTTAAAGGTTCACACACTTTGTCCATCCTCTCTCTCGCAGCTTTCGTGCATCAGATTTGGTTCCTCTTCTTTTCCTTTTTCTTCTCTAGTTTTGTTCTATTTCTCTCTCCCTCTCGGTTCTTTCACCTCTTTCTTCACTGTTATTGTCAGTCCTATTTCTCCTTATCTGTTTTTCTTCTCATTCTCCGTATATGTTAGACTTAGGGTTAGGGTCATGGGACACATCAGTGGCCAGTGTGCACACTGCACACCAAGTGTTCAAAGAATTCTAGATAATAGCACAGCATGTTCATTAGTTATTCGCAAGTGGTATACAAAAACATTATGCTCACTACTGGTTACTCAACTGCAAGAACTGTATTAAAGTACCTACTTACCCACTACCTTACTTGATCCTCGACCATGTTGCCAAATAACAATACAAAATCAATTTAACTAAGCTGATATTGTGGTTTCTGTCATAGTGTGTATTAAATTATAATATATAGTTAAGTTGATAGTTTACCTACTATAAAGATTATACTTTCAGAAACATGTTCAAAAACACTCAAGGGACCAGGACCACAAATATCCAAAAGTCAAGTTAAACAATTTGTTGAAGTTGAAAGTAAGAGGATTTAGAAAGAAAGATTTAGGGCATCACATACTAGAAGTTTAGAACTCCCTCTATATCTTTGTTTCCATGGGCGTGCGTGTGCGTTAAATTTTACTTGTCCTTTATATTTATTCTTAATCTTAATTATACAATTATGTGCGCCGCCGCACTTCAATGTTACCACGCGCCATCAACAATTATGGCGTGAACAGCACTTGTGTTCATTCTACAGCTCCATAAGTCATCCATCAGTAATCCAATGTTGACAAGTTATTGTTCTTTTGACAAATTGAAACAAACATATGCATCATGAATTTGAGAATTTGAAATAATTCCTATCACCAGAAAACCCATTTTCATCCACTGAAAAATACTTGATAGTATGTGGAGAATCAGGTGTTTGAAAGAACAATGCCAATTTTCACTCGCCCATTACCATTTACCACCCACTCACGACAGAGAAGAAATGAAAATGACATAAAGGAAAAGAAAAGCATGTTGAAGGAAGACGTGCCTGCGGTAACAGCGCCGCCGGGGGAGTTGAGGTACATATAGATGGGCTTGGACGGGTTTTCAGACTCGAGGAATAGGAGCTGAGCAACGACGACGTGGGCGGTGTCATCGGAGATGGGTCCGTTAATGCACACAATGCGTTCTTTGAGAAGGCGCGAGAAGATGTCGTATGCTCTCTCTCCTCTGGATGAGTGTTCTATCACCATTGGGATCAGGCTATATGAACGACCCCATTGCGCGCCTGGATTGCTTCTTCCAATCAATGCCTTCGTACTGCCAAACAGCTTGCTGCAGGAGAAAAGGCCTCTCAGTCTCATGGCTGACACAGGGAATGATCAAGATTGAGTAGAATGGGAAGGAGTAGGGCAAGGGTTTTCGTCTCAACTCTGAACGACACGACCTCAGAGCCAGCCTCGACGCGGGCTAACCCGTCTCTTGAAATGGGCTATTTTGGGCCGAGGCTTGCTGGTTTGTGGGCTCTGACCCGTTCTAACTGTGTTATTTTAACTACGTTATAGCATATTTCCTTTCCTGCCCCTGTCCAATCGTCCTCCCATTTTAGGCGGGAAATTCTTCAATCTCCCTCTGCCCACTGGCGGCCAATCTCTACAAAATTAGTGCAAATTGAGAAAATTAATATCTCTAATTTATTAATAAAAAATTAAATTATTATGTTTATTCCCAGAATTTTATCTAATTTTTAGTTTAGTTTGTAATTTGGTTCTTTTAATTTTAAAAAATTTTAATTCATTCACTATTATTAAACATTTATTAGGGTTTAGGCCACCTCATTATACCTATAGCCAATTTTATCTTATAATGGGTTAAGCCGTTATAGTCATATAAGTTGCAAATCGGACTCAGCGACTCGACTTGATTTTCACTTCTCTAAATCCGGCCCATCCTAAAATAGCAAGACGGAAAGGGGACTTTAGCAAGCTAAAATTGTCATATAGTAAAATTAATGCGTCAAAATAGTAAACATATAAGTAGACCAAGTATGAATATTACGTTAGCAAATATTTAGAATCACATAAAGCAAATATTTAAGAATGGAACTATAAATTATGTTTAAATTAGTTATTTATAATTAATATATTTAAGGATGCAATGATAAATTATGAAAAAAAATTATATTTACAATTAGTTTATACTACTTCCGATCCTTTTTATTATAAATAAAAAATTATTTTATTAGTATTAAGAAAAATAGTTAATATTAGTTTAATTCATTGATTATGTTTAAATTTAGTAATTTTTTCTTATTTTAACCATCTTTATTTTACATGAGAAAACGTTATGCATTGTTAAATGTATTTAGTGTAATAATAAATGAAAGATTAAAAAAATTATTATTTAATGAAATAAAAAATATATACTATATTTCTTATATTTTGAAACTAAAAAATTTTTTTCAAATTTTCTTATAAAAAGGATGGGTGGGAGTAATATTTAATTAAAAGAGATAATAAAATTAGTCCATTATATAAATCAGACTTTGTTAAACAAACCCATTTTTTAAACAGCTTATTTTGTTAGGCTCATTTTTTTTATAAGGTAAGTCTATTGAATCAAGCAATTTTTTGACTTATAATTAGGTTTAATCCCAATCTCCTAATTTAAGTAATATCACGTATGACATGCTTTAGTTTATCTCACTTGGTCAATTACAGCTCATTTCATAGACTGTATTAAGTTTAATTTAATTATTTATTTAATAAAAATAATATATTAAAATAATATTATTTTATATAATGTCACACTAATTACAATATAGTTTTAAAATCTTGTTAAGTCTTATTTTATATAATCTACTAAACATGAGCTTACTTTAATTTTTCTTTTTGTTGAGATAATTATATATATATATATATATATTCTCAAATTGCTAGTATAATTAACAGTGTGCTAGGATTTAAGATACATTAACAAAGTTTCTACAAAAAAAAAAAGATAGGCCCAATGATATAGATATATTAAATGTAAAATTATAAGACCTGTTGCCAATCTTTAAATTATAATGATAACAAAAAATTAGCTGAAATCATGATATCAACAAAATAATTTAACAAGAAAAAGACAAAACTATATTCGTTAAATCTAGAGTTTGAGGTCATATTTTTGTTTTGTATCTTTTCGAAAGAAAAGATGTATTAGATAATAATATCCATATTATTAATGGAAGTTGATGTGTTCCTTGTGAATCACGCATGGGAGCTCACCTACGGAAAGTTAATTTGATCATAATCTTTGGTTCCCGTGGATTAGTCGTTGGATAGGATATACCAGTGTTGGATTGGATCTCTTGCAACGGGCTCTCCTGTGACCTTTTGCAATGACAAATTTTTAGACCTATTTTTTATATTTTAAAAATAAAAAAATATTTATAAGATACAGAATATAGCATAAAATTAATTTTTTAATTATAAGTTTAAAAAGAAGTTATAACTTAAAAAAATAGAAAAAAAAATTGAACAGTTCAAAATTTTAATTTAAGTTTAGATTTTATTGAAGAGAAATTTGAGAAAATGATAAGAGGGAGGATTTGAATCCATACCAATCTAATGTACAGGGAACAAGTCATTTAAGTCTTATATATTTTTTCCCTTTAGCCATCTTAGTCGGATAATTTAGAGGACGCTAGAAACTGGTTTATGAGAGTAGAATTTATTTTGAAACTTGTAATATAAATATACTTACAAGTAAATTAATGAAAATAGTAGATACCATAATTATAAAAAAAATTAATTTTATATGCTCATCAAAAACCAAATGGATATAAGAAAATGTAAAGGAATTAAAAATTTTAAATTTTAAGTTTTGATATACCAATAAAGCTAAATCTAGAAATAAGGTAGATATAGTGGCAGATAGGTATTGAAACAATGTTGTGGTAGATGTAAAAATGTTAAAAAACAAAATTATAGCATTAAAGTTTGTAATAGAAAGAAAAATTTTTAATATTATTAGTATTTACATACCATAATTAGAATTAGAAAAGCACTATAAGATAAAAATTTAAAAAGATTTAGAACATTTAATTCAGGGAATACCATTAGGAGAAAAGATTCTTCAAATAAAAGATCTTAATAGTTATGTAGAGAGTGCATTTAAAAGATACAAGGGTTCGTATGGGGGATATGGCTCAAGAGAAGTAAATATAGAGAGAGTAAAATTATTTTAGATTTTGTATAATAATACTTATTTTATGAAGTGCGATGAGTATTTTATCATATACAAAAGTGAAAAGGTATGCTCTCAAATTAATTTTTTTCTATCAAGAAAAATGATAGAAAGTTTTGCATAGATTATAAAGTTATACCTGAAAAAGGTTAACTATCTAACATAGGGTCTTGGTTATATATGTTTAAGTTAAAAAAAGAGTAAAGAATAAATGTCAAGAAAGGGTGTTAAGGATCAAGTAGTGACAATTAAAGGATGATTAAAAAAAGAACTTGTAAATAAAAATTTTAAAAGAAGGGTCTTAGAAGGTACAATAAAGTACTAACAATATGCAGAATAAGATAGCTAAAGAGATAAGGAAAATAGTAAAAGAGATACTCAGTGAATTGGAATCTTAGTAGTGAGATGCAAGTGTGCAAAATAATGTTTAATGTTAAAATGGAGTGTTATAAAATGTGATATTTGTACAGATATAATGAAAATTGAGAAAAATATAAAGTAAATAAGAAATACATTAAGAAGGCAGTGATCAAAATGAGAGTTAAGACACTTAATGGGTTATATCAATTGTTAAGCACTAAAGTTATAGAAAGAAATATTTACAAACTTATTAAAAGTAAAGAAGAAAAATAAAAGATAAAAAAGGAAAAGTTTTTATTACAGAATAAGATATCAAGAAAAGGTAAAAAAGTGATTTTTATAAACTATTTAATAAAAGATATAAGATCTTATTACACTCGGACAAAACTAGACATTAAAGAGAAAAATAAAAATTATATATTTTATCATAAGATTTGAGAGTTAAAAGGTAAATGAAGCTTTAAAGATGATGGATAATGGCAAAACAATTGGATCAAATAATATATCTATTGAGGTATAAAAGAATTTAGAAGTAAAAGTATAAGTTGGGTTACAAATTTATTTAATGAGATTATAAGATTTAAGAAAATAACATATAAGTAAGAAAGAAGTACTTTAATTTTTATTTATAAAAATAAGGGGACATATAAAACTGTATAAATTATAAAGGAATTAAACTTATAGGTCATACTATGAACTTATAAGAGAGGATAATTGAATGGAGATTAAAATGAGAAACTCATATTACAAAGAATCAATTTGGTTTTGTGCCAGAAATGTCAACCATGAGAATGATATTTTTGTTATGAAAATTGACTAAAAGATATCAAATGAATTAAAAAGACTTACAAATGGTGTTTATCGACTTAGAAAAAACATGTGATAAGATGCCAAAAGAGATTTTGTAAAAGGCTTTAAAAAAAAAAAAAGAATTTGCATTGCTTGTGTTCAAACAATTTAAAATATGTATGATAGGGTTACAACTAGTGTGAAAACAAAATATGAGCTTACAAAAGATTGTCTTATAACCATTAGCCTACATTAAGTGTCATAATATGTGCTTTTTACAGATAATATAATCATAATTGGAGAGTCAAGAAAGAAAATAAATAAGAAGTCAGAGATATAAAGACAAGTTTTGGAGACACATGAATTCTATTTAAAAAGAAGTAAAATGAAATATATAGAATATAAGTTTAACAAGAAACGCACTGATTTTAATGTATAAGTGAAATTTGAAGAACATACTATATCACAAGTTACATGGTTTAAATATATTGGGTCCAGCATATAACATAATGAGGAAATAGAGAAAGATATGATTCAAGTAGGGTTGATGAAATGGAGAATTATTTAAGGTGTTATTTATAATAAAAAAGTACTACTCAAATTTAACGATAAATTTTATTATATAGTTATAAAATTTGCAATTATTGTATGAGATTGAATATTAGACAATAAAAATTCAATAAAAAAATAAACTCAATATTACACATATGAAAATATTGCGTTGAATGAGTAGACACACTAAACAAAAACATATTAAAAAGAAAGTTAAAGTCACACCTATTATAAAAAGATTATAAAATTATGTTTTAGATAATTTGGGCATGTGTGTAGAAGAATAGATCAAATGAGTAGAGGAAGGCAAAAAAAAAAAACAGGAAAAATTATTAAAAAAGATTTAAATTTAAATGATTTATCTAAAGACATAATTCATAGTAAAATTTTATGGTATCATTTGATCCATATAGCTGACCCCATTCAGCGAGAAAATGTTACTTATTATTATTGTTGTTGTTACTCTTTATTTATATTTATATTAATTAAAATAAAAAATCAATCTAAATATTATCATTGGCTATTAATTACTTAATTTGTTGTATAATTTGTCATTTTTTTAAAAATTTTGATTAAAGTTTGTTGGATAACTTAAACAATGAATTTCATATTTAAATTTAAGCATTTTTTTCAAATATATACTTTTTTTATTTTATTTAGTATTGTTTATTTTTAATAAAAAATTATTTTTCAAGGTTCTTATTGGAATTCACATCTTTAAGAGGAATGGGGAAAATTTTCCTCTATAATTGGAAATGAGGATGATAATAGGAAAACAATTGATAAGGGAAGTAAGGAACAAAGAGGCATGTCCTCGCCCTTCCCACGCGAATGTGCCATCCATACTTCTACTCATTATTATTTTCTTTTTTCACCACTCTTTCCCTCCTCCCATGTTTAATGACACAGACGTGCTAAAGAAGATGGTCCTAAAAGTTTTTGGAATCATCCACACACATATTTATATAAATATTCATATAAATATTTATATAGTTCTAATGAGACTTTTAGATTATTATAGGTATTTTCTGTAAATATCTAGGTTTTTTGTAAATATCCTAGATGTTTATAAACACTGAATGTAAACTGTTAGATCAAATTGATTTCCACTATTCATTAAGGATGTAGAAACTTATAAATACCTTCAAGGTCCTAACAGGGAAGATACTTCAGTTTGTATTTTCATTTGCACAATACACAAAACATTTTTCAAGCTCTCTTGTCTAGTTCTCTCCCTTTTACTTTTTGACAAACTTCTTCTTGTGTTCTAAAGCATGGTATTGGGGTAAATAGTGAGAGAAAGGCTAACTTGGATACTAGCTGGGAGTATCTAAGTGCTGCACAATCGTTGAAAAAGCCAACTGTCTGCAATAGTTGGTATTAGAGCCTTGTACATTTCATTTGGAGAAATTCTTGCTGAAGTAAAGATGGCAAACGAGACTACTCATGTTCAAGGTATAGAACAAGAAAAGGTCTCAAAGAAGAAAGGAAGCAAGTTAAAGGTTGAGGAACAATCTAGGTTGATGGAAGACTTAGGGGATCTTGACACAAGTTCTTGAAGATGGAGATTGCGGTTGCCGAGAGTCAAGACAAATTCAAAGAGATCGATGCTCAAATGGAGAAGCATGATTCCTGCGTCGAAGAGCTCAGGAGAGGGAATGGAGAGCTTTGGGGGCAGATGCAAGGAGCCTTACACGACGTGACAGAGCAACTAACACGGTCAGGTAAGACCATGCATAACTCCCTCCTCAATGAATTTATCTCTCTTAAGAATAAGAATGCTACTCTTAGAGAGGAACTTCAAAGGGTATTGAAGGAGTTTGGGGAATCAAAAAGTGAGGTGACTTTAGTAAAGATGGCAGTTGCTAAAAATAGGAAAGCTTCCACCTCTACTTTAATTCCCCTCCTTTGAGGGTGGACATTCCTAAGCTCAAGGCCTACAAAGGGGAAAGAAATGCAAAGGAAAATAGATAACTTCTTATGGAGTATGAAGTAATATTTTTGTGTGCTGGGCATCATGAAAGATACTAAGAAGATTGATAGCACATTTCTTTTCCTGGGAGACACCGTTATATTATGATGGAGGAGGAGACATGATGATATTGGGAAGGTACTTGCACCATTGATACATGGGATGAGTTCAAGAAGGAGCTCAAGAAGTAATTTTATCCTGAGCATGTTGAAAAAGATGTAAGAGCAAAGCTAAGGCACCTTACACAAAAGGGAAGCATTTGAGACTATGTGAAAGAGTTCTTTGAGATGCTCTTAGAGATCCCTAACTATCCCGACTCTGAGGCTTTCTTTGCTTTCATGTATGGATTGCAACCATAGGCCAAGTTAGAGTTGGAACAACGTGATGCAAAAGACCTTGTCATGGCCATGTCTATAGCCGAATCCCTCATTGAATTCCAAAAGCTTGATGAGGGAAAGCTCAAGATAGACAATGGCAACGATGGGGGAGAAGGCAAACTTGGTAAGGATAGTGCATCTAAGTCTTTCAAGCCTAAGGAGAAGACCCAGAAGAACAAAAAGAATGGTGAAAGGGCACCACCCAAGTGCTTCCTTTGTAAGGGTCCTCACTTAGTCCAAGACTGCCCTAAGAAGAGCAAGCTATCCACATTGATCAAGGAGAAAGAAGTAGAACATCAAAAGGAAGTGGCCTCCTTGTAAGTCCTTAATGCCATCAAAGCAAAGATGGAGGTGCCAAAGTCTGAGAAGAAAGGGCGTTTGTTCGTACAAGCCAAGGTTGGTGGTGATGAAGTTCGAGCCTTAGTAGATACTGGTACCACGAACAACTTCTTGGAGTGGAAGGAGGCAAATTGGTTAGGAATCAAGTATGAACAAAAGTTAGGATGGCTTAAGGCTATGAATTCTTCTCTAAAGATGATTCGTGGTGTAGCCCGAAATGTCAAAGTCTACCTAGTTGAGTGGACTAGCTTTAATGGATTTCACTATTGTTTCCATAGATGATTATCCAATAATACTAGGTATGGACTTCATGGATAAAATGAAAGCTGTGCTAATTCTCTCTACCGACATTGTGTATTCTAAAAGAGAAGAACTTGCGCATGGTACCTTTGACATGAGATGAGACTAATCAAGCTAGATCCTTATCTGCTATGGAATTTAGTAAGGGATTTAAAAAGGCACAACCTACATTCTTGGTTGCACTTAAGGAAGAAAAATGGAGTAATATCTCTGAGTTGCTTAAGGAAGTCTAAAGTGTATTGAAGGAGTTCAAACATGTTATGCCTATAGAGTTACCCAAGAAGTTGCCTCTAAGGAAGGAGGTAGATCATAAAATCGAGCTTGAACCTAGTGCAAGGCCCTTTGCCACTGTGCCGTATAAGATGGCACTTCTCGAGTTAGAGGAGATGAGAAGGCAATTGAAGGAGTTGCTAGATGCTAGATATATCCAGCCCTCAAAGGCTCCATATGGTGCTCCGGTGTTATTCTAAAAGAAGCATGATAGGTCGCTTTGAATGTGTATCGAATATCGAGCGTTAAATAATATCATTGTAAAGAACAAGTATTCAATCCCTTTTATTGCTGACTTATTTGATCAACTTAGGGATGTAAGGTGGTTCTCCAAGCTTGATTTGAGGTCCAAATATTATCAAGTCTGCATTGCTGAGAGAAATGAGCCAAAAACAACGTGTGTCACCCGATATGACTCTTTTAAGTTTCATATCATGCTCTTTAGACTCACCAATGCACCTGTCACATTCTACACCTTGATGAACAAGGTATTTCAACCTTTCCTATATCGCTTTGTGGTGGTATACTTGGACGATATAGTTATTTTATAACAAGACCCTGGAGGAACATATTCAACATTTTCAACAAGTTTTCAAGGTCTTGCAAGATAATAAATTATATGTTAAGAAGGAGAAGTGTTCTTTTGTCCAAGAGGAAGTAGTGTTCTTAGGCCATGTTGTGGGCAAGGGACAATTGAGGATGGATGAGTCCAAGGTTCGAGTAATATAAGATTGGGAACCTTCCAAGGGAGTCACTGAGCTGAGATTATTCCTTGATTTGGTGAACTACTATAGGCAATTCATTTATGGCTACTTCTCTTTGGCAACCCCATTAACGGACCTATTAAAGAAGAATCGCTTCTAAGATTGGGATAGAAAGTGTCAAGAAGCCTTCAAGAAATTGAAGTGTGCTGTAATAGAGCAACCTGTGTTAGCGCTGCTTGACCACATCAAAAGTTTTGAGGTGCACACTGATTCATCCAACTTTGTTATTGGGGTGCGTTGATGCAAGAAAGACACCCCATAGTTTATGAAAATAGAAAATTGAATAATACAGAGAGACGATACACGGTATAAGAGAAGGAAATGATCACTGTAGTGCATTGTCTGAGAACTTGGGGACATTATCTATTAGGATTTAAGTTTGTGGTAAAGACCGATAATATGGCAACAAGTTACTTCCTCAACCAAAAGAAGCTAACGTCCAAGCAAGCTATGTGATAAGATTTTTTGGCTGAGTTCGATTTTGTGATGAAGTACAAGTCGGGAAGGACAAATTTAATGGTAGATGCCCTAAGTAAGAAGGCTAAACTTGCCATCCTAACTCAACCTAACTTTCCTTTGATGGGCCGTATAGGGTCTTGAGAAGGATCCACAAATCAAGAACTTGGTGGAGCTTGTGAAGGGAGGCAAGACAAAAAAGTTTTGGTTAGAGGATGGCTTGCTTCACACCAAAGGAAGATCTTTGTATATGCCGAGGTGGGATGGTTTGAGGAAGGAGATCTTGAAGGAATGTTATGATTCATTATGGGCGGGTCACTCAGGTACATATTACACGCTGGCACTTATGGAATAAGGTTACTATTAGCCTCAACTGCGTGATGATATTGAACTTTACGTGAAAACTTGTCTTGTGTACCAATAAGATAAGGTGGAGCAAAATTAATCTGCCGAACTATTAGAGCCATTACCAATCCTCAATAGGTCATGGGAGAGTATCTTAATGGACTTCATTGTTGACTTGTTAAAGGTGGATAGCTTTGGCAACATCATAGTCGTGGTTGATCGATTTAGCAAGTATGAAGTATTCATCCTTGTGCTGATAAAGTATAATGCTGAAGATGTAGCAAGATTGTTCTTCAAGCATGTGATGAAGTAATGGAACATTCCAAAATTGATCATGAGTGACTAAGATACTCGATTCACTAGGAGATTTTGGACAGAATTATTCAAGTTACTTGGCTCTGAATTGAATTTCTCTACTAGTTTTCACCCCTAAACCAATATGCAAACTAAAAGGGTGAATGCCGACGAGTCCATTTAAGCTAGCTATAGGGCAACAACCATTGACTCCCCAGATGTTGGTTAAAACATATTAGGGGAAGAGCCCAAGTGCCTTCTTATTTGCCAATGAGCATAAAAAGAAAGCTAAGATGGATAAGATGTATTTAACCAAGGCGGCCAAGAAGATGAAGAAGTAGACCGACAAGAAGAGAAGGCACGTAGAATACAAGGAAGAAGACTTAGTCATGGTGAAACTCCTCCCTTACATTCTTCACTCATATGGTAAAGTACACAAGAGGTTGTTGAGGAGATATGAAGGGCTTTTCTTAATTGAGGAGTAGGTTGCCAAGCTTGCATACTAAGTTACCTTGTCACCCCATACACATCCCGTTTTCCATGTGAGCTTCTTGAAGCCATACCATGTTGATAAAGAGGACGTGGGTAGAAATGAGTCTAAGAGAGCTCCCATTGTCATCACCATCACACATGAACGAGAAGTCCAAAAGATCTTGGTACATCGAGTCATTCCAAAAAGAGGCACTCATTCAAGTTATGTGAAGTACTTAGTGAGCTAGAAAGGCTTACCTGATAGTGAAGTAAGTTGGGAGCACGAGTTGTCTTTATATAAAAACAAAGACTTGATTCGAGAACATGAAGAGACGATGAGGGTGTTGTAAAAATAGGTAGGGGAGAATGACACAAGCATGCTAAAGAAGATGATCTTGGAAGCTTATGGAATCATCTACATATATATCGATATAGATATCCATATAAAAATCTAGATAATTCTAATGAGACTTCTATATTATTTTAAGTATTTTTGTAAATATATAGACTTCTTATAAATATCTTAGATGTTTTTAGACACTGAATGTAAACCGTTAGATTGAATTGATTTCCACCGTCCATTGAGAAGGTGGAAGCCTATAAATACCTCTAAGGTCCTAAAGTGGAAGACACTTCAGTTTGTACTTTCATTTGCACAATACACAAAGCATTCTCCAAGCTCTCTTATCTAGTTCTCTCTTTTCAACTTTCTGATAAGCTTCCTTTTGTGTTCTAAAGTCTGGTATTAGGGTAAAGAGTGAGAAAAAGGTTGACTTAGGTATTAACTGAAAGTATCTAAGTGCCATACAGTCATTAAAAAAGCTAAGTCCGTGACAGTTTAAGTATCATGCCCTCCTTTCTCTAAAAGTAACCTTTATCTTTTTGTTTTTCTCTATCAAGTTTCTAATTTGACCCACCATTTAAAGCCTAACTTTATATAAAAAATCCTCAAAGAAAGCAATTCTCTTTAAATAGAACAAATGGGTCATTAAGATTCTTTTAGTACTCTTTGAATGGTGCAAAGCCTATTGATTAGTGAAAGAGAAGCTTGTAAGGGAACTCTTTGATGGGTTGATCCAAGGAGGTTGAATTGTTTAAAATATCTTTGGTTGTGTCAAAATAGCTTGAGATGATGAACTGAATGTATCTAACTAAGAATGCCATCAATGGCTTGCCTTTGCAGGTATTTATGAGTTTGGCAAGGTCTTTATGGGTTAGAGTCCCAATAAAAGCTAAAATGAGGCCAAGTAGAGGCAAGTATGAAAATCAAGGAATGATTGTTTTGTGGTGAGCTTAATAACGAAGCTTGGACATAATCTAAACAAGACCACTTGAAATGAGCTAGTAGCTAAACACAATGATAAGTATGAGAAAATCAATAAAAAGGTTGAAGATGAACTCATTGGAAGGTCTAAATATGGGAATAATAGAAAGCAAACTTTTGATAACATTTTTTTAAAAATATTATTGATTTATCTTTTTTTTTTTGTGATGTATAATGGGTAAACCAAAATGGGATTAGAGGAATGCTTTTAAAGTTTATAGGAATAAGGAGGAGTGGAGGAAGTTTGAGAAATCAAGAATATAAAGAAAGGAAATGAGGGCATGACACTTAGACATGAGAACCAAGTGGAAGTGGTGGAGAAGAAGAAGTAAGAAAAGCAACCTCATTTTATTTATTGGGTGCTATTTTAGCATTTAAAATATAAGATAAATATACATGTGACTTTCATGTCAATATAAAAATATATGGACATTAGACATTTAATAGAATTTATTTAAAAAGAAATTCATGAAATAAATCTAAAACTTAAAATACCATTTTATAACATTTAAGGATTAAAATATTATTTTAACCTTTGTTATATTTCTTTATATGCTAAAGATATAAAGATTAACTTTTTAATTTGACAATGATTATTGTAGTACTTACAACGGGATAAGATTAGTTTAATAAAAAAAAATTAATGAATTAATTTAGTTAACTCACAAAATTGGACAAAAACAAAATCAACTCATAGTTGACAAAATTAGTAAAAACGGGTAAAATCGATGGTTTTAAGCAATAACAAAAAAACAAAAAACCACACCTATTGATTTGGAAAGGCAAGAGTAAGTAGCAACCATGCATGGTAAAGGAGACAAAAAAGCCATAGTGTTCTTTCAAAGCATTTCAAATCATGAAGACATGGATTTAGAAAAATGAAGCCATGGTGTTAGAGCATTTCGATTTTCAAATCATGAAGTCATGGGACCATGGATTTAAAAGAATGAAGCCATGACATTGTTCTAGCCCTTTAACATTATTCCCTTTTATTTTATTTTCGGGCGAAGATTCTCTCTCCTTTGGGCCTCCAGTTGTGAGAGAAAAGATGTTTTATATTATTGTTTTTTTATATTTTTTTGATTGTTTTTAAAGTTATGATGATGCTCTCTCATAAATGCATGATCCAGTTCGCGCGTAAATAAAAGAGAAGCTGCGTCCTTTATTTCCCTCTAATCTCAACTTTCAAAGGGCAGGTGGCAAAGAGAGAGAGAGAATTCAAATGTGAAGTCAAACTGTCAAATTATAATTATACAAAGTGTGAATTTTGAATGTCTCTTCGATTTTCATATTTTAAATAAACATAAATATTAGTATTTAATAAAGGGGAACCATATGCATTAATTGCCACCTCTTAATAAAGATTAAAAATAAATAAATGACACTGAAGAGTCATTAAAGCATATATTCATCAGTAATAGCTATGCATTTATATATATTTTTAATATAAAATTACTTATTAAATTATATTTTTAACCTATATATATATATATATATATATAACTATTGGGAACTGCACATCAATAATTTAATACCTCCATCAATGGCCAATTTAGTATTTAGATTTCTACAAAACCGGTCCAAATTTTAAAACATGGCTTGCAAGACTGCCGCTGCAAAGATCGTATTAAGCCATCCAAACGTGCGAGGGTTTTACGGAAGCGCTCTATACGGATGATATGGCGAGGAAGGAGACGGTGAGAAACGCAGAGCTGCTTGTGGAGAAAGCCATGAAAGGGAACGACGCTTCTCATGACTCAGCTCATGTTTGGAGGGTCCGTAACCTTGCTCTCTCGCTTGCCTGTGAGGAAGGCCTCTCTTCCAGTCCCAACTCCATGGAAATTGTAAGCGCCTTCTTTCCAACTTTAGTCCCTTCCAGCCATTGCTAAACTTAGAAAACGTGAAACAGGAAATGGGAAATTCCATTTTCACAGTGGGGAATTCAACCTATTTCTTTATTAACGTTCTATTAATCTCAGTTGACTTGCAAGCGTCGAGTCAAAAGTTGCTATATTTCTGAATCATTAATATTATGTTTATCAGCGGAGAGAGGGTATGGTTGTTTGTGTGTGAGAATTATGTGCAAAATGATCAATGTTTTGTATCCATTTTCTCCTATGGACTGAGTTTAATTAATGCTAATAACTTTTTTGTTCAGGGTTAAGGTTTCTCGACAAATTAGCATAATAATCTCCTTTGAATTTACAGAAGCGTTTGAAATTTGATACCCGTACCCCTTGCATTATTACAGTCACAATGCTATTTAAATTTTGAACAAATAGCTGTACGCGATATGAGGGATTTCCTTTTAATTGTTATGCTTCAGTGTCAAACATTTTTGAGAGTTCTGAAGTGAATAATTGATTTATATATAAACTAATTAAGATGAGGGAAGCATATTCTGCTTGCCAGTTGACATTCACTTGGGTGAATTGCTAAATTTTACCATCATTGAGTCATGGATCTAATTCTATAGTTGTCCTGTCGTGTTGTATCTTGAAAAGCTTAAACAATGCAGTGGCAGTGTTCATCTACCGTGTTAATCCTAGTAGACACACATTCTTCCACGAAGTGTAAATTCTTTTATTTATCTCATTTCTTGTTAGCCTTTTGTGCCATTTTATTTTGAGTTGTTATTCTCTTCAAATTTTTTTTTTTAAACTTCTAACTTACTTAAGACTGTGGAAAAGCATTTAACAATTGTGTCATTAACAGTTGCTTTACTTATCATCCTCACATCATTCTAAATCTTGAAACATTTCCTTGCAGGTAGAGCTTGCTGCATTGCTCCATGATATAGGTGATAATCTGTCTCCTCTCTTCATATAGACAAAGTTTCATTTATAGCTTATGAATGTCATTTAATATTCCTATTGTGAATACTCTAAGGGTTTACAAAGAGTGTTATAAGAGGCTTTTCTTCAAGGTAATGGAGAGATCTTAAATTTTATCTTCATTTTTGTAAAATTTGAAACTAACATTCCTTCCTTTCTTGGGTCTAAGAAATTACAACCAATGTTTCCTTTACTAAAGGCCTTTCTAGTTTTATGGTGTAATTTAGAAAAGGAATGTCCACTGTGCAATTAAACTGTTGTAATCTTGGGTTCAATGGTGTAAATATGCTATTTTAGAATAACAGTTTGATGTAGAACCATGATACATGTAGAAGTAATAAGAAGGGATTAATTGTAAAAAGAAGAGTTAATGCAAGAAGTGAGAAGGGGTTAGTTAGTAGAGTTAGTTGAAAATATGGTTGTAAAACTTGAAGTACCCTTATGGTGTATAAATAAGGGAGATTTAGGATGTAATTGTCCATTGAATGAAATAAGAAGTGAGTGGAAATCTGAGTTGTCAGCCTTTGTGAATCCTCTGTGTACCAAACCAGTAGCAAAGAATAGAGAAAGAGGAGGAGAGAAAAGGAGAAGGAGGGAGATAGAGAAGAAAACTTTTTGGGAGGGGGATGTAGAGAGAAATAGAGGGGGAAGGAGAAGAAGGGAGGGGGAGAGACGGCTAACAAGCCAAGCGAATTTTATTAATGATCAATCAAAATGCTACCTTAATCCTGATTACTAAGGACTTTATATAGAGATCAAGAGATAACTCTTAATAAGATAGATTAATTCAAAAATAAAAAGATAATCATCAAAAGGATAATATAAGCCTAACAAAAGATATAATTAAATTCAAAATAAAACTAATTAAATAATTTCTAATTCCTATGTTTATCTTTAATCCCTAATTTACAAATAATCCCTTAGACAAACCAAAATCTTCCTAAATCCCCCTACTCAGCTCCCAGCCCTTATATATATCATGCTAACCATTTTCTCTCTGTGCAATCTCCTCCTCACTCTCCTTGTGAAGCATGTGAGTTAGTTAGGCTTGGGAACGCTTGACTTTGGGACACCTCATCACTGTTATGACTGGACTCTTCCTTAGACCACCCCTATGACCAACATATATCTTCTAGAATATACTGGGTTCCCCCAACTATCTCCTCTAATATTCTCTTCTCATTCTCCATTACAGTTCCCTTGCAGGATCTGTACACTTTTCATGTGTGAGTGGATACCGATTAAATTGAATTTTTAGGTTTAATTACTCTGTTGATCTCTAGAGTTTTACTAAATTGTTGTAGTCCTTATGGTTTAAAAGGTTTGTTAGAGCACCATTAATGCACCCTTACCAGATGTTGATGTGGCAAATGGGTTGCACAGTTGGCAAACAGTCAGCTACCACATCAACAATCAGATTTCAATCCACCAAACATGTGATTTGCATCAGAAACTTTTGTTTTTACTTCTTCCTCTCAACATTCCACTGCTTTCATGTGACAACACTTTTCAACCACCCAAGCTTGTACTCAAACCAGGGCCTGCATGCACTGGAGGTTCATCTTTGCCTGCCTCTGAACTTTGTGATCCTTAGTAAAGGCAAAAGCTTGCAACTTCACCTGCCCATTAACTGCCTGAAGTGCTCTTCTTCAAAGCATATACTGAAAATTTTGTTCAATATTATCTTTGTTACTTCTTTTTTCTTTTTCCCTTTAATGGTAACCTCATCAGCAAATTGGACAGGCTTTCAATTCTAATTCCAATTTGAATCTAAGTGTATATAGCAAAAATTTTTAAAAATGGTGAGGAAGTAGAGACTATAGGCTTAATATAAAATCAAACTTCTTTTGCTTCTTAATTAAAAATTACCTTGTACTGTTGTTAAAGCTACTCTGTTTCTGGGTTGGATCTGCCATGTACATATATATATATATATATATATATACTCTCAATCACTTTGATATTGAATTCAATTATCTATGAAAGAAACCTCACAAAACCCAAATGGCCAATTTGATAGAGCTCTAACCAATCCTTCTCTGCTTCATATCTACTATTGTGTCTCCCCTTTCCCTTTGCATCACCAAATCCAGGAATGATGCATATGACTTCCTCTTCAACCCACCCCTTTGTCAAATTCCTTTCCTTGTTACTCATCTGCTAGCCTCCTATTGCATTTCCTCTTCATTTTATGACCCTTTTCCCTTAACCCCACACACTTCCTCCTCACCATCTGCATGGCTCTCTCAAAGGCCAGAGCAGAATACTGCATCACCATGCAGGGAAAAAGATTAATATTGGAGGTAGAGAATGGGGAGAAGAAGAAATTACATGCCCTGCACATGATGTCACATCACCTTAAGTGTGCTGAGGTGGAGTGATTGTCAGGTTTCCTTTGTGCCACATATGCACAACATTTGCCAGGTCAGAAAAATATCTTGGCGATGTGACAGTGTTCTAACAGTAGGGACTGGTTTTTTTTTTTGGGGGGGGGGGAACTACTGTGTCCCAATTACAAACTTCTAAACTAGAGAGAGTAAATTAAAAATTGAGTAAAACTTTGAGGACTCAAAGTAATCAAAACCGTATTTTAATTTTGATATATATATATATATATTTGTTACTACTATTATTTTCATTTTTGTGCTTAGATATTTTGGTGATAGTCAGATTGAATATTTCTAGTACTACATATATCGCATTTGGATTTTAGGCGTTTATAAGAGCACAAGTTTGATTAATGTCACAGGTTTTGTTTCTTAAAATATTGTGATTTGACCTTATGAAATATTCGTGTAATTTATTGTTCTCTAATGTGAAGTTGATGTGCTAGTAGAGCTTCTTTATGTTCCATGTAATGTGCATTGTTCTCTCCTTCAGGCTGCACCTTGCCATTATTTCACTTTCAGACTGTCAAGCCTGCATTTTATGTCTTTGAAAACCTCACCTCAAGTGAGGTTGTTAATCTGGACTCTGAACCCAAAAACTAAGCAAGTGACATGGGATTAGACCAACCTGTGGTTTCTAAAGCCACTCATTGGTACAAGTTCCTTCTTCTCCCCACCTCAACACAGCAGGCATGCACAATCCTTCATTTTTTTTTAATAACCGTCTTCTTACATGCATATATTCTTCTTAACAAACTTTCGCAACTCTCCCTTTTCTAGTCTCTATAATGAATATTGCATATAAAAATAAATCATGTTTCTGATTCATACCTCTTTTTTTCCATTGCTTCTTATTTGAGGGATGCAATATTAAAGATGTTACATTCTGATTGATAATTTCAGGTGACTACAAATACCTGAGGTTAGTAATTTGGTTTTTTGCTTATTTATGGAATAATACTCCTAATTGTTCTTCTGCATGTCCTTGCAACATTCTTGTATTAGGTAAATGTTAAGAAATCTTTGCTAAATCTTGCATAAGGCCTCTTGTTATTTTGTGAACTATATTATGGTTTCCTTATTTCTAGTTGTACTGTTTCACTAGTGGTAGAGGAATACCTAATAAGTAATGTATCATATGTATTCAGATTTTTGTTGCCATTATTTGCTCTGAGATTTGTTCTTTTGCACCTCTCACAAGATTGTTATGCTTCTGTTGCATATGTGTGTGTGTTTTGTTTTTTGGGGGGGAGGGGGAGAGACTGCTAACCTCCTTACTCTAGAGTGGTGATTGGCATCCTCCAAATTCTATAATGGACCATAAAACATCACTGTCTTTGAAGGACACAATAAAGGCTGGAGCGTTTGTCATATTTTCAAAATATAAGAAATGCAGTGTCATATAATTATCTTTATCTTCTTCTTTTTTTTGAAAATTCATATCGTGAGAAAATAAGATAAATTACCCTGCATTTATTGTGTCCTTTAAAGAGAAAAGGATAGTGTTGGTTCATTAAAGAATGTTGAGGATGCTAACTTCCACACAACAATGAGGAGGCTAGCATTCCCCATATTATATAATCATATAATATAATATAAAAGTTAGTTATGTGTGACATGTGGATACTATTTTTTAATATAAATTATCTAATTGTTAATCAGAAGATAAGTAAGAAGAAAACTAAAATGATAATTGTGTTTTGATTAGTTTCTACTTATTTATTTTTATCTATATTTAATTAATTTAATAATATTTTTTATATCTATCTATAAACTCTTTAAGTTAATAATTTATTCATCTATAAGTAGTTTAGTAATGTTTTGTGCATTGCACGGGTCTACAATTTGTGTGTATGTCTATATATATATATATATAAAATAATGAAGCCTTAATTACATGTTTACTTTAAACGATGTAGCTAGTATTAATAAATGTTCTCTGTGTACACATCTTACACATTTTTGTCATTAGTGTATGGTCGGCTCAATAAGTATGTTGGAACATCACACCCATATCTATGTTTACATACTATGCATGCTGTGCTTTTGAGAAATTTCCCACTCCAATGCCTTTGTGCTTCTATCTATCCATTCTTTTAATTATTATTATTGTATATTCCATCTTTGTATTGTTGTTCCTCTTTCATTGCTTTTCCTCATATGAGCTATTACAATGTAATATAGGGATCCATCTGAGGAAAAAATTGTGGAGAATTTTCTTGAGGAAGAGGGAGTTGAGGAGAACAAGAAGTCAATTGTTTTGAAGATAATAAAGGGAATGGGTAAGTTAGGCTTTACAACTTCGTTCTAATTATTTTCTCTATATTTATCATGTTGATAGGAGGGATAGAGCAAGTTAGTTTTCGCAGCTAGGCTGTTAAATAATAGAAGCTGTTATTAGTAGGTTGTGGCTGGTTAGTTCTAACTACCTTTGTTATAAATAAGTTGTTTAAGCCGTTGGAAAGGTTATGAATGATGACATAAATGAATTTTCTTAGCTTTCTCTCACTCTCTCTCTCTCTCTCTCTCTCTTCCTATTCCTTCTTTCTTCTATTTCCTTTTTCCTTACCAGGTGGTATTAGAGCCACGTATCCATTGACCATGGGTGATGCCACACGTTCAAAATCCAACATGCGTGATGTGGGAGACAAAGTTTAAGCAAGTATAGACCCGAGAATGTTGAGCTTGGTTGATCAGAGAATGTCCAATATGGAATAACGAGTCTCGGGCATTCATGAGTTGATGGAGGGGCTTTCAGCATAGGTGATGGAAACGATGAGAACAATGAGTTCCCAAGAAAGAAACAGCATGGAGTGGAACAGAGAAGGCTAACAACAAGGAATACCAATTACCCATGTATTTTACCAAGGTGGAATTCCCAAAATTCCTTCAAGAAGATGTTTTGGGTTGGCTTGAGAAGTGCAAAATGTATTTCTTGCTAGATGAAACACTAGAGGAGATAAAGGTCACAATTGCAAGTTTGTATTTGGATGAGAGGAGTGTCAGATGGCATAAGGCTTATGAAAAGAATCAAGAAGGCAGGCAAATCCTGACGGAGATGTATGCAACAACCATTAGAAGAAGATTTGGCCCTATTTGAGAAGACACAATGGAAGAGCTGCTGTAACTTAAACAGATTGGAAGTGTTAGTGACTACCAAGATGCTTTTGATGATCTTTTTTACAAGGTGAAGCTACATGAAAGTCAGCAAATTAGTTGTTTCACAACAAGGTTGAAGGATGAGATCGCAAAAGGGGCAAGGATGTTTAGACCTAAGACTTTGCTAGATACTATGAGAATTGCGAAGTTGCAAGAACTGAGTTCTCAGCTAGCAAACTGAAATAGGGGGGAGCAAGAATGTACCAAGGATAGGTTTATGGGGAGGTCATGCTTCCAGCAATCAAGAAAGATCAGCTAATGGCAAAACCTCTGCCATGGGAACTATAAACAGCAACTGTAAGGAGAATCAAACAAGTAATAGGGGTGGATTCAGGTTGCCAAAGATCCTTATGCCAAAAGAAATTGAAGAACACTGGGCCAACAACTTATGCTTTTTTTGTTATGAGAAATACATTCAAGGTCATAATTGTCCCCAGTGAAGAAAGTTATAGTTGCACTTGATTGAGGTGGTGGAAGACTCTAGGCAAGAAGAAGGAGGAATCATAGAAGAATGTGAAATGATGAAAGAACCTGAGAAACCCCCTAAGATTTCATTGAATGCAATTGAAGGTGTGGATTGTAATACTAGTATGAGGGTACAAGGATATGTGGGAAGAAAGGTATTGCAGCTTTTAATAGACAGTGGAAGCACCCTTGACTTTTTGGATCTGCAAGTAGTCAGGAAATTAGGTTTACCAATGGAGGAATTGAATGATGCCCCAAGTTGCAGTAGCTGGAGGTGGGAAACTATCAATTCAAGGAGAAAGTAAAGGCTTCTGCTTGGAAATGCGGGGAAAAGAATTTTAGGTAGAGACATTAGTGATTCCCTTAATTTTAGGTGTGATATGGTTCTTGGGATGCATTGGTTGAAATCAATTGGGTGTGCGCAATGGGACTTTGTTGACCTTACAATGTTGTTTTGGTATAGAGGGAAGTTAGTAAGATTGGTATTAACCACTCCAAATAGATGGAAAGTAGTGTCACAGAAACAGATCCAAGAAATTAATGGAGAAGAGGCTTAATTTTTTTTTTTTTTCATACAACCAGTGCATAACATAGAAGGAGGGTTGAAGTGTATGTCCATTCAAATAATGGAAGAAAGAGAGGTGCTAAAATCCTTTCAACAATTCCTAACTAGTATAAGGATGTTTTTGAAACACCTACTTCTCTACCATCTTTTAGATAAGGACATGATAAGGACATAATCACGGTATCAACCTCTAAGAAGGCACAAATCTTATTAACATCAAACCCTACGAATACCCAATAACTCAAAAGGATGTAATTGAGAAAATGGTGGATGAACAACTGTAGACAAGAGTGATTTAGAATAGCTTCTCACCATTTGTAGCACGTATAGTCCTTGTTAAGAAGAATGATAGGTCTTTGAGAATGTGTATTGATTATAGGGAATTGAATAAATGTATGGTGACAAACAAGTTCCCAGTTCTTATGGTGGAGGAACTATTAGATGAGTTGCAAGGAGCTTAGCTGTTCACCAAGTTGGACTTTCAAGACTCACTCAAGTTATTATGAGTTCGTTGTGATGTCATTTGGCCTCACAAATTGTTACCCTTTATTATATCTTATTTACTTTGTACTATTTAGGTGAAAACACACAACATAAATTTCTCTAGCATTTGAATTTAGCTATTAAGTACATCAAGTGGGCTCATGATACTCTAGAATAGTCTCTACAATTCTCGCTCATACTTTAATTCCGAGTATTTGATTCTATGCAAAACCTCATGTATGCAAAGCTCAAGTACATAAAAGGAACCATTTCTTTACTTTAGCCATAATGCACATAATTAAACATAAATTTTAAAAATTCATAATTTGAGCTACATAACCTGATTAAGACAAATTAGATGTCATTTTAAAGCTTATGATATGAACTTCTTATTGAAAAGATTTCAAATCAAATTGAATCCATTTTTGCCCCTTAAAGTCTATGAAAACTAGATCTAGTGAAGAAAGAATAGTATCAGACCATAATAGCTTTTTGGGACTAACTTTGAAAATTCATTAAATATTATATAGAGCTTTGAAAAATACAAATTTTGATTTTATGGAAAGCTCTAAATGCCCTCTAAATGATCAATAAATTTTAGTTCCAAATTCATTCATTAAGGCAATTAGTGGCAAAAGGGTATTTTATAGTTTAGTTGGTCAAAATTTTGATTCCAAAATATCTCAATTGAACTCTAGTATGCCACTTCTTGCCATAAGCAAGTTTCAAATCATCAATGCAACACCTATAAATGGTTCATGATATGAATTTGCTTTATATTTGAAAATCAATATTCCCCAAGATATGTATGTAGGATCAATGGAATTTCATATATCAAATCATGTTCTCATGTCTTATATATATCTCTAATGGTCATACACTCGTAGTCTAACACTTTTGCACAAGTTACTATTACATATCATAATATACATTTACATATCTACATATATATTATCAAATTTCTATGCTAATATCTTGATAAAGTTGGTCTCTCTAGGTCTTTATCTCATCATCTTATTTGTTGTGCTTTTTATTTGGCCATGGAGGCATGGGATGAGATTCTGGAAAGAATCTCAGTAGCAACACTCAACTATTCCAATGCATATAATACATATTCAAGAATTAAATGTAAGCATGTATGGTCATTTGCACACAAAACGACATAAAACATTGAATTGACATAAAGCATTTGAACTTGTCTAGTTATGGCATAAAATATATTAGTTAGGCTCATCTCTAAACTGAGGAAGAATTATTGTGCTTAATTTACTGCCACTTAGTATAGCCAACTCAAGCACAAACTCAAACAACTTATAATGTACTCAATTCAAATACATCTAAATGCATACAAGGAATGGAGAGTAAGCTGCCTGATAAAGCCAACAATCTTGATCAAAGCACTAGTTCACTTGTTCTTTTCTTTTTTTCCTTACTTTTCTTGGTTTGACACAAACACAACGGTGTGGTTGTACTAGTTTGGTCTAAATGCATCAATTAAAATATAAAATAACCAATTAAGACTTATCCCATCTCATTCTATCAATATATATACATATTAGAATTTAGAGTATAAGTTTAGGTTACTTTGAATGTCACAAGGTGCCTTTCCTATTTGCTACAATACATGTAGCAATTCCATTATTCATCTATTAAAGTATTCATGGCTCAATCTAAACCCTAGGTGAAACTACCTTGCCTTATTTTTTCTTTGCATATTCTTATTCTTCACTCTTGTAAACATTTGATTTCATCAAGCTTTCATCAAATACATATATTCTCTCCTCTCTCTCTTGGCCGAAGATGAGGAGGATTAGAGTTCCTAGAAATAGGAATTTTTTTTTAGTTAAATCATACTTTGTTTTAAAGCTTTCTTGATGTAGGTTCCTCTGGTATAATTAGTTTCATCAAATAATCTCTTTTGCTCAAGGTGACAGCCATAAACTTCACTCTTTTTAAAACCAAACCCATGATGAGAAATGCATAAAAAGTAGAGAAAGTTTTATATTTAAATCATAGCAAAGTTTGGCATATATTTTTTAATCTATTTTGGCTTGCTTTCCTTTCTCTCTCCTCCCTTCTTCACACTACCATAGAAGTGTTTTTAGAGCTGCCTAAGATGGTTATGAAATGGAAAAGATGAATGGCGTGACCCATATATATATATAAAGCTAGGGTTTTTAACATTTTCAAAAATGACCATTGTGTCCCTACACTTTAATGCTTTTGTTTGAATTCATTTTTTAGTCTTTTTAGAAACTGATTGTTTTATACCAAATTTTATACTCTTTTCATTAAAAAATTATCTGCTTAGGGGTTACAAGAACTAAAATAGTTTGAAAAAGTTTGGTTTAAAATATTGCTATTAGGAATCCTAACTTGTACATCATCAGGGATTTAACCAAACCAATCTCATCTAGTTAATTTGCTTGCCTTATTTTATAATATTATAATGTAGGATATATGTTTATCATGTTAATTTTGATGTTTGCTAAATTTTTTATTTTTCTTGCTTTTTGGTTAAACTGATCTTTTTTTTCTCTCATTTTACTTTTTTTTTTCCCTCACTTTTAGCTTTTTTTTTTTGTCATTTTAATTAGGCTTCTAATCCCTCTTTATCATCTTTCTCATCTTTTCTTTAATATCTAGGGATTTACAAAAGTCAATGGTTATGATACAAATGCCCTACCAATGTTTCAGGTAGCCATGAATAGAATTTTTAAAGAGTATTTGAGAAAATTTGTTCTTGTGTCTTTCGAAAACATTTTAGTCTACAACTGGCCATGTGAGACACTTACAATTGGTGTTAGAAGCTTTGACAAAACACCAGTATTTTGTAAAAGTTTAGTTTCATTTGCCTCAAAGCAAGTGGAGTATTAGGCCACATAATCAGTTCCAATGGAGTTGCCACAAACTCATAGAAGATATAAGCAATGCAGCAATGACCTACACCTACTATAGTGAAGCAATTTAGATTATTTTTGAGTTTGGCAGGATATTATTGAAGATTTATTGAGGGATATGGAGAAATGGCAAGGTCGTTAACCAAGTTGCACAAGTAAAATAGCTTTTTATGGACAGAAAAAGCTACTTAAGCTTTCCAATCCTTGAAGAAGGCACTAGTAATAGCACCAGTACTTGCCTTATCTGATTCTGTTGAAACATTTGTGGTTGAAACAGACACATCAAGCCATGGCATAGGAGCTGTCTTCATGCAACAAAACTAGCCTCTAACCTTCTACAGTAGGGCATTATCTCCAAGGCATGCAACACTTTCAATTTATGAAAAGGAGCTCTCAGCAGTTGTTCAAGCAGTGGAGCAATGGCACCAATACCCTGATGGAAGGCACTTTGTCATATGAACAGACTAGCAAAGCCTGAAATATTTGTTGTATCAGAAGTTAAAAAACCTCATTTAAGCTCTTCTGGCTTGCTAAATTGGTAGGCTATGATTGGTGAAATTCAATATAAAAAAGGCAATGAAAATGGAGCAGCTGATACTCTTTCTAGAGTACAAGTGGCTTAACTCTTACAAATGTCTGTGTCTTCAGCCTCAATTGATTTATGGCAACAAATTAAAGACTCAGGGTTACAAGATGATAATTTTAGAGCTATAATCAACCGCTTAAATCAACCCCAGCAATCAAAATAAATATACCTAGGATGGTCAGGTACTAAGAAGGAAACGCAAGGTTATAATTAGGGATAATAGCCAATTAAAGCAAATGTTACTTTCATGGATGCACTCTTCACCACAAAGGAGGCACTTGGAGTAAGGGCAACTTATCAGCGAATGAAGGCTTTATTTTAGTGGAATAATATGGAAGCTAATGTTAAACTCTTCATCAACCACTTTGATACTTGTGCTAGATGTAAGAGTGAAACTATTGCTAACTCTAGATTGATTCGACCTTTACCCACTCATGGAATTTGGGGAAGCTTTCAATGGACTTCATCGAAGGGCTACCCCACTGGATTTAATTATGGTGGTTATAAATTGAATGAGCAAATATGCCCACTTTGTTGCCCTCAAGCATCCTTTCGCAATAGCAATAGTGGTTCAGTAGTTCCTAGATAATGTCTACAAGCTTTATGGGGCTGTATGCAAAGTGATTAGTGACTATTATCCTATTTTTATTAGCAACTTTTGGAAGGAGTTCACGGCCAAATTAGGCATTTAGCAAAACCTAACTTCAGCTTACTATTTGCAATCTGATGGACAAGCTGAGATGCTAAATCGTTGTTTGGAGATGTATTTGAGATGTGTGACATGGCAGAAACCTAAAGAATGGTATAAATGGTTGTTTTTGGTTGAAGGGCTTTATAATACTACCTTCAACAACACAACAATAACAACAACAAAGCCTTTTCCCACTAAGTGGGGTCGGCTACATGGATCAATCGACGCCATAAATCCCTATCATAAATCATATTTCTAGACAAACCATTTAAATCTAAATCTCTCTTAATAATTTCTCCTATAGTTTTTCTTGGTCTTCTTCTACCTCTACTTATTGGACTATTCTCCATCACATCTACTCTTCTAACGGGGGCTTCTATAGGTCTCATTTCCACATGAGCAAACCACCTAAGTCTTGATTCTACAATCTTTTCTACAATAGGTGCGACTTTCACCTTCTCTCTAATGCATTCATTTCTAATCCTATCTCGTCTAGTGTGACCACTCATCCACCGCAAAATTCTCATTTCTGCAACATTAAACTTATTTTCTTGTTGACTTTTTATTGCCCAACACTCAGTTCCATACAACATTGCAGGTCTTATAACTGTGCAGTAGAATTTACCCTTAAGTTTGAGTGGTACTCTTCTATCACAAATAACATCCGAAGCACCCCTCCATTTCATCCACCCCGCTTGAATCTTATGCTTTACATCTTCTTCTATTTCTCCGTTATGTTGTATGATGGATCAAGATACTTAAATCGTGTGACTTGTGATAGGATATGTTCTCCAATTTTTACTTCTACGCTAAAAGTGGTGTGCCTCTTACTAAACTTACACTCCATATACTCCGTTTTACTTCTACTTAAACGAAAGCCATAAGCTTCCAAAGTTTGTCTCCACCTCTCCAACTTCTCATTCATTTCCTCTCTCGATTCTCCAACTAGGACAATATCATCTGCAAAAAGCATGCACTGTGGCACCGGCTCTTGGATATGTTCAGTAAGCACATCCAAGACTAACGTAAAAAGATAAGGGCTTAGAGTTGACCCTTGATGTAGACCAATAGTTATCGGAAAATCTTCTGTAAGTCCACCTTTTGTTACTATGCTAGTTGTAACCTTATCATACATGTCTTGGATTGGATTGCTCGAATATAAGCTATACGAACTCCTTTTTTCTCCAAAGCCTTCCAAAGAACTCTTCTTGGCACTCTATCATATGCTTTTTCTAAATCAATAAACACCATGTGTAAATCTCTTTGATTCTCCCTATATCTCTCCATTAATCTTCGCAACAAGTATATTGCTTCCATAGTTGATCTTCCTGACATAAAACCAAATTGATTCTCCGTAACTTGACTCTCTTTCCTTAACCTTCGCTCAATTACTCTTTCCCATAATTTCATAGTGTGGCTCATGAGTTTAATTCCTCTATAATTTGCACAATTTTGAATGTCTTTTTTACTTTTATAAATAGGGATTAAAGTACTTTTCCTCCACTCATTTGGTATCCTCTTAAATCTCATAATTTCATTAAATAACTTTGTGAGCCAACTTATACCTTTCATTCCCAAACTCTTCCATACTTCAATGGGTATATTATCCAGTCCAACTGCTCTGCCATTCTCCATTTGTTTTAATGCTTCTTTTACCTCTATCTCACAAATCCTATGGTAAAAAGTATAATTTCGATTCTCTTCTTCCGTGTCTAGCCTATCCGATTGCAATAAAATCTCGTGTCCTTCATTAAAAAGCCTATGAAAATAACCCTTCCATTGTTCTCTGATATCTCGTTCCGTGACTAACACTTTCCCGTCTTCATCCTTAATGCATTTCACTTGATTCACATCTCTTGTCTTTCTTTCCTTACTTTTAGCTAACTTGTAAATACTTTTTTCTCCAACTTTAGTACCTAAAGATTGGTATAACCCATCAAATGTTCGCGCTCTCGCTTCGCTCACTGCCTTCTTAGTGTCTTTCTTAGCTACCTTATATTTTTCCCAATTTTCTTTACTCTTACATAATGACCACATTTTATAACACTCTCTTTTAACTTTAACCTTATCTTGTACACTTGTATCCCACCACCAAGATTCTTTATCCCTAGGTCCAAAACTTTTTGATTCACCTAATATTTCCTTTGCCACCTTCCTAATCTCTTTAGCCATTTCATTCCACATATCGTTAGCACTTCCTTGTATTTCCCAAGGTCCTTCCTCCATAATCCGTCTCTGCAAATTCTTTTCTTTATCTCCCTTTAGTTGCCACCACTTAGTCCTTACCACTCTACCTTCACATTTACTTTTTACTCTCCTCCTAACTCTTACATCCATAACCAAAACTCTATGTTGAGTAGTTAAACTCTCTCCCGGTATAACTTTGCAATCCATGCAAAATTTTCTATCTGATTTCTTTATAAGAAAGAAATCAATTTGAGAACATACCCTTTCACTTTTATACGTGATAAGATGTTCTTCACGCTTTCTAAAACAAGTGTTAGCTAATATAAGATCGAACGCTAATGAAAAGTCTAAAATAGTTTTACCCTCTGCATTTACTTCTCCTATACCATGTCCTCCATGAATATCCTCGTAGCCTGAAGATACCCTTCCCACATGACCATTTAGATCTCCTCCTAAAAGAATTTTTTCTCCTAATGGTATTTCCTGAACTAAACATTCTAAATCTTCCCAGAACTTTATCTTATGAGATTCTTCTAACTCTACTTGTGGTGCATAAGCATTAATAATATTAAAAATTTCCTTTTCTACTACAAACTTTAATGCAATGATTCTATCTCCTAACCTTTTGACATCTACTACAGTATTTTTCCAAAACTTATTTACAATTATACCTACTCCATTTCTAGATTTATATTTACCAGTATAACAAAGTTTAAAACCTGAAGTATCTAATTCTTTCGCTTTTTCTCCTACCCATTTAGTTTCTTGTATACACATAAAATTAATCCTTCTCCTAATCATAGTATCTACTATTTCCATAGATTTACCCGTAAGTGTACCTATATTCCAAGTTCCAAAACGAATCCTACTCTCATAAACTAGCTTCTTTAGCCATATTCGTTCACGAAAATGTGGTAGCCCTTGCTTATTTTTCACTACATCCACGCAGCGGCTGTTGCTCACTTCTCGCTGTACTCGAGCTATACAGCGCGTTACTTACGGGCAACGATCTAACCTTACATCTAATATATCGATTGTCCATGTCATAAAGATTCGACAAAGTTTTATATTGGCTGTCGACTGCCTAACACAACCCTCCTCTTTTTCCGGGCTTGGGACCGGCTATAACAAATAAAATTCGTCATAGGCAGAGTTCTTTATAATACTACCTTCCTTACAGCAATTTAAGCTACACCTTACGAGATTGTTTATAGCCAGAAACCACCTATTCATGTTCCCTACTTATTCAAAGATGTATTAGTGGAGTCTCTAGATCGTTCCTTTACAACACGAGAGGAGATGATTACTATAATTAAGCATCACTTACATAGAGCAGCTGATAGGATGAAGCAGCAAGCAAAGAAAAAGAGGTCAGATAGATAGTTTATAGAAAGAGAATGGGTTTTCTTAAAACTTCAGCCTTACAAGCAAGTTAACAGAAGCTTGCTCCTAGATATTTCACAATACATTTCATGTGTCACTATTAAAGGTTTCGCAGAGGATTGGTTCAGCTGCCTACAAAGTTAGATATGCCACAAGATTCTAGGATTCACAACACATTTCATGTGTCACTATTAACTTTTTTTTTTTCTCAACAAATATATATATATATTTTTCACTGCTTATTTTGTATATCTTCTAAATGCTATTAGCATGTGTAGAAGACCTTCTGTCTTTTTTTCTAAGTTGGGACCTCTTTAGATGACCTGTTATGTTCTTAATAATATCTTAGCTTCTGTCACTTTAAACCTATCCATTTCAGTTTAAAAATTATTCATTTTAGATGCTCATTGCCAAATTCAGGTTTCAAAGAGGAACTGGCAGGACATGCAAATAGTGAATGGTTTCCAGAATTCGGGGTGGTGCAAGATGCTGATAGACTTGATGCAATTGGTGCTATAGGTAATTTGTGAATTATCTGTGTTTCAGGTGTAAAAAAAGAGGAATGGAATGCTTATAAAGGTTACTCAAAATTGTTGTCCTTAAGTCTTAAGCTAGGATGGCAATTGGCACATTAAAGTATAAAGCTTACACCATTTGCTCTTGGTTGATCAAAAGAATTTGTTTGCTATGAATGCCATTGGTATCCTTGGCTCTCTGGTATTTTTGATGCATATTGCTTTGAGTTTTGTAGCCCGAATTGGCTATATATCTTTGCGAGGCGCGTTTGCATTGACAGTTTTATTATATAATTTGATTTTCCCTATATATGTTGTAACTTAGTATGTGTTAATATATTATCATAAATGCAAAAGGTTTCCAGGGTACTATGAATTCGTATTGACCTTCAAGTGTTCCTTCAATTTTAGGAATTGCTCGCTGCTTTACCTTTGGTGGAAGTAGGAAGAGGAAGCTGCATGATCCCGCCATTCTGCCACGGTCTGAATTATCCAAGGAGCAATACATGAACAAAGAGGAGCAAACTACTATCAATCATTTTCATGAGAAGCTTCTGAAGCTCAAAGATATGATGAAAACCGAGGTGCAACTGTATTGTTATCTTTACTGACCTAGTCATTTAATCACTCGTGGCCAAACGTGCATCTGTTAAATGTTGATTTGAAGTCTGTTAAGATGCTTGAGTCTGAGCTATAAATTTCAGGCTGGCAAGAGGAGGGCTGAGAGAAGGCATAAATTTATGGAGGAGTTTTTGAAAGAGTTCTACGAGGAGTGGAATGGTGTAGCTTAATTTGAGGTACATGTTCTTATGTTGATCAATCGCTTAATATATAGGCATATAACATTAGTAATTCTTGGCAGGAAAGAGCTAAATCATTATCCAATAACACATTTTAGGATGACACTGTTAATATGGAGCATACGGACTATTTAGGCCACTTCAAGATGCTGGGAGCTGTTTACAACTGCCAGTCAATATCCATCAATGCATCATTCTCCTAGTGACCAAGTTTTTTCTGAAACCATGTGAGGATGCTATACATATGTTGTAGAGAATTTGAACTTGCTATCTGTTACTTCTCTGCCCACCTCATTCATGGAGGTACTGTGAGAAAGGCTGGTTTTCTGGGAAGCAGCAGAGAAGGTGGGTTACGTATAATTTTACCCAGGGTCATTAGCTTGAGCTTTTGGTTCAAGAAATATAAAGCTAAAGTTCCGATAAAAATTTGCATATTATGGGCGCTAGCACCGTCAGCTTGTTAAAGGAAAACTGCAACAAAACTAGTCTACAATCAAGGGGGGCGTTATTGAATTTGGGGTATGCCTTTCAAACTGAATAGGAAGTACAACCTTTTTTTCTCTTTAGGCCCCGACTAGCATCACTACAGAATCGAAAAAAGAAAAGGAATTCTGCTCGAGTCATGGTTTGGTACCAAGAATCAAGAGCACGTCGGAAAGGGTGGAGGAAAGATGTTTTCCAGTACCGTAGCGTGGGGTTTGGGAGTTTGGAGCCAATTTGTGAAAAGACTGTATGCCTTTCTGGTGCTTATTAAATCAAATACTCTAATCCATCCTTTTGATGCCCCGTGTCGTTAAGATGAGATTTTTCATGCTAAGACGAGGTTTTTCATTTTTCATTATGGGATTCAAAATTTGACATTAAGGAAGAATAATAAGTATGATGGAAAAGAGAAGGAAAAATGGAAAAACACAGAAAATATTGTAGCAAGGACCGAAAATTAATTAAAAAACATGTAATAAAAAAAATAACATTGTAAATATTTATAAAATGTGATATAATATTTTTTAACTATTAATTAATTACAATGCATATTACTTTGTAATCTAGAGGAATGATTAATAGTTCTTTTAAAAGAAATAATGAAGAAAAATGATAAACATTAGAAAAATTAATTATAAAAATAATTAATAGTACTTATTCTTTTAAAAAATAAGATTGTTATTTGATAAGTATTATTTTATATACTTTAATTTGATAAGCATTATTTTTAATTCTATATATTTTAGTTATTAATTAATAGAGGTTTATTTGAAATTTAAATTTTTAAGGACATTTCTGTCTCTGTAAAAAAAATCGAAAAATCTTTTTTCTTTCCTCACAAGGGTCAATTTTATCATTCTTTCTCACTATAATAAAGAGGACAATTTTAGATTGAAGTGTTAGTTGAAAAAAAAATTAATTAGTTTTTTACAAATTTTAAATTTGTGTAGAATTAAAAATAGTGTCACTTTAAATATTGAATTTTGATTAAAATATAAAAGTTAAATTTTACTTGCAACTAAAATTTGATTAGCATTAAAAAGTAAAAAAAAATTATAAAATTTAATAACATTTGATATTAAAAGACAAATTATACAAATAATAATTAATTAAATTAAATTGTAAAAATAAATAAAAATTGACTAACAATCAATCAGATTTAATCTAACCAATTGTCAGTCCAAAATTGATACTTAGTCAGGCAATGCATATAATGCATTACAACAATGCATTGCATTTAAATGCATAATATATATATATATATATATATACATATATTAATAAATTAATAAATATTAAATAAATAGTTATCGTTATTATATTAAAATAAGTATAATTATATATATAAATTTATTTTTATATTATTTTTTAATTTAAAGCCATTTTAATTATTTATTATCGCTTACTTTTTATTTTGTTATTATTTCTATCCTATTATAAAGGGGAATGCATTTTTGTTTTTTGATTATATTAAACGCAATTGATTCAATTACATTGCCTTTAACATTCTTCTTCCATTTTTATCCAGGGAGATTTATACAAGGCCATACAGTTTTGTCTTCTCTTATAGATAAGTTATTTATCGCCTTCAGACAATCCCAATATTTTCACAGCACAATCAATATTATTAAAAATCTCATTCTTAACAACCCAACATTTTTAACATCACATTCAACACAAACATTATTCAGCTTGATCTTCCTAGAACTGAATAGTAAATACAACCCTTTTTCTTCATCGCTCTGAACTTTCAAACACCTCAGTTAATGCAACCTTCATGTACCTAAGAATTGGAAACAAGAAGAGGGGAAAATAAAAAAAGCACGTACTATACTTCATAAACCCTAGCAAGCCAATCCATCATCAATTCAATTTTTACTGATCTGAAAAACGTTTCCGAATCTCTTTAGCATCCCTCTTTTCAAGATGAACTTTCAAGCCGTGCTTCATGTACATAGTTAATGCAAGCTTTGGAACCACAGGGTGATTCTCAACCACCTTCACATGGTATTGGTATGTGATGCTTGCGGCAACATATTTCATCTGGTAATAAGCAAAATCTTTGCCTAAGCACAAACGAGGTCCACCATTGAAGGCAGTGAATTTGTAGGCAGATTCACTCATGAAACGGCCATCTCTTAGCCATCGCTCTGGCTTGAACTCCCTGCAATCTTTTCCCCATATGTCTTCCATTCTCCCCATTGCATAAATTGCATATATGACTTTTGTGCCCTTCTTTAGCTCTGTTCCATCTGGGAATGTGTTATCTTCAACTACCTGAAAAAATAGTCATTATTGAACATTATCATCAGTTGACTTCAACCTCAAACCCTAGCTAGATGAATTAAATTTGACCTTGGACTGTGTGATCTGGTAAATTAATAAGCCAAATGGGTGTTTGGCAGATTGCTAAACTATTCGAGTTTTCGAAAAAAAATCCGAAGTAGTGCGATGTGCATATACTAAGCCAATGACAAATAAATAAAATTTGACTTATATTTCAAGGTCAAATTTCAGTCTCAAATTTAGTTATCCAGCAACCTAGAAATCTTCCTTTATTTATTATTACTTTACTGTTATTGGTCACCTGCGTCTAATTTTTATTTTTATTTTTCAAGAGGAGAAACAATATGTTTGGTTACCACTTTAGTTGACCAAAGTATCTCTCCTGTAATGTAGCAACGTCCGCAAAATTTAATGAAATCTTGTATCAATAGGTTGGAGGAACGAGAACTCACAAAGTCAATGTTTATTTACAAAAGACAATCAATATATCAATCAAGAGAAAGAATGAGTGATTCTATGAAAATTTTGACCTCTCAAAATTTTGAATTTTTCACTGTCAGATTCATTTCAAGATTTTCATCTCAATAATTCATTAGATGAAATTTTTTATATTATAAAATAGAGTTAGAATCTTGAGATGCCCGCAATAGTAAAAAGTTTTACATCTTGAGAGGTTAAACCTAAGAAGAATATAATCATCAAAAGGAAAGAACAAAAGAAAAGTATTAATATAGCTTCAATTACCTGTGTTTATGATAATAAAGAAGGCATATGAATTAATTAGCAAGGGAGAGATAATGAATGAAAGGTTAAAAAAAAAAAATTAGAAAAGTTACCTCCTTGTGATCCACAGGGACGGAAGGGTATAATCTCAGAGACTCAGAAAGAGCAGCCTGCAAATAATCCATCTTCTTAATCTCCTCAGCTCTAAATCTCAACTCTTGTCCCTTCTTCTTCACTGCCCCCTCTTCTTCCCTTTCACTCACTACCCTACAAATCTCTTGCAGTATCCTCTCCTCCACCTCAGGATTCTTATGAAGCAACCAGAAAAACCAGCTCAAAGCCACTGAAGAAGTGTCCCTCCCTGCTAATATGAAGTTCACACATATATCCCTCAAGAACTTATCTGAATATGCCTCTCCTGTCTCATCCTCCAGTCCCATAAACACTGTCAACAAGTCTGACCTCTTACTGTCCTCCTCACGCTGCAAAGACAGCTCCTTTTTCCTTGTTTTAATCACATTCTCAGCGAATTCATCGACACCTTTTATCGAATTCTTCAGCTTTCTCTCCATCCCCAAGTTGAGATACCTCATGGTTTTCCACACACATGTTGGTGTGACAAAACGAAGCACTGTGGCTTCTGTAGCATCTTCAAATGCTTTAGCAAATGGGATTTCAGGCAAATTTAGGCTCAAGCATCCTGGATCAACACCAAAAGCTATCATACAGACGTTGTCAAATGTGAGCCTTAATAGGATGTCTTGTAAGTCCACGGACATAGATTCCTTAACTGATGCTTCCAACACAGGTAACAGCCTTGAATGGACAAGCTCAAACAATGATTCTATGGTCATGTTCCTGAATTTTGCAGAATGAAACTCAATGCTTGCCGTTTTTCTTTGTCTCTGCCATGTGTCATCATCTGCATTGAAAATTCCATCTCCAAGAAGGTCCCTAACATTGTCCCTAAAGTACCTTCCTTTAGGGAAAAGAGGGAACTTTGTCTTGAGAAGATGCTCCAAATTGCGAGGATCAGATGTGACTATGCAGTTGAGGCTGCTGAACCAAGGCCCTTTGAACCAAAATGTCCCATTTTGCCGGTTCAGAACATCGGAGATCCATTCATACATGTTGGTTCTGAGCCCTGTGAACACCAGGGAAGGTAACATTCCAAAGATAGGCCAAACAGGCAGGCCATGGTGTTTTTTTTGCCTCAAGGAATGGATGACTATGAAGATTATTGCAGCAATAAGAATCTCCAAGATTTCAACGTCTTGCAAGAGGACAAGGTGGCCGGACAAGGAGTTCCTGGCCGTGGCAAGGTGGTTGGATGAGAAGGTAAAGTTGAGATTCTCAGGTTGTGTCATGGTGGTGGTGTTCGGATGATAGGGAATATTGTGGGAATGCATGAGCATGCGAAGTTTGAAGAAGGGGAATTGTGGTGGTGGTGGGGTGGTCATGTGGGTTATATGGGGTGGTAGTGCCTTGTATTTCTTGGCTTGCTTAAGCAGTTTTGATTTGGTAAGCTGAAATCAATGGTGGCAAATGGGAGTCTTTTTCAAGTGACCTATTGCTTTTCCTATTCCTTGTACTGATCTTGCTTGAACTAGGTACACTTTGGGAATATCTACATTGGAGGAAAAAAGAATGAGTGTGCGCAATAAGTTTGAGGGTCAAATAGGAGTTATCAAATGAGGTGAAACCTTTTGTAATAGTGTGTTGCTTGGAGGATGAGAAGTGGGTGGGAGGGTTACCTAAGTAGCAACTATCTTGTTCTGTTTTTAGTGTCCTAAGTTTCCTTATCAGCTTTTCCATTAATTAAAACTTGCTCTAAAGGCAAATTCTCAGCCCATAGAATTATCAAAACTTAAAGGTGGTCTTTTTTCTGGGTTTGACACCTGGCAACATAATTCTCTTCATGCTTCATGTGAGTCACACTATAACAGTCACACTTATGCCATTGTATTGACCCTAATTTTCATTTCAGGCCAACAAATTTGTGTTGCTATCATTGTCTTTTTTTTTTTTTGGTCAATTGTATTTTCAACTTGGACTGATATAGTTGGGTGATCTAATGATTTTTTTTGTTGGTCACAAATGATGCATGTTTACTGTGCATAAATTAATTTTGAAAATTTGTTGTTGTATAATAAACTATAATCACATTAGTAATTGTGTGCAATTCAAATGGTTTCCCATGAATTTTGTACATTAGTTGTACTCAGTTTCCGATATAAAAATTTGCTTATATACTACTGACATATTTTCCTTTGCTTAAAAATGAATATGTGAATGAACATCTCTCCTAGGTTGATTGAAGTCTTAAGCATAAACAACATCATTGTTAGGGAAGATAATGTTTTGGACAGACTTACACTACACTCATTCTGAGAGAGAGAGAGAGAAAAAAGTAACCTAATGCATGACTAATTCTCATATGTATTATATATTTATCTTAGACAAATTTGAATATTCCAAAACAAAAAATTGGAGAACGTTTTGAATTCTTTTGTCCGAATAATTAATCATTTTTTGGTCTCAATGCTTAATGAAGACAGTAGGAAAAAAAAGGTAAGATAAAGATTGAATTTAACATCAAATTCATCGTAATGTTGAAAATTATTATGCCATACGAATTACCAACTTAATAACAGTCAAGAGATTTCTTAACTTGGTTGCAGTTCTACAGGGGGAGTGAGTCATTGCTTACAAAAACAGCAAATTGAAAAGGCTAAGGTAAGAATTCTGGTTTTTCTCTTCTGGTTAAATAATACATTAATTTGTCTATGGCCTAGAAAAGCGACAATTAAATTATGACAAAAAGATTTTGATTTTTAATGAGTAGTTATTGCAATTAGTCAGATTGGTTGAACGTTGGTTAAAGAATTGTTTGACCCAAATATGGACGTGTGGCTCAGATTTAATTCTGTTGAAGTGGGATCCAATGAAGAGAAAAAAAATTTGAGGAAGGAATGAATATCAGAGGTGGAGTTTATGGCTCACCTAATTTCACAAATTAACAATACAAATTCGTTAAGAAATCATGTCATAAATGTTAATTAATTCAGATTCTAATGAATAGTATTTAAGTCAATGTTAAACATTTGGACAGGATACCAAAAAGAAAAGTATGTTTGATCATGATTTGGCGTGTTTTGAGTCAATTTTTTCAAAGACTAAAATAATGATTAATTTCAAAAATACTGTTCTTCTTGTCTCTAAAGATGAAACATTTTTAGTTTAATTTTTAAATATTTTTTCAATCGAAATTATCATTCTGTTAAATAAAATCTTGGTCACTTAATAATTTGGCTAATATAAGATATAAATATGCGTTTGCCTAATTAGCTTAGGATATAAATTTGTTTAAATATATTTTTTTTTTTATATTACATTGGCACGATCGACTCTTAACACTACCCATCTTCCCATTACATCCTTACTACTTGAGCCAACTCTAAATAGCTTGTTTAAGTGTTTTGAACTCTAAATAGTGATGTTATTTTTTTTTTTTCAAATTAGATCAATTGGTTTTTGTGAAATTAAACAAAATAATGTTTTTTTTGTTTTAAAATATTTGGATAGATTTATATTATTAGTTAATAGTCATACAGACTCCCATTTATGTTGGATATCAACTTAACTATTAAATGACTATAACTTTATTTAAAGGAAATATTACTTTGATTGAGGAAAAATCTTTAAATAACTAAATTAAAAAACTTTCTTTAAAAAATAACATTGAGAAGATAATAATTTTTAAAAACTAAATCATTAATTTACTTTTTCTTTCAATTATTTAAACTTTTGAAAAATTTCATTTTATATTATATCCTTTATCCCAAAATAGTTAGAAGTTGAATCAATTATTATTATTATTATTATTATTATTATTATTATTATTATTTACATAATAAGATTGGTCCCACTAGTGGCAAGGATTAAAATAGCTAATATTGGGATAAAGTGATGTGTAAGAAAATTGGACTATTTTATATTTATTTATAAAAAATTATATACATGTTATGTTATTATTAACAAATTATATATTTATTATATTTTAATTAAAAATTTAATAACAAAAATATAAATAATTACATATAAATTTTTTTACTTTCATGATTCATGATTTAACATTTTGATGGATTGATTAATAATTTTCCTTTTAATTTATGTGAATTTTAGAAATCTTATTTTTATGGAGAGTAAAGGTAAAGAAAAGCATAAAAGTAAGAAGCAAAGAGAGATAAAATCACAAGACTGACAATGTATGTTTGGATTTCTTTCTTGGTAAGCATAACAAAATTTGTAGTAATCCTTTTCGTTTTGAAATATAGTACTTTGGATATTGCTAGAGGTAACTTTTTTCATTTTAATTAAGATTTTCTTACACATAATATATGTACAACTTGAACATGATCTAAAAAAAAAAGATATCTTTAATATTATTATCAAACTTACGATTTGACTTGTTGAGTTTATTGAATTTATATTTAAAAAATTGTGTCAATTCTCTTGTAAATTCAGATTTAATACAAATTTGGTTAAACTCGCCTCTAACATAGATAAACTTAGTTAACTTGACGTTTATAGACCAAGTTAGTTAAGTCAGTTTATAACTGCATTAAATCCAACTAAAAAGAAAAAACTTCAAAGCCCAGTCTGATCTAGTAGTAAAGACAGAAAAAAAAAAAAGTTATAATAAGTGAAGCTAGCATGCCTTGAAGTGTTCAGTGAAGTTGTGCGCTTGAAGTTGGTTTGCCGCTATGACTCCTTGTGCTTCTAAAGTTGGTTTGTGACTCTACACCTTCACTTCCTTTTCAAGTTAACGTGACCCAAGAGAATATGTGTGTGTGTGTGTGTGTGTGTGTGTAATAGAGAGAAAGAAAGCGCACTCGTGCAGCTGCAATTCCAATCTAAAAGAGTAGAAGAAAGTTGATTTGTGCATCCTCTATTCTATGCAATTGCTATTCCATGCCTTCTCTTTTCAACACCACATCAAGAAAGTGAAGAAGGGAAAGTTGATCTCATCTCTATTTAGCACCACATTAAAAATAAGGTAAATATGTGTAACACCTTGAAAATAATTAATAGTATTTTTTTGGGAATTATGAAATTATTAAGGGGGATTTAAAGAAAATTTATTAGGAGATAGGAGTTTTAAGGAAAATGAAAATTTTGAGTATTTTAACATAATAATTATTAATTGGATAATTTTGAGGGAAGCAAAATAATGATTATGGATTTAAGTATGATTTGGGCTCATGATTGATTTATGTGTGCCAAAAATATTATTAAAAGCCTAGTCTTATTCTTGTGAAGGCCCAATTTTATCTTAATATGACCTAATCTCATTTTAAAAGGCTTATCCCTAAAGGAACCTACTTAGCATTAGCGTAATCCAATTCTTAGAAGCCCACAACTTAACAAATGGGACCAAGTGAAAGATGGACCCTTAAGTCAGCCCAAGATCTCTACAAGCTGATTAATTAATTGGCCCAATAAGTTCACATTTGAACCCAAATGGATTTTGGGCCCTGGGTAAGCACATTCCATCCTAACCTTAAGTGCTCTGCAGCCTAACAATTAGGAATAAGTCCAATTGGATCTTGGACTAATGGGCCAACCCATTGCTAACCTAAAACCTTAAAGGACCAGCTACTACACCACTTTATTGAGAGCAAAACACTTGGTTCTTCAAAAAAAAAAAAAAAACTCATTTTCGCACCTTAAGGAGAGACTAGGGTTTTCATCAACACTTTGGCTCCATTTCTTCCTTCTAGGGTAAGATTCAGTCAAGATAACCTATATAGAACTTAACCCTCTCTTTTTCTTCTTCAATTTGAACTGATTAGTTTTGTTTAGAGTATTTTCACCTTGAACCCAATTTTGAAATTTGTTGTTTGGTACTTTCATGGTAGATTTTCAGAAGTTGAAGCTAAGATGGTTATTGGGTAAGTATCATATGCCCATTTTGATATATTTTCTATTGGATGGAGACTCCTGTAGTTGACTTATGATATGGGATTTGGTTTTGTGCGAAATTAACCAGAAATTGAAGTGAACTATTGTGGTTTTTGGTGTGGGGAAGTTAGAATCCAAAATTGGAATCCATTAGTGGTTAGGTAAATAATCTCTAGGTAATCATTGGTAGTTCAACTCTTTAAGTATCTAATTTATTGCTAAAAAAATGATAATTATGCTTATCTTAGACTTGGTGTGCATTTGGATTATGATAGTATCTAGAGGAAGAGTAATTGGTTTCATTGAGGTAACTGGGATCAATTTTCTAGTTCCATGTATATGTTTATTTTAATTTAATGTTTATTGTATATGTATGATTTTGAATGCTAAATGAATTGTTGGCTATTTGAATTGTTGTGTTTGGATCCTGAGTGAGTCCTTGGTGGAGTTGTAGTATGACTATCAGTTGTGCATCGTGCTTTGATTGAGTACTAGATTGTGATCAGACCCCTGAATATACTAAGCTCAGGTTATGCTCATTGGAGAATTGGTGCCGTGGATGGGCCTCTCCCGATATTAATGACCTTTAACATGTTATATGTGATTACTAGTATGAGATAGTAGTTACTGGTAGTCTAACTAATTCATTTGCTGATGATATTGATGCCTTCGATATGTTTTTCTGTATAATTGCATTATGTTGATTAATCTGTATATATGTATAAAATTTGCCTCTTGTTACTGAGTTGTAGGCTAATATTTTCAAAGATCGGATCTCTTAGTGGCAAGAAGAAATTAATGGAAGTCTATTGTATGGTTTAGTAACACATAAGTTTAGAAACCTTGTTAAATTGGATTTGTGTAATGAGAATGCTACTTTTCATGTATTTGTCACATTGTATTATGAATTGCCAAGTAGAGAGACTGGCTATGCAACATAATTATCGTGGAATTAAATATTGTGATTGTATCTGACAATTACTTGTTGAATGACTTAATATTTTGTAACCATTAAGCTTTAGCCCTATGTACATTGTGATTGAAACACTTTTGCTGTCGTGGGAGGAGAACTGAATGACAACAAATTAAGTTTTGATTACTCTAATTCTATCATTGATCCCTAGACAATGAGAATTAATGAATCATGATATTTGATTTTAATGTTTATTGATTAATGTAGTTATAAGCTTATATAAAATATAATTAATGAGAGGTGGAAAGCTCAACTACACAGGCCTTTACATGTAGCTACATATTACATCAATTTTCATTTCCACTACACACTAATTTCAAACCTAATTATAAGATTGAGCAAGGGTTGTATGATTGCTTAACAAGAATGGTTGGAGATTAAAATGAGAAAAATAAAATTAAGTTTCAATTAACTAACGTTCATTTTGTAAGAGGCATGTTCAGCCATGACTATACATAAGCATTAAGAACAAAAATGCCCCCAACAAAATGGTGGGATTCTTATAATGATAGATGCCTAAAGCTTAAAAGATTTGTAATTTGCATTCTCAGCATATGTCATTTCTATGTGTGAATGTAATTAAAGCGCTTTTGAGATGGTAAGTAATTGAATTTGACATAAATTACTTTCTTTTTTCATATTCACTTTCATTTTGTTTGAAGATTAGAATACTAATAAAGCTTTTTTTTTATTTTGTTTGGATTCATATCGAGAAAAGAAATTACTTGCACCAAAAAATGATGAATGACTTAGCATTTGTGATATGTAATTTGAAGTTAAAAAGTAAGTGAGATAGTAAAACTCATGTTTATAACTTTGATGATATTCAATCCAATAATGAATGGATAACTGAAAGGAGGAGAGACAAAAATAATATGTAGGAAGAAGAGTATGAGGCTTTTCAACATGTTCAAGTTAATGAGAATGTTGCTAATACTACCCTTAAGCCAATGATAAAGCTATGTCATCATTTGGTGGTTGATTAAAATGTTGATAATCTAAGTGATAATGTTTCAAATATGGGCTTGGATGATGATATTGGGAAAGAATATAATGATGATGATTTTAATGATAATGATGTCAAGGTAGGTAAAGATGATGATGGTTATGGTGAAGAATCCAAAGATGATGGAGATGATGATAATTAAACTTTTAAAGATCTTTGTTGAATCTCTATTTGTGTTTTTAAGATTTGGTTATGTTGAATGTTTATGTATGAACTTAATTAGAATTTTTTTGTTGAGTAATATAGATTATAAAATATGGATAAATTTTCTTTGAATTAATATAATTTGAATTACATTTAAATAAATTTCTTATTGCGTGTTGTATTTTAATTATATATTTTAATAATTATTTAATAATAAAGGTAAACTTTTACGAGTTCAAGATATGAGTTTATATTATAAGTTCACCTCCCCTTCACAAAATCATTTAAACTCGTAATTTTGATAACCTTAATCCTTGACAAACTATGAAAGAATAATATGACTTAAAATTAACGATCCTAAATAATTATTTGTATTTCAGTATATATAAGAAACAAATATTCTCATTAAAACAAAAATGCAGGGGGAATTGCATTTTATATGTGAAGGAGATAATTTTTACCTTACAAAGCATTAAATGTCTAAATAATAAAGTTTCTTTGAGCTAACTTTCAAGCCATTTGTATTAGTATCTTACAAGATTTGTTTTGGTTGGAAATAAATGCAAAATCTATTTCTTTAACATTAATTGATTTTACCCATTTGTAACTATGTATTTACACTACACAATATAATATGATATGTATATGATTTTTAAATTGTAAAGCTCTTGATTTACTCCATACTTATTAATTGTTTTTGGATAATCAAATAAAACATTATAAGCAAAAAAGATTAGATTCAGGTATATTTTTTTATATTTTTATTATCAAGTTTTTAATATAAATTTGATATATATATATATATATATATAATTTTTTTAAAAAAAACTTAACCATGTCATAAATTGTAAAAAATATCTACTTATCATATTTTTGGCAAAATTTTTTATAATAAAAATATAAAATTGTCTCTAAATTATTTTAAAAGCAAATTTTGCTTTTTTCAAAAGTTCAAATGTTTGGGCTTAGCCCAAATATAGAAATTGAGAGGCCTAAGTCAATCTTAGGGCCCAATTTGATTGCTTTAACTTTTCTTCAGAAATTGATCTATAGGATTTCTAAAAGGATGACAAATTTTACATTAAACTTGGAAAAATTAAAAACATAGAGTTGAATTTTATTCATAAATAAATTTTACTAGAGCCCAGTAATGACACTTTACCAACCAAAATATCATATGTAAGTTAAAATTTACATTTAAAAGGCCAAGTCAAATATCACATGAGGAAGAAAATTGGAGAAGATGACAAAGACATAAGATATCTCATGACAAATTATGTGATTTATAAAATTTAATTTTAATCAATATATATCATTTATACTTTGGATTAGATTAAGATGCAGTTATTTATATCTTTGTTATTAAATTCTTTAATTAAAAAATGGCAAATGTATGATTTGCCAATAATAATATTATAAATATATAGTTTAATTAAAAAAAATTATAAAAAGTATATACTTATCATATTATTATTAGAGAATTATTTATTTATCATGTTTTAATTAAAGAGTTTGATTAAAAAATATAAGAAATTACATATAAATTTTTTCTTTCCACTTTTTGTAATAGTTTAGAGGATAAAATTTATATTTTAAAATTTATATACTAAAATTATAATTAATAATTTACGGAAGTATGCTTAATTACATTTTCCAAAAAAAAAAAAGATTTCCATAGTAGTTATATTAGCATGACTCTTTTATTCATTTACCTTTTTTATTTTCCTTTTAATATTTCCTTGAGCATGTGCCATGTCCCACTCTCTTCATTATATAGGCAAAATAGGTCTCACACTTAAAAGGTATCCAACGCACAAACGCACCTTCATCCAGGCCTCCTCCTGTTTTTCAGTTGCTCATGGCCACTTTCTGCACCTTCCTTTTTTACTGCACTACCCTGCTCCTCCTCACCATTGCCGCCGCCACCGCCGAGACGGAGGCGGAGGCGGACAGAGTGAGGAACTTGCCGGGGCAGCCTCCGGTAAAATTCAGACACTACGCTGGCTATGTGAAGCTGAGGCCACAGTCACAGAAGGCATTGTTCTACTGGTTCTTTGAAGCTCAAGATGCTCCCTCCCAAAAGCCTCTTGTGCTTTGGCTTAATGGAGGTATTCTCTAACCTTCGATCTTCTATTTCTATAGATTCAAATGTTCTCTTTCTTTCTCTTTGTAAGGTTTATAATATACAGAAAAGTGCTTTCTCATATAATTTTTAGAATGGATAATCTATGAAGAAGAATATATAATTAAAGAAATGTGCTGTTGCTGGTAATACGGGTGGCAGAGAGTGGTTTGTGAGTCACCATTACCCGATGTTCACAGAATCCCAAGTACATTTTGCCCACTGACGGCCACCGTGACATTCTTATTTCTGATGAATCTTTAATTCATATTCAGACTTCAATAGTCCATTTGTTTCACTTCCACTGCAGAAACAGAATACTTTTTGCCGTTATTTGTAACGGAGATACACTGTTATTTTCTTGTGAGAGAAAGCGAATGCCCCACTATGTTTTACTTATTCTTATTATTATTAGAGTCAGGATAAAATTACTTTTAAATGATTATATACAATTCTTCATACAAGAATTAGGTGAATGGTATCTTTTTAGAAAGACTTAACAAAAAAAATTTTCATGATATCTTTTTGAAAAAAATTTTTTAGTTGACATGCATGAGTTCATCAATTAGAGATTATCACAAATTATTTAAAAGATTTTATCAGATAAAATATTATTTTTTATTATTTAATTCTCACTTATTTATAAGTAGAATTTAGAAATTTCATGATGAGCCCATCTTATTTTCAATTTGTAGTCCAAATATATATATATATATATAATTTTTATAGAGGTGAATAAATTGCATTAGTAAATCCTGTATGAATGCTAAAATTTCAAAAACAATAATATGTAACCTTTAAATAATAACCAAAAGATAATTATAACATAAAAAAATAATCCCCTGTGAAATATAATATCCTGACTTCAACTACTGATACAAAAAATTTACAATTTATCCGATAATATACATACATACATACATACATATATATTTCACACTAATGTAGATATTAATTCATTTGATTTATGTGCTTATTTAACAAAAAATAGTAAAATTACTTATGCAATTTAATATATAAAGAAAAAATAATTTCTATAATATTAGCTATTTACATGGAAAATATATTTTATATATATCATGAAATATAATAATAATTTAAAAAAGAAAAAGTGTGAAAACAAAGAGCCACCTTTTTTGACCAAGTCCTCGTTCAAGTTTCACAGGTTAACGTACTGTACAAGAAAAGGATGGTGTGGGGTTGTTCATTGTTCAATGTGTCGGCATGTTGTGGCATTTTTCCTTGTACAATTTGTTGTGTAATAAGACAAAACTATAGGAGTCTCATTCATCTTAATTAATAATTTACCCCACCACACAGAAATAAAGAGAACCCATGCCCTCACAAGTTTCATTCACAGACAGCCCATGCATTGCATTGCATTGCACGGCCATGGATTATCAAAGATGCTTCCTAATTCTTTGACTCAATTGTGAATAATGCCAAAGCACCAAAACTTTCTTGATTTCCTTTTCTCTTCTTCTTTCTTCTTTTTCTTCCTCCGATCACCCGCTCGAACTTTCAATTATTCCCCCTTCTAAATATAATTTATATATTAATAATATATATTGACTTAAGTTGGCATTTAGACAAACCATATATGGCCATACTCATACTTACATTAATTGTTCAAAAGTCTTCATTCTAAAGATATCTCTTTCAACTGGGCCTAATGGTTAAGGATAGCCTCTCTTTCCTTTCCATTTTCTTCTTCAACCCTATTTATGTGCTTGACTATTGACTACAATTGGGAGTAATGGCTAAGGATGGCCTTTCTTTCCTTGTCTCTCGTTCCCATTTTCTTCTTCAGCTTAACTTTCCATTTATTCTCCCTCCAATCAACTAACAAAAAACCAAACTTTACTCTTTTCATGACTTCTATTAATTTTTAAAGAATCCAAACACATTACATTTTTTTAAAAAAAGAAAGTTAAAAATAAGGTATAGACATAATTAATTTCGTCAATTTTGTTTGTTGATTGATGTTTTGTTTAAGAAAAATAGAAAAAAATGCCTTAGGGGAAAAAAGATAAAAACTTAACAATATTTCTGTTCAATTAAGAGAACAAAATAATGAGAAAGAAAAATTAGAGAAGTAAGATACACTTATATTTGTATATTAAATACTTATAATTATATATTGACACATTGTTATACTGAACAGCAGCAAATAAAAGAAATATATGGTTTTGAAGTAAGATTTATGCATGCATCATCACGAAAAAAAAATCACAATATTTTTATTCTAACATGTTCACTCAAGAATTTAACATATATATTAAAAGCTTTACGGTATGTCAAGGACACTAAAACTCTATATTTTTTTGGTAGATTGAATAGAAGTATTGATATGAATCTGTCAACAGTGTAAAACACTAATGTTATAAATTTAAAAATTAATAATTCAAAACTGCTGCTGCTGCTGGTTCTAGGACCTGGCTGCTCATCCATTGGTTATGGAGCTGCACAAGAACTTGGTCCATTTCTTGTTCAAAACAAAGAGAACCTCACACTCAACAAATTCTCATGGAACAAAGGTATTCAGTCTCCTAATGTTTTGGACATTATTTATTTATGTTTATTTAATATCTATTTAATTAGTTGGATGAGTATATAATTTCAAATTCAAACTTCTTTTTTTTTTTGGTTAATTTTTAGTTGCAAATATACTGTTCGTGGAGTCACCTGTTGGGGTGGGATTTTCCTACACAAACAACTCAAAAGACTTAGATGAGCTTGGTGATGGAGTTACTGCCATTGATAACTACGCCTTCTTAGTTCAATGGTTCAAAAGGTTCCCAAGCTTTAGATCCCATGACTTCTATATTGCTGGAGAGAGCTATGCCGGTGGGTACCATTTCTATTTCTCAATTCATCTTATTTCTTAAGCAAAAATAATTACTATTTTTAATGTTATATACTTGATTTTTAATTCACTAATTAGGATTTTTATATTGCAGTTCAGAATCAGATAATACTACGTAAAATTTCTTTTGCCATTTTTGGATTGAGATATATGTGACTAACTAGCAATTACAAAACAATATTTATTTAAGTCATATTTCTTATAGCTTTTTTTTTTTTCACTTCTTTGTGATTTAATATTCGACATATACATATATATATATATTATGTCAAATTTATTTATGTATTCCAGTGCTCTCATTCTTCTACTTTTGACAAAAATAGGACATTATGTTCCACAGCTTGCTGAGCTCATCTATGAAGGAAACAAGGATACCAACAAGGGCTCCTATATTAATCTCAAGGGATTCTTGGTAGGCCTTTTACCTTGACTTCCTTTAATTTTGATTCTCAGTACTTTTCAGTATTAAATTTTCAAGGAACAAGTATTTTAGATGACACATATTATCTTAAAGATTAATATATCAAGCACACATATTTGAGATGTTGCCTAACATCAATCTAAAATATCAATATTAACGTGACAGTATACTAAACACCTCTTAAATTAAGATAAATTAAAATGATCCCCTATCAATTAAGTACATGATTATTGATGAATTGGCAAGTGATGAATGATTGTGAAAATTCAGATTGGGAATGCAGTGATAAATGATCCATCAGACATAAATGGGCTGATAGATTATGCATGGAGCCATGCCATCATCTCAGACCAGCTGTATCGTGGAATAGTGAAAGGATGTGACTTTGGTGCGGAGAAACAAACGAGGAATTGTAGTTTGCTTATCAGAGAATTATTGGAAGCTTACTCTGAGATTGACATATACAGCATTTATTCACCCATTTGCCTCAACTCTATCAACACCACTACAGTTTCTCCCAAACTTGTGGTTGCTCCTCGTCTTCTCACACCACATGTAAGTTTCTCTCTTCTATTTCCATTAGTCTTTATCATCAAATAGTTAGCTCATGAATTTTTTTTAAAGAAAAAATCAAATTAGCTTTTGGATTATTTATATAATATTATTTACTGCTATAACGATGAGAAATCTTTGTTTTATTAAAGTATGTTTAAATGAATGATCAGTAGTTTTTTCAGGCATTAAAGTACACCCCCACTTCATCTTTTGAATTTCTTTATTTTTCTCTTAATCCTTGTTTTTTTTTCTGGCAGACACAAAGTGACTGCACTCTCCATATATATTCATAAACAAAGGCAATTTCTGTAAAAGCATGTTTCTAACCATTTAAAAAACATGTGACGAAAATTAGAAATTATATTTTAACTGAAACATTTCGTCAGAATGAGCTAATGAATCCTATTTGATTTTCTCTTGGTTCTAAAAAAAAAAAAAATCTTCTGCTCATGAAAAATTGACAGTAATATGCATATTCATGTATATGTATATAAAAATAAAAAAAATAAAAAGACTGTGTTGAAACACTTATGTTTAGTACAAAGAAAGAGCAAGGTTTGGTTGGGTAGAGTTAATGAGGAAAAAAAGGAGGAAAGCTACTATACTAATTAATATCATGCATGGTAATAAATAGAGTTTTTCTTTTTTTTCATTTCAGGATCTATGGCATAAGGTACCATCAGGTTACGATCCCTGCACAGAGAGTTATGTCGCAAAATATTTTAACAGACAAGATGTTCAAAAGGCCCTGCATGCCAATATTACCGACTTGTCCTATCCTTATACACTTTGCAGGTAAATTAAAATATATTCAGCGTACAAATACTTGAAGCAACACGTTTATTTAATTTCTTTGAGAAGTATCTCACGAATTGAGTGAAAAACGAGTAACGTGTTTGTGCATGATGGCTCTCCATGTGAAGTTCTGTGATTCAGAAATGGAATGATTCAGCAGACACGGTTCTGCCTATCATTGAGGAGCTGTTACATGCGGGTTTACGCATATGGATATACAGGTAATTAAATAAATGCAACGTGTAGTATAAGCTTTGGGTTAATGATGATAATGAATTTGATGGATGGATGGAAATATGGATGCAGTGGGGACACAGATGGTAGAGTTCCAGTGACATCAACAAGATACAGCATAGAGAAGATGGGTTTGAAAATAAAGGAAGAGTGGGATGCATGGTTTCACGAGCATCAAGTGGGAGGGTGGAAGCAAGTGTATGAAGGAGGCCTCACTTTTGTCACCGTAAGAGGTGCTGGCCACCAAGTTCCCTTCTATGCTCCTCAACAATCCCTTTCTCTATTCTCTCATTTTCTCTCTGCTCAATCCCTCCCTTCTTCTCGCTTCTAGCTCGCATGCATGCTCCTTCATATCTTTCAAGTAATCCGAGAACCTTTCAAATAATGTCTCTATATATTCTCAATATTCGATCGCTTGGAATAAAGAAAAAAAGACATACCAATAAATTACCATATATAGCTTCTCTCTATTTAGATTTTCAAAAGCTGTATTTTATTGTTATCTACATTTCATCATCTCAAAATTATTCTTCAATTTTAATGTTATTTGTCATATAAAATCACTTTTACTTCCACTCTCATCGTTTCCAATTCTCTGTTTTCACTCACTCCAAACACAAGTTTTAAGCCTCATTGAATTATACAAAGATTTGATGAGGTTTAAGAACTATATATTGTTATTTCATTTTTTTTTATATTTGATATATAAATAACTTTTTAAATTTTTTTATCAGTAAAATTAAATTTTTTTGCTCAATATAAAATTATAATTTTATTCTTAACATGATAATAAAAACATTTAAATAATTTATTTTTTAAAAAATATGTATATGTAAAAAATTTATTTGATTGACAACAAAATATTAAGAAGAGATTTTGAAAATATATTATATATTATGACAGTTAAATGATATTTTTTTTAACAAAAAATATATTAAATATAATTTAACCATACCTCCAAAAAAGTTAATGTAATCCCATGTACATGACTCTAATGAATTGAAATATGTTTTTTATTTAGAAATAATATAACTCCAATGAATTCATAGGTATTTATGTTATTAAAAAAATATTTAAGTACCTTATGCTATATGACTCATGAGTAATTAGAAATGGATTTAACTATTATTTTTAATCTCATTGTTTATTTATTTTTTAATTTGTGATTTTTTTAACCTTTTTTAGGTATTTTAAAATAATCTTTTAATTCTTGTCAGTATTCTAAACTAACACATGATATATAAGAAAAAAATATTGCACAAATTAAAAATTAAGAGATTAAATTAAAACAAATAAATAAGTTAACAAATTAAAATATAATTAAGTCTTAACAGTATTTTTATTTTTTATTTTTTGAGAAAAGAAAGAAGCAACGGGCCAATTCAATTTTCAATCACATTCGTATCCTCTCTTGCTCAGCACACTCTGGGCAGATTTGCACACTTCGAACCAGCCATTCTGCTATAGTTGAAGTTAAAGATTATTTTCAACTTATGTTTTATTTCTTTTAAATTTTTTGAAAAATAAACAATTAAAATAAATAAAAAGAGTAAAAAATATCATAAGATCCACATTGTTACATCAACTTAAACAATACAATTGTCAGGGAAGATCGTCCAAGTCAAGTTGACTTAATGTTGTTTGGCCAAAAAGAAAGAAATAACTAAGTTGGGCTGCGTGATTGGGTTAGGCTGGCCTTCCCAACCGATTAAGCCTAATCCATTCTCGTGGCAATATAAATAATAAAAAGATATAGAGACTAAATTAAAAGAATTTATTTTTAAGTATTATTTTATAATTTTAGTCTAAAATTTTAAAATATATTTTATAAATTATAAATAATCATAAAGTCAAAATCCTTATTATACCTCTTTTAATATATTTATCATGTTCAGGTTAAAAAGAAATTATTTGAATTTAAAAGTAAAAAAGAAAACTTTAACTTGAAATAGTAAATGACTTTTGTTTTACAAAAAGATTACTTGGCCAAAATGCTTAGTTGGATCCGTTTTTAAAAGATTAAATCACTCAACTTCAAATTATTATATTTTAAAATTTTAGCCTATATATTTATACGTTCTTTCTATTTCCTTTTTTGAACTCATATTTTTTATTTTTACTACATAAATATCAAAAAATACATATCAAATAAGTAGTTATATATTTAAAATAATTAAATAAATTTAAAAATTTAAAAATTTAAAATTCTAAAATATTTCAATTAAAAAAAAATCAACACACCCAACTTGACTTGAGTACTGTGGCCATGGCTCAATTACAATCAAGTCAAGTCGAATCGAGTCGAGCCGCGGGCAAAAACAACCCAAAAAACAAATTCTCTTGCTTTAAACCGAACTTTCACCCGGACCAACTTGGCGTGCACACCCCTTGAGGCCCTGACAATTGCTTAGTGGCGCGATTGCTTGTAGGGGTTCTGCTGTGGCTGTTGGGAGTCCCACCGCAGCTTCTCACCGTCTTGGCCATCAAGGAGGCGGACGACGGCTGTAGCGAGTGTTCCCGCATCTCCAGCTTTTCTAGGTTTACTTTCTTCCTTTCTCCTGCTAAGTTTATCTAATGCTCCTCATTTCTCTCTCAGTTTTACTGCTTTAGTAATCATTTTTGTCTCTGTGTTTATGCCGGTTTAATTTATGTCCTTTGTAGCTTTGACTGGTGGCCATTAACACATTGTAGCCCTACTTTTGATTTAGGATAGTAAATGGAACAGGTTTCTTTGAAAGAATCATGTTTCACAGAGCAGTGCATACTGATATTCTTTTAGGACTTGATTGCGGGTTTTGAATGGAGTGGAGTGGATTGGGCCGGGCAGACAACTCACTTCATTGTTTGGATTTGTACTGCTAAAAGAAATTTACTACCCTCGTCTAGCGTGGACTAATTTTGCTTCGATACCCCATTTCCTGTGTCCTCTCTTAACTCTGTTGCGCTAACTAACTTCTCTCTTATTATTTTAATGCCATGGCTGGTGCACTAACTCTGATGCACTCTGGTCTTTCGTCTAATGCTAGTAACAACCTCGTAAATTATGGCTACACTAAGGTATTGAATAAAAAGTTATCTGTGGTGAAGGGAAATGAGTGAATGTGTGCACGAGTTCTGCATTTTTTACATTTTTTTTTCCTTTTGAAATGATTTGCATGCCAGATAAGGGGTTGGGTTTGACTATTGTTGCTGCCCTTCTGGTGCGTTGTTGAACTTGATCCCTTGTGCCGTAGGTAATGTTGAATGTGAGCTGCTTATTTTTCTGTTTAAATAAATTCTGGTCATCTACTTTCTCTCTCCTCGTTTGATTTTCTATACAATTTGTAGGAGTTAACTTAAGGTCTTTCTCCGTTATCTTTATATACATGTGATTAATCAGCCTGATTTAATTTTTGTGCAGATGTCATGTTACATGCTTTCTAACTGGCGGGGCCACCGTATGCCTAATGTTGATCTTGCCTTTTCTTTGGGTGTACATTTCCAGCATCTATAATTCATTATTGCATTAAAGTTACGTTCAGCTGTGAATAGGAGCTTCTCTTCCATCTAAACACTGATGGCTTTCCTATTTCAGAAATTTCAAGAGGTATCTCCCTAGCTTATGAAACCATCTAAAATTATTAGCTATACTAATAATTTATGTTTTGTGCATCCATGAAACTCATCACAACATTCTGTCTGATTTTTTTTTTTTAAAGGCTATAAAAACCCTTGCAAAAAGTCCTGTTTTTGCTAGGGATCCAAGACATTTACAATTTGAAGCTGACATTAATCGCTTGTTCCTTTATACAAGGTCAGTGCTTTTCTGTTACCTTAACCTTGTCACTAATGGCACTTTTATGTAAAGAGCAGAAATTGTGAAATCTTTATTGTTTAGTGCATTTTCATCTCTTTGCTTTATTGGCTGATTCAATTTTCCCCCTCTTATTTGTCTTCTTCTTCTCTTTCTATCCCTCTCTGTTTGATAACATATTTCACTGTCTATAATTTTCAACTTGCATTAGTGTTAAAAATGAACATATGATTATGTTGATTTTAATACATTAATTCCTACTCTTTGTAATGATTTGTATATGCATATGAATTTTTTCAATACTCTACTTTTATCACCCTGTCATACCAATTTTTTATTTTGAACATTTTGGTACTGCATTGGATATATGTAGTATGTGCAGGCAAGCAGCATATTCACTGTCAAGAGTATATTGATAAGTTGTTATCAGTTTGACGCTGTTGTGGGTTCACATACTTTAATGTCAACAACTTCTGTGTATGTGATACTTCTCCTTTTTTGATGTCTTAACATTTTTTGCTCATGCAAAGACTTAAATATCCAGCTACAATCGGTTGGGGAAGAACGCTGTTGAGGCAGATGCAGAAGAAATTATTGAAATGGCCAGTAAAGCTTCTGTTGCTGACCAACAAGTGCAAGTACAAGAAAATGTTCATTCTCAAATTAAAGCATTTTGCATGTTCATGGATGAAATTCTTCTTCTTAATGATAAGATGACAAATGACACTCTCAAGTCATCTCAGCAAGTAAGCGATTTACCTCGCCAAAGTGGGCTTAGTTTGGCTGTGGGTAGGAGTGCCCCAGTAACCCATCCTGGTGAGTTTTTTTTTCTTTTTCTCTTTATGCTCATTTTGCTTTTTTTTTTTTTTTGGTTCAAATTTTCTTGTTATTATTAAATACTTCCATTTAGGGTTTCTAATCTACATAAAACTTGAGTAGAAGGAGCCTTTGGAATTAGCAGCAGGTGAAAGAGTGCAAACTATCGCTGCTGACATATTGTACACCTCATAACATACAAGTCCACATGTTTCTTTATCGTTTTCTAAGCAAATTATACACTTCCGTTCTGTTCCATTCCTGATTTTTGCATGCAAAGAACCTTCTGAATGTATAACTGGTTGCCTTTACGAGTCAATTTATTTCTCTCTTCTTTTAATCTTAATTGGTGTGATTGAGCTGGGCCTGTAATGCTAGCTGAAATGAGGATAATTTTGATGTTGATTTTATTTTTTTGAACATTATCTCTTAATTCTTTCATCATTGCCAACTCATTGAATATGCAAGCTTATTCAGTTACAGGTCATCCTTTATTTGAAACAATACCCCTCAAGATGGCATTTCCATTGGCATGACCCAAATAAAGTTTTTAGATTTGAAGTACCCATCGAATAATTTTTTTCATGATGATTATCTTATAAATTGACCATTAGTTTAAATCCTTTCATTTTACCGATCATGCTATGTATTTCTAGATCAGTTGGTATTACATTAGTATATCTTTATATTAGCATACAAAATATGTTTCAAACAAATGAAAATATTTACTATTGAATTACATTTTGATGTCCAACTTTTCTAAAATTTAACATGAAAGGTCAACATGATCATTACTTATGATTAATGGTCACATTGATGAAAAATGCTTTGGCTTCACCAGACTTGTAGTAATAATAATTATAACATGTGATAGTGTGGTAAAATCTAGGAGTACGCAATTGTAAGTCTTGCTAAGTCTAAAACGTTTGCTTGCTAGCCAGAAGTCTTATTAATTATTGCCATTGGAAAGGTGTTAGGGTAGCTTGCCAAACTGCAGGAAGGTCAGGGACATTATTGTCTAGGCTCACCTGATGATGTGGTTTTGTTGTGAGAACTGAGTTCAAGGGCACAGAGGTGGATTAGTATCTGTAACCATTGTTCTTTTCTTGCAAGAATGAGAAATCTGACTTTTCTTTTTTTTTTTTTTTGGGGGGGGGGGGGGTCATCTCTATTGCCTGAGCATATGTGAACACAACCCTCCTCCCCCTGAAAAAAAAACCCACAAAATGATTAGCAACAAAGCTACTTATTAGGTACCAAAAGGGTATTTCAGAATTAAATAACTCTCAAAGTTATTTTTGTCACTCTTTTACCTGGCTGCATTGGTTAGTTAATTGGTGAAAAAGTACTCCCCAGTTTACAGAAAGAACTTAAGACTCCTGCGTTAAATTCAATATTTGAGACAGAAATCCACTTCAACGATATATGCAAAACTGATTCTCATCTATATTTGTGTTATTTTTAACTTTCTGCCCTACCAAAATTGCTTTAATCGTAGGAAATATTTAATTATTTCATTCCTATATCAATCATATCATACTACATAATCACCATCCATTGTTATCATTATCATACATTTATACCATTTAAGCTATTATCGTATTTATTCATATCACTCATCTTATCACTACAATGATAATTATCTTACATTCTACATTTGATTTTATGATCCATAATAACAAACGCTGTCACTTCCAAATAAAACCATTTTAACAAACTAAGCATAGTAGTATCCCATGTATGTAGGTATATCATGCATGGCTTTGAGACTCTAGGGAAATTGATTACAAGATCACATCTAGGATTTCATAAATCAATTTAGTATCCCATTCACCCGGGAATATAACTACTGGGTTTAACGTTTATGTGAAATTAATTCTTTGTGCACGTCCAAGATATTTATTGCCTACGAGCTGCCACTATAAAAGATTTAGAACTATATTGTTGGAGGGGATATTAGCCATGAGTTAATTTGAGAGAGGGATTCCTTTTAATTTATACAATTAATGAAGTAAAAATTCATCATTTCATCAAGCCTCAGAAATCATTGCACTTTATGCCATTAAATAATTCGACCTTGATAAAAGATAGGCTCATTTAGTGTATCTTATATATGTGGCTGACGTATGGTCTTATTGCCTTTAGGATCAAAAGACCTATTAAACGATGCTGACCTTGGCTACTTATGATTTTCTCCTTCATAAATGAGTGCAATTATTATGGATCTTAGCTTTTTGGATGAGGAAGGCCCATGTATGCATAACATGCTTGCTGCAATTCATCTATTTGTTTGAAGCTCATCTCATACTGGCCTTTAGATCTATTATGGCATACGAAAACAGCTTATTTTAGTAATAATGATTTCTTTACCATTATAATTTTTATATTTTAAAGGTATTCTATTTGCTGTCTGTCTACTGTAGCACTTGTCAATGATGTGTTTTCAGTGCAGCTGTCCCTCAGACAAGACCATTAAGCTCGGCTGAAGTTTCTCAGAAGTTAAAGGATCAACTGGGCTACACCCTTAATGTTAAACCTTCACAGATATCCCACAAAGAGGCTGGCCAAGGTCTGTTTTTAGACGGGGAAGCTAATATTGGTGCTATGGTAGCCTTTTACCCTGGTGTAGTCTACTATCCAGTTTATTACCGTTATATTCCAGGATACCCAAGGGTTGACGCACAGAACCCCTATTTAATATCAAGATATGACGGGGCTGTCATCAATGCCCAACCTTGGGGTTCTGGAGGTGACAAGCGAGAAGTATGGAATGGCATAAAAATGGCAGAAATCAATCCTGACAAGAAAGGAGCTGAGAAAGGTTCAGACCGGTTCTGGAAACTACTGAGTAAGCCTTTGGAAGGCACCCAAGGAGGCACTACCGGGGATGTACTAGAGCGAAGAAACCCATTAGCTTTAGCTCATTTCGCAAACCACCCAGCAAAAGGGATGCTACCAAATGTCATGATCTGCCCTTATGACTTCCCATTGACTGAGAATAATATGAGAGTTTACATTCCAAATATATTATTTGGAAATGCAGAATTAAATATGAGGAGATTTGGCAGCTTTTGGTTCAAATCTGGAGTGTCAAGAAGTAGTGAATCAAATGTTCCTACTCTCAAAACTCTTGTTTTGGTAGCTACTAGGGCTCTTCAAGATGAGGAACTGCTCCTGAACTACAGGCTGAGCAACTCTAAGCGAAGGCCAGAATGGTATGCTCCAGTGGATGAAGAAGAGGACAGGAGAAGATGGAGCTAGCCAATAACTAGCATTTAGACATACCTCACCTATTCGGCTGCTGGCTTTATGGAGACACTTTATTTTTCCTGTTGTCTCAAAAGCTGCCAGTTTCATTCTTGCATATTATATCTCGAGACAATGAAGTGAGGTCTGATTTTTTTGTTTTTTTTGTTTTTTTTTGGGGGGAGGGGGGGAAGCTAGGAATGATGAATTTTTGCTGAATTATTTTTGTTCCCTCTATAGACGTCAAAATCCAAGTCATTTATTGACATCTTGATTTATAAACAAATTAAATTTAAATGGAACAAGCTTATTGAAGCTTAAACAGTTAGCTTATGGCTGGTCTAGTCCAAAGCAGAAGTTGGTTGTTACTTATTAAGATATGATCGCAGTTTATAATTCAGTCAACGGCGCTCTACTACATTCAAGCATGCAACCACAACCATGATAATTTTTATATACTGCTAAATATACAAATCTTGACATAAATCATTAGATAAACAACACTTTTACGAACGAGAAATTATTGCTACAATTGATTTTTGCTAAAACTCTAAATAGAATAATTTTATAACTACATGAGCCTATAACAAAGGTACAATAGATTTTATAATGCTTCAAAATCAGTGACTTCAGCACTAAGAAAGAGAAATATAGTATTTCTGAAGATCCGTTTAATATGTAAAATTGTTAGAATAGAAATAAATGAAAAGAAAAAAAACTAATTTTGAAGGTGAAAAATAATCTTTTTGCTTCTACTTTAAAAAAATAATAAAAAATAATGTTAAATAATGATTACAAAAATATAATAAACATTATACATAATTAAAAATAAAAAATCCCTTTCTTTTAATTGAACCAAATGGCCAAAAACGAGGCATCCCTTAAATTGCCAACGAAAATACATCTCTCCGCACACTCGAAAAATAGGATGTCATGTTATATATTTAGATCATTGGGATTAAAATGGGAAAAAAAAAAAAAAAAAGTTTTACTGGGACCTTCTCTGTCAACGGATTACCACATTGAAACTGAAGTGAACAAAAGGAAATTCTCTTGGATGGCGAATTCGAATTTTACCTTAGAAAGCCTAAGAAAAAATATCCACCAACACCAGCAATGAAACTTCGTTGTGAATTGTTTTGCTAAATAAATACATAACCTCTGAGGCATAAATGTGACTCAGAATGTGCAACAAGCAGGTTTTGTACACCATGTAATAGGATAAGAAAAAAGGTTTCCACTTACAATGGAGATCAGAGTCAGGTGGCCTGTGACAAGAGAGCTCGAGCAGCTCGCCTTTCTAGTGCCTTTAACCTACTAGCTTCCATACGAGCTCTCTGCTCTTCTGTTATTTCAGCTTTGCCAGAAAGGTTGGTTCCACTATTTGAAACTCCATTTGATGTCTCTGCAATGGTACCTGTACTAGCACTAGTCACATTATGCATGAACTGAGAAGGTTCCTGTAACAACAAAGGCAAGGAATTTCCTCAGTCACTGCTTCATCAATAGCTTCTCTTTTCTTTTATTGGCCTTAACCTTTGTTTAATTAAAAATAGTATGCAACAATTGCTGTTCGAATAGTCTCTAAAGAAAGCACACATAAAGAGCATTGAGTTGTACATAGAGTAACATTCATGAGGACAAATTCCCTCAGTTTTTTCATCAAAATCCCAATCAAGCATTCATCAGTATAATTGATCCCTTTCTAGGCCAGACTAATCATTTTTCCTGTCTTCCTATATCAGTTCAAAAAACTCAAAGCATAAGACTATCCTGATTGATTGACTATTTGGTTCGCATCCATTTTTTATGATATACTTGCCCACTAAAATATCAAACTAGCAAATAGAAGAAACTAAATAGGAACAATAATAAACTTCAAAGGAAAGAGACATAAGGGACCTTTCGAAAATCAAAATATACACAGCTTCTAACTAATCATATCATAACGAAGTTCTCAGAAATTCTTTTTTAGCTAGGCTGCAGGAGGTTATGGCTAGAGTCTCCTTCACAAAGCAAAACCCTCAGTTGTTTCACTAATGAATAGATCATTCTGCATGACAGGGAACAAAATTGATTTAAAAGAACTTACTGCAGTAGCTTTATCAAAAATTTCATTAAGCAAATCGTCTTGACCGTTCTCAGCATTTTGGGATTCTGAAAACACGTCTCCCTGTTGACGACTTGCTTCCCCTGCTTCTGCAAACATAGCCAGAATATAAGGATTTGGCAGAGATGCTTAACAACGAAAAAAAAAAGAAAAATGAATGATTCTCTAGTTAATCATCAAAGGAATGATTCTGGGAACTACATTGAATGATTGAATCAAATCAGCAGGCTACCCTACTTGAAATTTGACTTGCATGCAAATTTGTCACAATTGGGATCCTGCCCAGAATCAAATCAAGGATAAAAAAGATCCTACCACTTATACAAGTTAATATTTGAAGTACAAATATACTAGAAACACTAATCAAAATTACAAAAATATCATTAAAATTAACATTAATATGAAAAAAAAAATCTAAGAAATACAAATAGCATTGTAAGTTAATAGTCAAGAAATGACTAGCAATAGTCAAAAGAGGCTCTGCATTGGCTAACAGGAACTATTTTATCACTGGATTACCACAAGCATTCCCCCAACCAAAGGTAGATTATAAAATAATTATCATTCTCCCAAACAGAAAGTTGGACTACCTTGAGATACCAACACATGATAAAATGCATATCCCTTTTGTTCTATTAGATTTCCTTCTCCAAGACTATAATCACAAGATTCAGGAAAATAACGATTAATACAATGAAACTAATTTATCTTGAGACCTTGATAGCAAAGTGCAAAGCAAACATCATACCATGTTTATCAGCCGGAAGGTCATGCTCAACTGGGTGTTCACGCAGCTTTGTTGGATCTCCTCCATTAGCAACTCTCTCTCTCAATTCTCTGAGGCAAGTCTATTTTAAGCATGGAAAAAAGTGAATCAAAATTAGAGTCCGTAGAATTTTAACTTCCATCGGTTAGGAGCATGCTTGTATGCAACCATACAATAAAGACATTGCTAAGATCTGCTAGATTACAGTAAAGTTGATAAAACTATCATGTCTAACATACATTGAAGTCCTTCTATTAACAATAAAGATAGTACATGTTAGTAATTGAGATGAAAGAATGGGTTATAATTTCAATTAACAATAGTGATACAACCCTTTTTTCCCTTTGATTGCTCTGGTTTGATTTGTGTCACTTTGTAACATTGATTCCATTGCAGGAAAAATATAGATAAAATTAGCCTTTTTAAGAAAATTATTACTATAAGAATTTGTCAAAACTTAACCAAAATATCATGAAGCATTAAATGATGATGTGAAATAGCATACGGATAAAGTGACAGAAATGGAACCATAGGGTGACAAAATGAAAAGAGGTCTCGTATCTATATGCATATGTATGCTTGTATGCACGCATGTATATAGTTCACTCCTATTTTGAAGATATAAAGGTGGGATTTAAATAATTATCAACTTTCATCAAACAGAAATACCATACCTTTACACGCTTTGTAGCAGCAACTTGCTCCACTTTGTGAATAAATTGATTGAATGAGTAATAAGGGAGCAAGCGAGAGTGCCATTCACAATATAACTCAAGCAGGTTACCCAAATCACGAACCTAAATAAAGCAGCATATACAAAGGATGTAAAGAAAGAAACTGAAATGGTCCAGAACAATAATGCTTGTCTATAGTTTAAATAGCTTAAACTTAATGAGAGTACAATTATATCATAATGTAGAGAGAGACTAGAAGCCACAAAATTTGTTATTATTAAGGACCTCTCATTTGATGGATCACATTTGGTAAAGAAAGTGGTTGATGTCTACTCACCCCAAAACATCAAGCTTGATAGGCTATAAATATGGTGTCCTTATTCCAAGATGACTTGTGCCAACGGATCAACTTGTTCATCATCAAAGACAGCTTTATGAATTTCTTTTTAATTAATGACTTGATGAACCAAATTTATTGGGAAAGTTAGAGGAAAACATAGTTGATATCTACTCATCTCCCAACACCAAGTTTGATAAGCTATATAGTTTATCTCAACATGACTACTTTACCTTTAAATTCCTCTACATGCAAAAGGTAAAGAAACTAAATAAGTAAATTTTGCTAAACTGGTTGGCCAGGTTGTGGTAGTTTATTCCCATTGTTTCAAATGTCGCATACCTTGAGGGTCTCTTGGTGACTAAGAAAGAATAAATTGCTTCCTTTAACTTCTGAACCTAAATCTACTTTCTTTCTTTTTTTCATAGATAAATTGCAGGCACACGCTATATTTACCCACGATCTTACCCATACCCTCATTTAAGGAGAGGCACAAGCAGTGATACTAAAAGGCATCACCGAATTTTAAGGTCATATAGATGCAATTTCCATTACTTTATCTCTGCATTAAGCAAGCCCCTTGGTTTTCTCCTTCCTTGGAAGCAAATTTTTGAATATGGTCTCCTATTATCTCTTTAAGCGGTGGTCATAAAATGAATAATAGTACAGCATCTGTGTTCTAATGATCTACAGATGTCAAAAATACATATTGACCAGTTCAAGATACACTTTATTAGGAGTCTTAGTCTCCTCAAATTGTAGGTTTCCGAACTAGTTCAAGGACTTGAGCAACAACGTATTCATAATTACGTGCATCCAATATCATTATCAGCGTTTCATAGCAATCACGCTACAACAGCAGAAACACCTTATAGTATGCATATAGTAAATACATACCCCAGCTCAGGAGAATAAAAGGGTTCCAAGACTCCCGCGCGATACATGCATATAATAATATTAAACAAAAATGATGCTGAAAACAGTTCAGGAAAATCAAATACTAATTGCTATCCAGAATAAGCATTACACATAAACAAAAATAAACTGAAATAAAGATCAGTTGGAGAGCACCAACAGCAACAGTACCAGCTACGACTATATTAGCTTTTTTCTAGAATGCTCATCCAGTACAGGACAATCATGATAAATTCATTGTGATTACAGAAATCAAACGAAAACAGAAAAGGAATCCAGCGAATACCTCACTCCCGCGGCCACGGTAGGTGAAAGCGCGAGGAAAATAGCGAAGAACATAACCAAGGCCATCGTCAGAGAGAAGAAGATCGGGGGTGAGCTTAGGCCTGGTTCTTGGGACCCTCTTGGGCTTATGGGGAGGCTTCTGATCGGAAGCGCCTCCACTTGCGGCGGCACTAGGCTTGAGAGAAGATGAGGAATCAGGGTTTGGAGGAGAGAAAGGGCAGTCACGTGACCAATGGCCTGGTCGGCCACACTTGTAGCATCCTGTTGGCGCTGCCTCCATTTCGATCTTTTCTTCTTCCTCTCCTCCACCCTCCTATATATTCTACTCTTTCCAACAAATTTTTCCTTCTTGCTCTGGCGGGAAATGGCGGGAAAAACACTTCCCCATTATTTGGTTCGAGGAAGTCCCTTGTTTGGCATGTATTTTTGGAAGGAGGAGAAGAAAAATTTAATAAAATTTTTTTTTTTTTCTCCTCTTTCTTATCTCTTCAATTTGGAGAGATTAAGAAAAAAAATTAGTAAAAAGACTAAAATATTTTTATCTTAATTATTAATTTTATATTTTATAAAATTTTTATAAATGTGGTTGAGGAGAAATTTTAACGTATTAATTAATACGAGTATATTACTATATTGAAAAAAAATTAAACATGTCAATATTTTTAACTCATGTATTTTAATTTCATAAAATAAAACATATTAAATTATATATTTGTTAAAATAATTATTTATTTTAGTTTTATTTGTTTACAATTTTTTTAAATAATTATAATTATAAATAATTTTTTACATTTATTTAATTTGGTGATAAAAATGTTAAATTTTTAAAAATAAAAGAATAATTAATTATATTATCATTACTTTTAAAATATATAAAGGGTAAAATGGTGTATATACTATTATTTTTCCTCCCCTGCTCTCTTGAACCAAATAATATATCTCCCCTCCCCTCCCCTCCTTTGAACCAAACAAGGCCTTCGTATTTCGCCTAAGCATTGTTTTATTTCTCATCCAGAAATTTTCTCAGCACCGTCTTGTGTTTATAAAAAATTATACAATTTCTTTTTTTTATTTTGTTAAAATTATATATATCTCTCATTTATTTTTAAAATATATACAAACTCATAAAATACCTTTATTTTTAAAATATATACAAACTTCTCATAAAATAAAAATAACTCTGTACTTTAATTTAATTTAAATTTTTTTATCTAAATACTTTTTATTTAATTTTTTAATTAAAAATATGTATTTAAGTTTAATAAAAAATATTTTGGTCCAAAATTTTTTAATTGAATTAAAATATATTTTAATTTTTTATTTTTAAGAAAATTCAATATATATTTAGAAAATACAAAAAAAAAAATCATATAATTTTAACAACTGTATAATTTACTCAATGTTATAAAGCTAATTTACAAGCGGACGTAAAAATTGGTTTGTTAGCGTGGCTTCTATAATTAGGTGTGAAATAAATCAGTTTCTACAAATTTACGTATTCAATATACCTTAATTTTTTAATTATATATTTACTAAGAGATTAACTCTGTAAAAGTAATTTCATTTGACATCAAATTTTAAAAATCAAACAATAACAGGTGTATCTGCTAATTTGTATATTCTCAGAGAGTTAAAATCTACTATGAAGTACAAAGTAGTTGTTTTAGAACTAGAATTGATTATTGTAGGGCTACAGGTTTAATTTTGAAAATTTTAAATACAAATCTAACAAGCTTAATCTATAATCAATTTACTTAAAATGTATTATTCACCCCACACACACACACACACATATATATATATATATATTTTAGGAAACTGATATTGTTTATTAACTTCAGAATGAATTGCCTTTATCCCCGGCTCCATGCCAATCTCTTTAAGCTTTTCTAGTTGAAGATAACTTATACTTGTTTTCTTAAACTTCGCTTATGTTATAATCACCTTAAAAAGCATACCATTGAGTGTATTGAACACATTGTATTCTCTGGGACTAGCAATAACCCTGCAAATTCAAGGGTTTTTTAAAAATTATGAGCCCCACACCAAAAATACAAAAAAAAAAAAAAGAATTTTAAGGAAAAAAAATGGATGAAAAGTGCCAAAACAATAAAAAAACAATACATAAACTGTTAAAAATAGTAAAAAAACAGTAATGTGATGTTAGGAACCGTTTATAAACAATGCAAATGAATAATGATAGCCACGGGTTTTTATATATAAAGAAGATTTGAAAGGAAAGAAAAAAAAATTCTTTTTATTTATAATATTTATTATATTTTTATAATTATTATTTAACATTTTTATTTTTATTTTTATTTTTTAAAAAAATAATGATGTGATAGTTAACTTTTATTCATTTTATTTAATTTTAATTTTTATATATTAAATAGCGTTTATATTATATATATTTGGATGCATTGCACTATTTAATTTCTCTTGTCTTAAAAAAATCTCTTTTTGTCCATAATTTTAAATTGGAATAAATTTATCTCTTTCAATTTTTTTTTAAACAATCCATCTAAATTGTATTTTAAAGAATATGATCATTCTAACTTGAGAAAAAAAGTACTCAATAATAAATTTAACTAATTATTATGTGTGACTTAATGAACTGTTGTCATTATTCTATCAAATTATTAGTTTGAACTGTTATTTAATATTTAAAGAAATAATTAATTTTATTAACTTGTTCTAGTGAACATGAGGACAATATTATTTAAATTCAAATTAAGGAGAATTTTTAAATTTAAATTAAAGTGACTAATTTTTTGCCGTTTTTGGATCCAAATACATAATTAATTGGCTGGGCCAGCAAACAAACGCAATTCACAACATGGCCCACAAGATTCAATGCACAACCCACACAACAAATGACACAACACGTCCCACCCCAACTAAAGTCAGAGTATGCAAGAGGCAATACATCTGTAAGCGTAAAGTCTAAGAAAATCAATTTCATGAAAAAAATAAAAAAGGTCTTAGCCTCTTTATTCAAGGGGAACAGTATCTCTAATTATATGGAAAGTACAGCCCAGCCCAAAATTTAATTTATAATAAAAGAAAATTAATAATAAATATAACTACTAATTAAAAGGAAAAAACACTCTTGAATCTTTTCATAGAGAGGCCTTTAACGCTTTGTGATAATGATTGAAAATCTAGCAAAAGAAGTTGTAAATCTTCAAGAAGATAACATAGGTGGCAGTACCCTGGTATTAGAAGGAAGACTTTAATATCTTTCACACCTTGGAACTTTCTCAAGAGTTTGATCTCTTTTTGCTTAGACTGTCAATTATTATTGTAGATTTGGAGAGAGAGATTTAATAATATGAACCAACAGAAACTCTTACTTGAAAGAGTAAAATAAGAAGTCTGCTTCCATAAACAAAGAGAAGGAAAAGAGAGAGAGAGAGGAGCTATATCATAGAGGGAGGAGAAAATAGCGATAGTCTACTAACACCAATGACTAAATTATTTTTATTTTTATTTTTATTTTAAAGGGATGGTTCTTTATTGAGTTGCATTATCAGGGTCTGTGCCTTCAAATTATATATGATTACAATAGTAAAAAATAGATGTTAAAGATCTTTTTTTAATAGAGATCAACCACATTTATTGCACGAAAGATCAAATGTTGATATGGTTGGTTGTTTTTTTTTTTTTTTTTTAAATGTTAGGAGAAATTTGCAACTCTTTATCCAAATTTCTTGGACCCTACCATTTAAGTTGGTCTTGGTTGTTAGGTTTTTAAAATCATATTCTTGGTGCTTGTTTTAGGATTCTATTATCTAAACGGTCCGCTACTATTTAAAATAATAATAATAATAATAATAATGAAATATTGTTAGTAACAATTTGTTTGCATGTTCATTATTTATGCCTAATTCATATACAAAATTATTAAATATAAAAAGAGAAAGAAAATATTAATGTAAATGAAACAAAATAATTACGTTTAATATATTATAAAATATTAATTTATTTATATCTTTAGTTAGATAAAAATAATACAAAAGTAGAAAACAGTAAAAAATAATTCTTATACTCCTGTTTAAAAATAACATTAAAATAAATAATAATAATAATATAATAAATTTTATATAAATTAAATGTAATAATTATATTCGATTCACATATTTATAAAATAAAAATAAATCTCTCCTCAAACCTTACAAAATATATGCTAAATAGAAATAGTTTTTTTTTTTTAACCTCTTTACGTGAAACAGGGACATTGTACGGGAAAAATCATACACATTCACAAAGTAAAATAAAATAAAATTTAGCCCTTAAAAATTAATAAGAAATAAAAAGGGGACGGGATCTAATGTGGCATAAAAACGCATGTACACAATACACCCCGGTAACTGAGCTCACCTGTCATTCACGGCGATCCCATTCAAAGTATTGCAGCTTAGGGTTTGTAGTGTCTTCGAAGTTCGAAGTGCGTGGTGAGAGAGATGGGGGGAGGCCACGGTGGGGGCACAACTTTCAAAGGAGTCACAGTGCATGCTCCGAAGCGCTGGCATGTCGTCACTGGCAAGGGGCTTTGCGCTGTTATGTGGTATGTGATAACCCTCATTTATCTATTTCACCCTGTGCGCTGTTTTCATTCATCAGATCTACTCCTTTAAGCGAAATTGAATATTGGGTTCGTAAAATTTTCGGCTGAATGGTGGATCTCTTCAAAAATTGTTGGTGGATTACCTTTATAATGATGCAGGAAATGAATCTTCTGTTGTATTTTCTATTCCTGTCTAATTCATGGAATTTTGTTGTCGTCGTCGTCGTCGTCGTCAGCTTTTGAGGTTTGTTTCACTGGTTTTTGGTGAGGATTTAGGAAGAAATGGTGTTACGTTACGTGGTTAATTGTTATCGAAATAAAATTATATGGGATTGTTTCATTTTCTCGATCATTCTTGAGAGTGCAGTAATGCAAAACTGATTGAGTTGATTCTCTAACTTCTTAGGAACTTATTACGTGTTCCAAAATTTATTTTTCAGGTTTTGGATATTGTACAGGGCAAAGCAAGATGGTCCTGTAGTATTGGTAAAACTCTGAAAATTATTTGTTTCACTTGTATTGTATGTAGCGGAGCCATACTTTAGTTGAGTTTTACTTGTCTGATATATTCTTCTGTTCTTTATGGTACCTTCCAGGGCTGGAGACATCCTTGGGAGGGTCATGATGATCATGGCCATGGGCATTAACATTAGGTACCTTCACATGATGTTTCTGGTCTCAGCGAATTTGTAACTAGATGATTGGTTGTTAAGGTTTTGCATAGCTCCTATTGAATAAATTAGTGACATTAGCGTGGTAGAAGGTTATCTTCATTTAGTCAATGTGATCCTTAAGCATCGTTTCTCAAGTCAAGGACAAAGGAAAAATTAAGAGGAAAAAAAAATGCTATGAAGTTTATCTTCATTCGATTGCCTTCTATATTATAGTTAGCTTTTATTGTTTCAAGGCGTAATCGTCATTACTCGTGATTAGGACTTGCTTCATTGAAATGTTTGCTACTATATATCTCACAAATAATGTAACAGAGAGACAATCTTATATTAGGGTATTATGATGTTTGCATTTTACACTTAATGCGTCATTTCAATAATGTTCCAACTATGAGCTAAGAAACCTATGACTACAAACTACTGACATATTGAATCTGTGTCATTATATGTATGATCCAGTTCCACAAGATTTTCTATTCTCCACCCTTCTTCTGTTGCAATTGAATTTTTGTCAAACCCTAGATTGAAATTTTAACTCTTGATGAATCCTTCTAAAGAAGAATTTAATCTGAAGATTTTGGATGCATAGGTGTATATGTTAATAATGTTCTGTAAATGCTAATTTATGTACCATAATGCTAACTTCTAATTCTAAATGCAACTAGTTAAACTTCTTTTTGAATCTGATATGAAATAGAAATGATTTTTTTTTCTTGTTCTTTTCACAAAGTACCTTGAAGGACGCACCTACATATTTAAATTTCATATAAATTAAAAGAGTGAGTATTAATTGCTTTTATTTTTTTTCCCTAAAAGGCATGCTGTACATTATATACAACTCTTTTAACAACCTTTGAAGAATGGCAGGTTGAAACTTAGAAATTCTTGTCGGGTTTTCAAAGCCAGATGAAATACCAGTGAGAGAATTGTGTTGAAAAAAATATACAAAATGATGAATAACATGCATCTGTTGATTTCTCAGCAGGCATTAACTGCAAGATCAGAAACGAGACAAGCTGAAGGGTCTGTGGTTGTGCTGTTAATATTTAATACGAATGTTTACCTTGTTTCCTCCAATAAGTTTGCTGTAGGAGAGATTTCCTTTGTGGATGATTTCTTGAACATTTGCTCTATTACAACTCTATACCCTGTAAACTTGGATGACAATTGTGGTTGTTTAAATAAATTGTTCATGCCTTCTGTGTTTTGGTAGAGCTATTACTGGGAGAAGACTCAAGATGTGTATGTGTGTGTGGACGCGATTATGTGGATAAATTATTCATATCTTCAGCGTTTCTAGGAGAGGAATTTTTACTTTAGGAGTCTACGTAACATGCATGCGCCTGCTGTCAACTGTGACATTGCATGATGTATCCAGTTACAGTGTTTCTGCTCGTTTAGCCAATGTAGCTCCTTTCTCCTTCTTAGATTTGGATGGATAGTCACCTATCTATCCTTCCTTCTTGGCCAAATGATGTCATATATGCAGCAAAGTCAATTTTGTAGCTGCTAGTTTTAAGGGTTAACTTAGGGAAATTCTTTATATTTATATATTTAGATTTTTTAGTTAAAATATGATAAGTATATAGTTTTTTAATAAAAATATATTGAGTATATAATTTATTTAAAAATTATATAAGTATTTATAAAAATTATATACAAGTTATATTTAATTAAAAATTTTGATAATAAAAATATAAAGAATTATATATAAATATTTTTCTTTCTTTAATTCTATGATGGACTAATGCCACATGATAAATCTTGGGCCCATGAAATCCGCTAACCCTATCTCTTTATGATACTGGGTTAAATTTCAAACTTTCTTTCATGCAAATATTTTTTTAAGTAAACTTTAATTTTTGAAAGTAAACGAAATTAATAACGCGGATTAATTTTTAAATACTATCAGGTATCCTCAAACTTTGGATTATATCATGTCTCAATCACCTGCATAAAAAATGATCATAAAAGGGTATTTGGGTTCCAATTTGAACACCTCAATCCTATCCTATATCCTAACAGAAATTAAGATCTAAAACTCAAATTAGAGTTTTAGAGTAATTTAATTTATAACATTTCTGTGATGTTTGTTTATTCTTGATATTATGTTATCATTGTTTGTGTTAATAATAATCTTTAAATATGTAATTATGATTATATATATTTTACGCCAAATTATATAGCTTTGTATAATTTAATTGTTACTAATTTTTTTAGGTACCTCTTGTTAATAATTAATTAAATGAACTAGTTTATGTTTATCTATAACTCAAAAGCCTTTTGGATTTTTTTTTTCCGAATCATTGATGAAGGAAGACCCAAAAATAGGCAAAAAGATCGCCTCTTATGCCGTATAACGTTCTGTACAACAGTGAAATTTAAAAAAAAAATATTGAAGTTTTAAAAAAATTGAGATGATTTTTTGGCTGGAGGGAGTAGACCCTATCGACCAAACCAATTGGGTCGGGTCAAAGCATGGCGACGACTTCTGCCCGTATTGCACTCTGATCAGCAATATAAGTCGGGAGCCTGAATCTGACGCGAAACTGACAGTAATTAGGGTTTGATTTCCAGCAATTCTCTTCTTTTGAGCCAGAGAGAGAGACATGTCGTACTTGCTGCCTCACCTGCATTCCGGATGGGCTGTAGATCAGGCTATCCTTGCCGAAGAAGAGCGTCTTGTCGTCATCCGATTTGGCCACGATTGGGACGAGACCTGCATGCAGGTATTTCCTTACCTAATTCGACTTCTTCATCTTCAAATCACTGTTGTAACCCTTGATCCTCATTTGCTCCATTTTTCGGTCCATTGGGACCCTAAATTAAACAACTGGGTTTCAACCCCTGTCTTAAATTAGAGCCTTAAATTTAATCTTGCCATTACCAGGCCCCTCTTATGGGTTCTTGAACCCCTTCAAGTTGTTTGTATAATTTGATTGCTTTTAGCTGCAAAGCAACGGCCTTTTATTGAAATTAAGTGATTGGGATAAGCTTTCAATATTTTGTGCAAATTACCACCTCATATGGGATCGATTCATACAACTTGTCTACTCTTTGTTTGATGTATTTATGCTCAATCAAAGTTATGTGGTGCCTATTGTTAATAATTAGCTCACTTGATTAGTCTTACGCTTTAGGGTTGATTTGATATTGATGTCTGGGTTCGATGTTTACCCACCCCCGTTCACCTCTCCCCGCTTCCCATTGCTTGAGAACCTCGTGTGTGACAAAGAAAAAAAGGTTGTTTAGAACTTGTACGTACATCCATGTAACACAAATGGCATAAGGGTACTCTCTAAGTGGATGTGTAATGTGTTGACCAGACTGTTTGTTGTGGGTTAAATTTCCCAATTACGTGCCTCGCTTACTATCTGTTAGTTATTAAAAATGTAACCACATGCATAGTGTAAATCAATGATACTAATAAGTGATTTGTTTTTCTAATATCAAGGGATTATTTTACCGAGCGTTCCTGGCAACAGGAATTCAGATTTTAATTTATCCTAATGCTTGAACGCTGGAAAGTTCCCGCTCATGAGTCTGCTATTTTTGCTACTGACGTATTCTGCAAGTGACTTCACAATCCGATATTCCCCCCCCTCCAAAAAAAAAAAAAAAAATTTGTATTGTGTTGTTTGCAAATCTCATTGCATTGTTTATACAAACTAACCTGGCATCTGGGCATTATGCTAGTGCTGTAGAAGAAAAGAACAGAGAAACTTGCAAAATACTCTCTATTTGAAAAAGAGAGGCCAGATACGCCAATTTCAGTATTCTTAATTGCAACAAGAATAACTGTACTCTCTTACCTGGAGTTTTATTACGCACCCCCGTTCCTTACTTATTCAGACTCAAGTCTTTAACTGGATTGGCTAACTAACAGCTGCCTGAACTCTTAACAGAATAACAAATTGACCATGTGTCGTTACGGGCTTCTCATTCATGGAGGCTAACTCTATGACTTAAACCACTGGCTTCACTTTCGAACCCCTCCTCCACTTCTTGAATAAATAGACATCTGGTCAAGTCAGTATTTCAGTGATTAAAGCTGTAATTGTTTCTTGGGTTTGGATGTATCTGATGTCTTCTTTCAAATACAAAGCTTGCCTATTTGATTTATGCAGATTATTTGATTGTGCAATGGATTTCTATTGCTTTTCATGAACATAAGCTGCAATCTGAATTGTAACACGGTTTTGTAATATTTTTCTTTCAAGTTTAGATGGATGAGGTGCTGGCATCAGTGGCTGAGACAATAAAAAATTTTGCTGTAATTTACCTTGTGGATATAACTGAGGTGCCTGATTTTAACACCATGTATGAGCTGTATGATCCGTCCACGGTTATGTTCTTCTTTAGGAACAAACACATTATGATAGATCTTGGCACTGGAAACAACAACAAGATTAACTGGGCTCTTAAGGACAAGCAGGAGTTCATTGACATTATTGAGACAGTCTACCGAGGGGCAAGGAAGGGACGCGGTTTGGTGATTGCTCCCAAAGATTATTCCACCAAGTACCGTTACTAAGCCTATTGATGTAAGTGTTGTTTTCGTGCTTGTAAGGCCATATCTTGAAAAATTATTGGGATCTAATATCTCCTCACAATGACAGTGAGAGAAGAACGGTTCATATTTGGTTGTCTTCCTTTGACTTTGCATGGGCAGGAATATTGTATGATATTGAAGTTGAAGCTTCCAGACTGATTGTGCCTGATTGGATGAGGTTTCTTTTCACAAAAGTGCTTTTAGTCCCCCCCCTCCCCCCCCGGGGCGGCGGCCCCAAAAACAAAAAAGGAAAAAAAAAACAAAAGAAGAGAAAACTTAGGAATAAATTTTATATTTTTGCTATTTAATAAAAGCATGACTAGGATATGATTTTTACAACTCAATAGTACTTACACATAAAATAAAGAATTGCAATTAAATCTAGTTTTTGAAAAAAAAAAAAAGAGTTGTTTTATGAGAAATTAATATTTCAAATTTTTGAATAAGCTGAAAATAGCTTTTTTGGGTGTTCTGTTCTGTTTTCTTAAAAGCAATGTTTGATGCAATGAAATTTTAATTTCTTAATTATTTGAAAATTCATTTAAATATTCAAAGTTTGTTGAGATTAAAATGTTCATTTGCCTAATTTCACCTAACAAATTCTATTAGTGCCCTTTGTTTTGTTTTTCTCTATTTCTTTGTTTGGATGAGTTTGAATTGGAAAAACGTTCATCGATATAAGTGAATATATAACGCATAATAAGTTATGATTAGTAATACGAAGGGTAATGTCTAGCCATCGTAGTTATATCAAGAGAACTTGTTGGGTGTATACTGATTTGTTCTGGGGTTTCTTCAAGTTTAAGAGGCTTTTTTTTAAATGCACCCTAAATATTTAATTAAATAGATAATTTTCTAAACTAATCCTCATCATCAAATCTATTTTTAAATGACCTAATCATGCATATCGTTTTTTAGATTAATGTTACATTATAAATTTATAGGAGTAGTAAAAACTCATCATCAATTGTTTCGAAGTAATTTCAATGATTTATAAAGAGGGCAAGCTTGAAGTATGTAATATCATATAACTCACCTTGACATTTATAATTAGGGTCTTCATCAGTTTAATTTAATGATTATTTTAAAAATATTGAATAAAAGTAAGGTATGTATTATCTTTTAGCCTGTGACAATTACTTAAAAATTTATGGACACAAACTTCAAACATAATATTCATATAATTAATATTTTATTATATTATTTAAGATATATATAACGTATAACTTAGAATTTTTATATTTATTAAATTCAAATGTTTAATAAATAAATTTGAAATACTTAAAAAACTATAATTAGAATCGGCCCCCTTCTCCCTCGTATATGAAACCCATTTATATAGCTGCGTTACCAATAAAACCAACCAGATTCCCGAAGGCTAGACGGCTAGACCATTCACATAGCTCCCTTACCATTTCTGCTGCTGAGATGGAAAACATACGCTCACAAGCAAAAACGCGAGCTTACCATGAGTTTACTTTTTTTATCTGAGTTTACTACATGTTTTGTTGACTTTCAAGCTCGAGAGCAATCTATCTGGTTTTCCTTCTGTACAAATGTGAACGCAAATGTTTCTACGTGTTAACACGCGTTTTTTACAACCATGCTTAAAGATGCCCATTGGTCATGATAGGTTGGACTTTTGCTTGGTTCGATAAATGTGAACATTTTTTTTGTTTGATTTCTGACTTAACCAAGGTTTTCCTTAGCTTTTTTTTTTCAAGTTATAAAATATTTTTTTTTAAAAAAAAATTTATATAAATCCCTATAAAATTATATTTTGTTCTCATATAAATCTTTGTAGATTATAAAATAATATTTTACCCTTAAAAAATATAATTTTTATATAAATTTTTGTAAAATTATATTTTATTTTAAAAAAATTCATATAAATCTTTACAATTTTTTTTAATATGTAGTACCAAAGCAGACTAAACAAAATTGACTAATATAGTTGGTTTAATGTTTAACTTAACTTGTCCAAATTTGTTTTTTTTTTTAACTTGATTCAACTTAGTTTGATATGATTGGATAGTCGAGACAAATGAATACTTTGTTCACTTAATTTGGTAGCAAAATTCTGGCTTAAGGACAAACGAGAATTGCAAAGTAAATTCCACTGTCCTTGAATCATAAAAAGCAAACTCATCAAGAGATTTGAGCAAGACACAATTATAGATATTGAAATTTACATAATCCATGTTTTCATTCGAGTAAAGACTGAAAAGTAACATAATACAATGCCAGAAAACTCATTGGCATCAAGTAAATTTCACTATCAGTTTGTCCATGTTATGTTAAATGGCAAGAAACTCTTCATATGAGTATGCAAATTTGGTTGGCCAGTCGAGTTAACTATTTTTCATTTCCTTAATGTCAATATGTTCTTCCCACGGTTCTTTCATCACAGAGAAAGACAATAAAAGAAGGCTGTATTTTAAATACCAGAAACCTAATTTTAATATTTCACACATGATTTTCAGACAATGCTGAGGCAGTGTATCATTATATTTTAATGAAAAACCTATTTATACATCACGAGCTGTGTTTCATATGTTACTTTAGAAATTTCAAATATCTATGGATTACTTGCCTACCTTTGCCATTAAATTTTCAAGCATCTAATAGGTACTTCATCTATTTCTTCTCCCGATGATGGCCACAAGATCTATAATTGCCAATCCAATCATATACCATGTAGCTGCAGCCAATATACACTGTAACCAAGAACTGTTAACAATATCCTCTGCTAGGGAGCCTCCAGCATGTTGAGTCAATTCATGAACTGGCCCTCCACCATGTAATCGAACTGTAGCTACAGCAATCATTGCGGTGACCATTGGAAATGCCCATCTAATAGGGTGACTTTGATTCTCGTATATTTCAGATTCCCTGTCATTTGCTTCTATCTGCTCCTTAGCGGATGAAGGCTTTGCAGATGATCTTGGAGTAGCAGTATTCTCAGTCGAAGATGGAAGAGCATAAGTTGATGGAACCCAATACTCCTCAGAATTCTTGCAATTTAATGGGATTTGAAGATTGGTCCTTTTTTTCTCTCTCAGTTGTTTCTTTGCAGCAGCATCTCGGAGCTTATCCATGTTTGGTTCAGGTAATCTATATGCAATGCGTGTCAGGCTTTTGTCAGATCCTGAGGAGGTCCCACTTGCAATAGGTGATTGCCAGTATAACCAGTTGGAGATTGATCTTATTGCCTGAATTGCCGACATTTTTGCTTCTCTTTGGGGGTCTATTTCCTGATAGGGAGGTTTCTGGTCAATCCGTGAGAATGAGGAATAACAATACAACTACTGAATTCCGACTCAGCATAGCAAATAAGACAGTTTCTCATTGTAGTCACCGTTAAATGTCAAACTAACCTTAGAAGACTTGATAGAAGCTTTTTCCATTGCTTCCTGGAATTTGGTTTGGAATTTCTGCACGTCTATAAATATGTTAGAGACACGAGCACCAACTGTATTACCTGCACCTACTCTTACATTGCCTCGTGGCTGCTTGGACATCAAGAACTCCAGAGCTGCAAGGTTGGACCTTTCAACAACCCTATATTTACACAAGCTGATTGGTCAGGTTCAAAAAGAATGTTGTAATTTTTTTATGCCTATGCAAATTGCCAAATTATGACCATCTACCTTTCTTAGCACGATGCATAATATTCTCACAGTCCTTGTTTAACTATCTTTAAACTTGAAATCACAGACATTTATGGAAATTTGATCATATTCCCTTTCAGGATTTAATTAAACAACTACAGCAGCTGGTTAGCTGCTTTACTTCCTTTCCTAATATTAGTGATCCTAAGAAATTATAAATGGGAAACAATGGAAGCGAACCTCTCTAGATAACAACAATTTTCAACTAGGAAGTAGCATTTCGTAACTTTTGTTTTTGAGTAAAACAGAAAGTTTTACTGGTAGGAGGGAATGAGTATAATGCAGTAGATATGGTGCCTATCAAGGGTAATTCATATAGCGCTCAACTCTTGATGATTGCTTTCTGAAACTCGAGAAATTCAGAACTGCGTGGTATATGCAGTTTGTTTATCTCTTGCATTTGCATTTTATTCTGATCTTTGGGAATTTTAGTTATCCCCAAAATAGCAAGCTAAATGCAGAACGGTAACATAACTTACGAAATGCAATTGACAGGACAAGAATCTATTGCCTCTTGGATTTTCTGTTCAGGATCAGCCCACTGTCCTACAACCCGTGCTCTACCATAAACTGATTCAATAGCAAACGTCTTCTCAGCTAACAAAGCACATTTCAAGCAGCCAACACATTTTATTTCATCGACGAATATTGCCCTCTGCTCGCTTTCTGATCCAAGCCACACTGAGTATATGGGTCTTCCTGTGAAACCCTTGAACTCTGCAATCTTTGTTTGCTCCTGCCCCATATTGTTTTCACAGTAAGCAACCAACAAAAACAACTTGGGAGTTGATTTTACTAGAAATGTTTAACAAGAGCATAGATGCACTTCAAGTTCACATACTGAAACATTCCCTTTTTCAAATAGTCTGTTATTCTTAATTTTTTAAAACATTATATTTCAGCCAGGTGTTCTTCCTTTCTCCTATATAACCATCTTCAATAAGATTATAAAGCATTACAACTACTACTTCATAATTTTACATGGGCACGAGTCAGTTTCCAAACACACAACATTCCATGACATGGCTTGGCTCTATTGCTCACCAGAATAAAGCATTTCAGCCAAACAAAAATAACCAAGTAAATATACAATTTAATCCCTGAAAAATAACTTTAATCCTTAGATTTATCCTTCTATATAAATTAGTCTCTCAAAGTTTGTAACTCACTTCATATATATATTGAGTTAGTAAATATATAATTTGGTTCATTGGAAGGACTCGTGTGGCTAATTACAAACTTTGAGGAATAAATTCAATGACTAAAGAACACAAACCTTGTCATAGGCCAAACGTGAATTGGGGTCAGAAAGTATGGCATAAGCTTCATTGAGTATGATGGCCATTTCATGGCCGGCGGACCCAGCAATATCAGGGTGGCACCGCTTCTGAAGAGAGCGGTATGCCACTTTTATCTGGGATTGATCAGAAGAGCTATCAATGCCCAGAAGATCATACAGGTCGAACTCTGTGATTGAAGAAGGGACTGCCCTGCACGTCAGAATTGAGCCACTAGAACAAGACTTACGCAGAATTGAAGGAGGAAATCCCGGCGTTTTTTGGGCCGTTAACCGTGCTTTAATGATAGAAGAGAAGGGAGGGTAAAGAGGAGGAAGGCATGCAGATGCAGCACAAGGCATTTTGATGTGATTTTTATTTTTGCAAATAAAGATAAGATGTTAGAGATCTCCGAGTTTTATGTACAAAGACAAGATATTTTGTATGGTCTTTTTGACTTGAGATTTTTTCGCTTTACACTTTTCCTGGAAAAAAATCAGTGAAGCCCGTTTAATACTCCCATCACTTTCTCAACGATCATCTTTCTTAAAAAAATCAAGATCGAAATATCCCCAAAGAAAAATAAAAACGATAGAGGAATATAAATTAATCATTTCAACTCATTATATTTATAATTTTTGTTATTTTATTTACCTAACTGTCACATAAATTTAGTACCAAAAAGAAAAATAAATATATTATGCTGTTTTAAATATTTGAGATTGAAAGGTGAAAATAAAGACCAGGCAATCCTGGATTGGCCGTACTCACCAGACCTAACTAAAGAAAAAATTAATGAAGTGCTAAAAATTATCTTTATAAGGTATAGAAATTTATGACAGTGATACGAAAAAGGTGTGTAGAAAGTTTCTCCTTAAAAAAATGTTCATCACGAGTCAAGTATATGAACAATGGACGTGGATTCTGTCGGGTGGTCTTTCGGTCAATCTTAAAAATATTGATTAGTGTCTAAAGATAACAAGTCATAGAAGAAACACTGCAAATGAGTCTAAAGATCACAATATAACCAAAAAGGCTGTGACTGTGGGGCTGTCCTTGTACTACATATGCCCAGCAAACGCCAACGACGTTTTCCATTTGATTTTATTTCGTACTGCAAAAAAGGTGGAGAGAATATCTCTAATAGCAAATTTATTATTTTCTTTTCAGTTTCATTATGATTTAAATTATTTATTTGTTTTAATTTAATCTATTAACTTTATTTTTATTTCAATTTAATTACTTAATTTTTAATTTATCTATATTCATCTATTTTTGTTACATCCATTAAAGACTATTCTAAAATAAGTTAAAAGATGATTTTAGAATATTTAAAAGAAAAATTTTTAAAACCATTTTAATAAAATTAAAAGAGGAATATCACATAAATTGAAAAATAAGAGATCAAATTAAAATAAATTTACAAGATTCTATTTATTCATTTAAATAAATGAATAAATTAAGGTGAAAAGAATATCTCTAGAAGCACATTTATTCATTTTTAAAAATAAATTATATAAATTTCTTTAAAATTTTGTTAAAATTAAAACATCTTCTTAAACAAAAAAAATTGAATAGAGGATATTTTAGTAAAAAAATTTTTAAAATTATACTAAAGTGTATAATAATTTTTATTTTAAGATAACTTTGAGTATATTTTTAAAATAATATATATATATATATATATATATATATATATTTTAATAAAACTCATATGACATTTGTGTAGTTTACTCTCTTAAAAAAAAACTTAATAGTGACTTAAATTATTTATTCATTTTAATTCAATCTCTTAATTTTATTTTTGTTTTAATTTAATCCCTTAACTTTTAATTATTCCACATTAATCTTTTTTTTTTTTAAAATTTACATCCGTTAAAGACCATTTTAAAACAAGTTGAAAAAATATTTTAGAACATTGAAAAAAGTTAAGGAGCCAATTTAATAAATGGACAAATATAATATAAATTAAAAATTAAGAGATTAAATTAAAATAAATAAGACCAATATAATAATTCTTTTTAAATAAAAAGACTGTATTGACATCAACTTAGTTTTAATTCTTAAATTTCTATTTCATCCATCCTCTACTTATCTTTCCCCTCAAGCGAGAACAAGAAGTTTCACCGCCACCATGCATCACTTTAACGCATTAACAGACAAGTGCAAGCTACATTGAATTCTCAAATTAACAAAAGCAAAATTCCCTCTTTTTGAACCATGCCTTGACATGGATATGATGCAACTAGAATGAGCCATCTTATTTATCAATTACAGCAGTATGAAGCTTTTTTTCTCCTATTTTTTCTCGCACTTACATTCCCTGCTATTTCTAAGAAATCCAAGATCGAAGTTTTACAAGACAACCAGCAGCAAATAAATTTACCATATAAATTTAAAACCCGTGTCATGTAAAAGAAGAAATATGATATTTCTAGCAAATCTAATTTTCTATTCACAGAACAACCTGCAGCAATTAGGTTCCTTAAAATTTAATATATAAATTTAAGAGTCTGGGTCATGCATACACATCAATATATGCATGAGAAAGAACTTATCCCCATTGTCATTATGGCTTCTCTCTGGTGATTTTTCTTCCATAAAAAGAGATTTTATTGATAGAAAGAAAAGTAGGAACATAAAGACATAGGATAACGAAACCTCCTATCACAAAATACAAAACTTCTCTCGCTGACCAACCCCTGGTTTCTTTTAGGCAGCCTCTTTGAGTAGCTATAGACAGAAAGGAAAGCTTCACTATAGATGAGGTTGTTTAGTTCTATCATATTTTTACTGTCGTACCTTTGTCAAGTAGAACTTATCCTCCTTCTCTGTACTCCTTTATCCTATACAATAAAATTTCTTCTTTTATATAAACAAAAGAATTCTTAGTCTTACAGCAATGCAGCAAGCAATACATATATAAGGTTGCTTTTAGTCTAATCCCGGTCCTAAAAGGTATTTGAGCTTGACACTTGCAAAGTATAAATGAACTGTATCATTTGTTGCTCCTAGACCATGTGCCATAAGTAGTGTGTCTCCAATAACAACCTTTGGTTTATATTCCCACTCTTAAAACTTATTCTCATTAATGGATTTGGCCAAGAGCAAACCACTTCATGCCAAGATTTATCTACAGTCATACTCCCTTGCTGATCTAACTATGTATCCAAACGCATATCATTAAATCCATGCATCCAAACAAATACAACTTAAAAAACCGCTGCATAAGCAGTTGTGTAATTTATAAGAATTTTACCAAAAGCTGCCCCAGAATATTTAATCCAGTTCATTTATCGAGATCCATAAGTTATATTACTTAAATAGACAAATACTTAGCCAAATAAAACACACATAAGCACAAGCATGCAACTCTTCCCGAACACTTCGTATCTGACAAATTCTCAATTTTTAACTAAGGAAAATTCTACCAACAAAGCAAACAGTGCCTTGATATCTACTTATTGTGTACATAACATGATGCAGGCGACAACCAATAGAAGCAAGAAAAATTTTAACAGTTTATGATATACCAATACCTTTTATATACAAAGAGGGCCAAATCTTGACATCCCATAAGCAAATATAATTCTAAACAATTAAAAACTTCAGCTGACAACACTTGATACCGAAATTGTATATAAATCTGTATAATTAGGTCGATATAAGAACAAGGGTCCAGTCTCAGATGTAACAAGTTTTGAGCTCAAATCCAAAGTTCTTCACGACCGGAATGCTCACCAATTGATGCCATTGGCAAGAAGCACTGACTTTAAGCAACCAACAAAAATCATACTGAACCCACAATGGATTTCAGTCTACTTACAACATTCTCCTCAGACATGATTAGAACCATGTCCTTTCAGCTGCCATAAAGCGAATTCCGAGCAGCCATATTCGCAACCTGAGCCTGCAATTGAGCAGCTTTAACTTTTGCAGCCGAAGCACGATGAAAGAACTGCTCTCTAGACATTGCCCTCACATTCCTTAAGTACTGATCGAATGGTATAGCCCCAATCTGGACTGCCCTGTCCAGTGCATAAATAGTATCTTCAATAGCTAAATCAGCTGCCGTGCACTCAAGCATCTGCTTAGAAAGCACGTCCACGCACTCAAAAGCATCATCAATGTTCTTCTCTAAACCCCCCAACTTCTTCCCTTGGTTTTCCCTCAACCATCCCTCTAGAACATCTGCATTCATCAAAATCACCTGCAGTTGCTGCTCCAAACCTTCCATCTCCTCTTGCATTCCTTTCAAACCCTTATTAAGCTGCTCCTCTCTCTGCCTCAACACCCCCTGCAGATTGAACAAGCCCTCTATTTCAGCCTCCCTCGTTTTCCTCAACCCAGCAACATCAACTTGTATCATTTCCACAAGCTTATTAATCGCATTCCGCCGGAAAAACTCCGAAGAATCCTCCGCGTGAGGTGACAACTGAACCCGAGCCGGAGAAGCAGCCCCTCCACCACCATAAGGTGAAGGCGGGTAAGTCCTCGGCGGAATCGGCGGATAAGCATAGCCAGAAGAAGACCCAAAATTCGACGAACTCCCATAATTCGAATTAGGGGTAGGAGAAGGTGGAGCTCTACGCTGTGAGTAAAGAGGCGGGTCACGGCCAAACAGAACACTTAAGTTCCTCACAAGATCAACCAAATTAGAACTCGGGTATATCCAATTCTGCAGGTAGGGGGCAGAAACCATACCAGAAGGGTTTACATAGGGATGAGGGCGCTTGATGATCATGTCGCGGGTAGGGTTCACATACACACATGGTGGGTGACGGGGGTAGGATTCCATTAACCATATAACAACAGGGATATTATAGGTAGCGCCTTGAAAATTCATCGGAATGGTTCCGTCGGCTTGAAGGAGATCCAGGGAGCGTCCATCGTTGTGGGTGAAGGTAGAAGTTTTGAGTTCGAGAGAAGGGAAGGTTGTTGTGAGAGAAAGAAGGTGTTGACGGATGAGCCATTTGGTGTCTTCGGAGTAAGGAAGCGCAGAAGGGCCACGCTGGGATAGGATGGTGCTCAAGACCTGCTCTGTGAGTTGGGGGTCCGAGGAATGACCCCCTGGGGGTGGCACCATGGTAATTGTTGGGTTTGGTGCCTTTCAACGATTGAGTTGAATCGGGAAACTGAGATTTTAGGCGAAAGATGGGTTTTTGCTTGAATATTGAAGAGATAATGAGTTCTGAGCAAGGAGTAGGGAGAATCAAGACGAAGAAGATAGAGAAGACGGTTGTTTACGCGAATACGCGAGCGAGTTTGATGAATTCGTAACTTCATGTATTTACGCTGATATACCTTCGAAAAAGTTTGGTGTATTTTGGTACGACGTATCAGGCTGTACTAAACAATCAATACAAGTAATTTGATACATTGAATTGTTAAAATAGAAATAAAAAGAAAAAGAAAAAGAATAAATAATTTTTATTTAAAAAGATGATAAAATAATATATGCAATTTAATAATAATAACAAAGTTATAATAAAGATTATACAAAAAAATCGAAATGAAATCTGTTTCTTTTATTCATATGAAACAGGGCTAGGTTAATATAAGAAATGTTTGCACATGGAATGGGGTCAAATTGAAGTGAAAGGAATATTAATTTTTTAATATTAAATGTTATTTTTAATTGTTAGTTCCACTAACAAAAATCTTATAAAATTAGAAAAGAGATAAATATAGAATGTAGAGCTAAATATTAAAAGCTTTTAATATTGAAAGTTACTTTGAATATTAAAAATTATTTTTAAAAATGTTAGTCACATGCTTTTACTCTTTTATAGCGTCAATTTCTTCTAAATTGCAAAAAATTTGGATGCACTTATATGGTGTTTGGCATATATAAATAATTGTACAATTTTATATGATTAAAATGTTCTATAAAATTATCAGTTGGGTCAAGAAGAAGGATACGTTATTGTAAAAAAGATTGTATAACTTTTTGAATAACAAAAAATTATTTTTATTATCATCTCATTATTATTATCTTATCAGGGTCACTAATATTACTTCCATTATTACTATTGATGACAGTATAATTGTTATTAATGTCATTATTATTATTATTGTCATTATTTTTCTTTTGCCGTTACCACTATTACGTTTTTTTGCCTTACTACCATTGTGGTTACCACTGTCAAGTTGCTATCGATATTACCATTATCATTAATTATTATGGTATGACATAAATATAATTAGTATATATATATATATATATAACATTATCTGTATATCCTAAAAGGAAGAAAATATTGTTATATTATCCTGTATAATATACATTGGTAAATGCATGGTAGTATAGAAGTCTGTTTTTTGATTTGGTGATTGTTAGATGATTGAAAATAAATCTCCAGGAAGGGAGTTGCAATTTATAATTGGAGAGAGGTAGAGGTAATAAAGAAATAATAACTCCCATTAACGAATCTGAATATATACATATATATATATAGTAATACAATGTCTGGGTAGAACTAAAATTATGATTATTAGATTTAGTAAGGTATTATGTTACTATTTGTTTCCTTCTCTTCCAATGTATATGTATATCTATATGCAATTCCCTCATTTATTATAAGTTTTAAAAGTAATGAGATAATAATAACAATTCAGTCAAATTATTTAGTAAAATTATAAAAATTGTCAAAATAGGTAACTTGTTACGTTAAAATCATTTTGTTTAAAAGTAATTTTAATAACTTGTTGTTGTGTTAGTCCATTGGATATAAGAGCTGATAAATAATAACTATTGAATGCCTTCAAGTCTTTTAGAATTGAATTTAAATTGAGTTGAGTTGATCTAAATTTTAATGGTTGGGAGGGAATATTAATAAAAAGAACTTATATAATGAATAATGAATATAATATTACTATGACATTAAACCTTATCTTTGCATCTAATAGAGCTCAAAATAAAGTATAATTCGTCTTAAAATTTCTTAATTGTATATATCTAATATTCTAGAATAAAAATCAAAGCAAAAATAATGCCTATTAAGAGATTAGCAGGTAATCACTCAAGAAATTGACCATTAAAACTTTTTTTTGAGAAAATTTGAGGACCAATATAATATCTTATAGTTTGGATTTTTTTTATTTAGAATATTATTCTGTTAAAAAGAAATTAGAAAAAGTTATTAAACAAAATAAAGTTGTATATATAATTTTTTTTTTTCACCAACTCTTCCTGTTCTGCCAATTTCGTTCTAATAAAGTGGCATCCTACTCGTACTTGCGTAGAAGAATATCCGTACTTAGTCTTTACGCTGTGAGAATTCAAGCTCATGCATCATTGATAACTTGCCAGCTCATCACACATTAGCTTCGTAGAGCAAGCCGTTTCACGTGGAAGGATTTTTTCTTTTTTTTTTTTTTAACAGAATGATATCTGTCATTAAAAATAAAAAAATTATATCCAATAACTTATATTATATAAAATTTATAATAAAAAATTAAAAATATTTTTAAAAGTTATCATTATTATTAAATTTTAAATAATTAATTTATTATCAATTTTTAAAAAATTATTATTAAATATAAAAAAATTTAACACTTCTTTATAAATAATGTTATCTAATAATAATTTTAATTTTAAAAATCTTTTAAAATAAATTTTATATAATATAAGTTTTTGAATATAATTTTTTCTTAAATATATTTACTCGCTTGGAGTTACAACCAATAAGATACATTTTGATATGGGTCTAAATATTTAAAAGGAATTATTTATACAAATGTGAAAAAAAGGAGCCGCTACTAATTAATTATACTCCTTCATACTAATTATAATTTCAATTTATTAACGTGCCTGCCATCCAACTAAATTTCTTTGCAACAAATGATATATTTCCCATGGATTAAGATATCATCAGATCAATTGCTATTTTGTTAATAGATTTGTTCAAGTCAATTAACATTCTCTAATGTAACATAAACGACTGTCAATAGCAAACAATTATCTGAGTGCATGTTCGCATTAAAAGAAAGTGCCATTATTTATATCTACAATGTATTTATTTAATTAAGACCTTAACTACTTACGTTAGTCATTAATGTTTTACGTTAAAAGACAGAATTTATGTTAACACTTATATTAAAGGCTAAATTTAGATTCTTTAATATCAGGTTCTTCAATTAAAATATAATTTTTTAATAATAATATAATAAATGTATGATTTAATTATAAAAATATATAATTAATTATAAAATTCTTATATTTGTCATATTTTTATTAAATAATCATACATTTGTTTTATTTTTATTGATTATATAATAATAAAAATATAAAAAAATTTTATATGAAGTTTACAAAAATAATGATATAACTGAATTAACACGAAGTTAACAGAAATAAACAATATAATTGAATTAACAATTATATTAATATGAAGTTAGCAGAAGTAACGGCGTAACTGAATTAATACGACTTCAAAAGGGTTTCATCTTTCATGACCAAACAGTTTTTTGCAAAGGGCCTAATCATAATTTATTATCTCTTTTAATCATTCTCCATTAAAGATAGATACTATCTAAATTTTCAAATATTATTATTTCATTCATATTAAAACATGGTTATTTAAATAGAAAATGTAAGAAAAACACCACTGAGCAAAACCTAAAGACAAATTGATTTTGGGCAAATATCAAGGTTCATCCCTACAATTTGCCCAAAATGCTCCATGTTTCCAAATTTTTTTGGGTACTTTGGCGCCAGATTTGAAAACCCACCATCCTCACCCATAGTTTTCCTTTTTCTATTGTCCCTTCGTCCCTATATAAACATCACAACCCCACCTGTACTTTTCAGTCTCAACTCAGTCATACTCGTTCTCAGCTTTTGGTTTTGTAAGTGATTTTGCTCTCTGTGACCTTGAAACCTTAAGTTTCCATGGCACGTGGAAGGAAGCGGCAGAAGAAGGACGACGCGCCTCCACCGCCGCAGCACCACCAGTGTGAAGAAGAAGAGGGTATGGCAAAGGAGGAAAGTTTCAAGAATCAGCCTTCGGTGGAAGGCGGTGGTGGAGTAGAAAGAGGGGAACGACCAGAAGGTTTCGATTTTGACATCAAACAAGCGAAGATCGGCTCATTCCCTAAAACGGAAGGCAGTGAAGTTGTGAAGAAGAAGCGTGGCAGAAAGAGTAAGGCAGAGAAGGAGGCCTTAAGAAACGAGGCTTTGGCGAAGGAGACGAAGGCGGATGGTGATACTTCACAATGTGCTGTAAATCATCACGGGAATAAAATTGTAGAAGGTGATGGAGCTCGTGTGGTGGTTTCTATTACGAAGCGTGGTAGAAGAGTAACGGAGAAATTGGTCGATTTAGGTAGCTTTGAAGATGTGAAAGGAGTATCTAAAAAAGGGCAACGTAGGAGAGGTCGTAAAAGGACGAAAGTTGCTGCTAATAAAATATCTATGACCGAGGAAGGTGCAGGAATCGATGACAATGGTGATTTAGTTGGGCAGGAGGAGTTAGGATATTTGAAGCAGAGTAATCCCGGAGATTCTGTGGAGGATTGCAGCGTCAAGGAATTAGATGATGAATTGAGGATTAAGATGAGTAAAAGACCAAGGGTCTTGCATAAAGAGAGGGACATAATTCAAGATGGATCGGCAGAATATGGTGTGGAAGTAGTAAGTGGAGACAAGAAAATTTTAAGGCGTGGGAAGCCGGCTAGTAATGCCAAGGCAGAAGATGAAGTTTTGGAGGCTCATGGTACAATTAAAATGGCTCAAGATTCTTCAGAAAGTAGATCCTGTAAAGGTTATGGTTTGAGGGCTTCTAAATCTAAAGTTGCCAAGCAGGAGATGCCCAAAGTAAACAAGCACAATCCTGAAGTAAGAAAATTCCTGCTTCTCAATTGTTTGTTGTGCTTGAAGTTAACATTATATATAGCTTGCAAGTCGTGGTCATACTTTCTATTTCCTATTCAACAGTGGATTGAAAAAGAGTCCTTAATGTGCCATCAATGTCAGAGAAATGATAAAGGCAAGGTTGTTAGGTGTACAAGTTGTAAGCGGAAAAGATTTTGCATCCCCTGTTTAGAGCGTTGGTATAATTTACTTTCCTTCTATTTCATTTTCTTTATTTTCGTTCCATGTATTTCGCATAATATGTTATTGAGCTTGCTTGTTTAGTTGGGTGAGATCTATATAGTGTTCACAGTTATGTGCCTATTCATACAGATCAGGGTTCATTAAACTAAAATTTTGGCATCATTGCATGAAAGCACATGTGCTGTAGGGTATAAAATATGAATGTACCAACATTGTGTTCTATTGCACATAGTTGTGTGAAACGATACTTAAATAGCATGATTTGGCTAAGCTACTATGCATTGACTGTCTTATAATTAACAGGATTAGGACAGTTTGATCTACTTGGGCATAATCTAGCATTGATCAAATAGTATATCATGCAAGAAATCAAAATCATACTTTTTTTCTACCATTCAAAGTGGTCTCAGGTTTTGGTTTTTATAGATTTTAAGTTAATCATGGTAAGATTTTTTTTTTTTAAATGTACCCAAATTCTGGGTCACAATGTAGTTTGGACTTTATAAAGGTCATGCCTTATACGTGGATGAGATTGAAATAAGAAAATTGAAATTACTTGTGTGCTTTTACAATTTACCTTTGCGTTAGTTGTTGTTTTTGGTCCTTCCTGCCTTTTTTGTCTTGTGAAGGTATCCTCAATTGGGAGAGGAAGATATTGCCAAGGCATGTCCTGTGTGCTGTGGAAACTGCAATTGCAAAGCATGTTTGCGCTCTGATGACTTAATTAAAGTCAGTCCTCTACTTCTAAATTGGATTTTATAATGATTTTTGTATTCTACATTTAAAGCCTGATCAATTTATTTACTATAGAAAATGAAGGGAAGAGTAGAAATCAACAAAAATGAGGAGACTGAGCATTGTAAGTACTTGCTACAAGCACTTCTGCCATATTTAAGGCAGTTATGTGAAGAACAAGTGATTGAGAAGGAGATAGAAGCTAAGAGACAAGGTGTTTTCTCTTAAACTATCTTAATCAAGCTTACTAGCTTATGAAGCAATGCTATTTTTCCTTATAATTTGCTTTAGTTCATGCAAGGTTACGTATGATTAGTATCTACAATTGTGAGATGAGATCATAGATTCTTGCTACAAATACAACTTATTTTGTTTTAGTTCTGATTTTGTTACACAATAGTGATGGAGAACAGAAACCAAGAGTCAGATAAATAATAAAAACAACTAAATTCCTTAATTTTTTCACTCAAAGGTCATAAATAATTAGGGGCATTTTCTCAACTGACTACAAGCCTATTTATAGGTAATTGTAAATAAGAAATCCCTATGAAACTCAAATACAAATACTAGAATTCATATAAGATACTACTGTGAAATGCATGTCCCTCAATCCAAACCCCTTAATTGACAATTCTAAATTACTGATAATTAAACCTTAAATTACCCCAGCTATCCAATGACAAATCCTAATTTAATATCATATCATAAATTAACATGATAAATTTTCTTCTAATTGATGAATAAATTTTATTAGAAAGAAGAGGAAGTGCAACTTGTTGGAGGATATGATATTGTCAAACCAGAGATTACAAGAAAATGCTCATAGCAGAATACTGTAACAAAAGCCCCATGAAATTTATTATCGTGAATGAGCTGTCCCATCTTTTGGCATATTAAATTATAGTGATATCCTTAAAAAGCCCACATGCAGAGCACCAAAGGGAAGACATATGCACAATTTTATCCAGTAACATATTTAAAGGCATTTTTCTCCATCCGTGCAAACCACATAATACTACAAACTGTGCATTGTTGTTTCCTTTCTTGTTACCAAAGCCTTCAAAAAAATTTCCAATGTTCTTGGACGTGCCCATTTCTTGCCAAAAATAATGAGTCTATTCCATCAGTAACTCACTGCTGGACAATGGAGAAATAAATGGGGAAAAGTTTCTGAACCAGATATGCACATCACACACTTGTCAGGATAAAGGGCTTTATGGGCCATCAAACTTGCAACATGTCATTTGTGTTTATCCTTTTGAGTATTCCTGTCCAAACACAAGATTTGACCTTTGGGCGAGCACCAAATTGGCTTATGAGGAAGAAAACCTCTCCTTTGTGCTTGTAGGAAAATCAATAAGGAACTGAAAAGAAGACCTGCCGGAGAAAATACCAGAAGAATCAAGGTCCTAAACTCTCATGTCTTAACTAGGAAAAAAAAAAAAGAACATGTTCAATTAAAGTCAAAAGGGATTGAAGCTCACTACTTTCCGTGTTGTTCAAGGACAAAGTTGTCCCTTTACTTGGTCCACAAACTGTTGATGTTGTTCAGTTTAGATTTTGCAACTTTTTCTTTATGTTGATTACCCTTTTGGGTTGTTTGCTTTATGGTTTTATTTTAGAATTGAACCTTATGTTTCTCTAGCAATTTTTATTTTATTTTTTGGTCTTTACTGTTGAGTACTACAGTAAATCTGATATTCCTCATTAGACCTTAGTGCAATCAGACATCATTTTTCATTTTTAAATCCTTTTTTTTTGGATGTGCAATGCAGGTCTCTCACTTTCAGAGCTTCAGGTACAACGGGCAGATTGCACTGATGATGAGCGTGTCTACTGGTTAGACTCTTTTTTTTTTTTTTCCTTTTATTTTGTCAGTTATCATGTTCATATTTGGTTATTAATTAATTAATTAATTACTTTTTTTTGGGCCAGTGACAACTGTAAAACTTCAATTTTTGATTGTCACCGAAGCTGTCAAGAATGTTCTTTTGACCTCTGTTTGGTCTGTTGCCATGAGATTCGTCAGGGGCAGCTGGTTGGAGGTGCAGAGCCAGTTGAGTTTGAGTTTATCAGCCAGGGGCTGGACTATTTGCATGGTGGAGATGGAAAAATAACTATATCAAAGGTTGAGACAAAGACTGAAAATCGGGACTGGTCAAGATCTGGTTTGAAGGTGACAAGTGATGGTAGCATCCCTTGTCCAAGGGTTGATGGTGGTTGCGGTCATGCTAATCTTGAACTGCGATGCATATTTCCTGATAATTGGATTTCAGAATTAGTAATGAAAGCAGAACATATGGCTAAAGTGTATAAGCTTGACGATGCAGCACAGACAACTAATCAGTGGTGTTCATGTTTCAACCTAGATAGTAACAACAATGATGTTTTAAATAAGAATAGGAAGAGGGCAGCTTCTCGTGAAGATCCGAGTGACACTGACAACTATTTATACTGTCCAAGGGCCATAGAAGTAGGACCTGTGGATCTGAAGCATTTTCAGTGGCACTGGAGTAAAGGAGAGCCTGTGATTGTCAGAAATGTGCTTGAATGTACATCTGGTTTAAGCTGGGAACCACTCGTCATGTGGCGTGCTTTCCGTCAGATAACTAAGACCAAGTATGATCAACATTTGGCAGTGAAGGTCATTGATTGCTTGGACTGGTGCGAGGTTGGTTTTGCTTGATGTATATGATTCTTTTGCCATATGCATTATACTTGGTGTTTGTTCACTGAAATTAGATATTTGAAGGAGGTACTTAAGCATGATTTTGTTTCTGAAATTCAAATTAGGTATTTTCTTCTCAATTTCTGAACAGAAATTTATCCCATTTTGTTAGGAAGTTTCTTCATTCTACAGGGTGCATAAGGAAGTAAGATCTTACATTATTTGAGACTGACAATACCCCTCAGTTGTATCCTATTAAATTTTAGCCCATGAAATGCTTGATGGACAATTCTCTACAAATAGTTTTGCTTTTTTGTTTTCTGATGCTTGTGCTGAAGAGAGAATTAAAACCTACTTAAGGATTGCAAGTTGGAAGGAATTTTTGTGTCACTGGGGTAGGTGCCACGCAAGCGGGGGGACCATGTCACCAAAATCAAATTTAAATAAAAAAGGATTCAAAAAGTAAAAAGAAAAAAAAAAGAAAAGTAAACAGAAAAAGCACTGGGATGCGCACAGCTCAAAGAGGGGATCTGCACTGTATATGGCTGATGAACAGTGCATCTCCTATAACTTATATATATAAATATATATCTATTGTATTGGGTTGGTCCCCAATGTTTGTATCCATGTTGCTTGCATTTTGCTGTCATTTCAATTGTTCTTGTCAACTTATTGGATGTTGCCTCCTCCCTTACATTCACTCCTTTGTTATGCCTTCCTGATCTGTTGTGATCCTCTATTTTTCATTTTGCTTCAATCAGTTTCTACCGCTTTTTAAGCAAATATTCTTGGTCAAATTGCTTATAGTTTGACAGGTAGAACATGTTTGCTGGTGGCTTCTGGTTTCTAGCACTAAATTATTGGTGATTAAATGCAGGGAGACATCAATATCCACCAATTCTTTACAGGGTACTCAAAAGGTCGATATGATAGGATGTCATGGCCTCAAATATTGAAACTGAAAGATTGGCCTCCTTCTAATTTATTTGACGAGCGTTTACCACGTCATTGTGCTGAGTTCATTGCTTCCTTGCCCTATAAGGAATATACAGATCCTCATAATGGTGTTTTAAACCTTGCTTCAATGTTGCCAGACAAATGTATAAAGCCAGATATTGGGCCAAAGACATATATTGCTTATGGAATTGCTGAGGAGCTTGGGCGTGGCGATTCGGTGACGAAGCTTCACTGTGATATGTCTGATGCAGTAAGCTCTGTTTCCTTAACTCTTGTTTTCTTTACATTTTCTTTAGAACTTTTCAATAGAAATGGTATCCGGACAGTTTTTTAATGCCACACAAACTAGGCCTGTCTTGTTGAGCCACTGGACTGCTTTGTCAATCATTTGTTCCTATTTGTCATTTTGGGGTTTTTAAGCCAGAAATTTTTCTTCAGGCAGTGGACTTGTATCTTAAAATGAAACTCTTGGTAAGAATACCTTAAGGGAAACATTAACCACATGGGGAAAAAGTAGTGATCAACCCTCTCGTTGAATATTTTTACCAAAGTTTGGACTTCCCTCAAAAAATGTTTTTAGCTGATAGCTTTCTGGCTCATGTTTCCTAATATCTTTCTAACTGTGAGTTCTGGTTTGTATGGTGAAGTAGTTAGTTTGCTAGTCAGTATTGGCGTTGATGTTTGTTAGGAACTTGTCTCAGGTGAATTTGTATTCTAGTCACTGTTTAAATTGTCTGAGACTAGTTTCCACGGTTTCATAGGAAATACACTGCCTGCCATGCATGCTTTTGAATTGAAAACAGTTTATTTGTAAATTGCCATGTATCTTGCTCTAGGTAGTTGTTTGTCCTTGCCGTTTATGTGGTTAATTTTAAGGTGTGCATACTTAATGGGCAAGAAAATATTTGCCTTTCTTGATTCTGGAGAATAACTTCATATTAGCACATAGAGAATTTTGCTGCTTACTTGTGTTAAGCGCCGTGATTGATCATATTAGTCAAGCAGACAGGGTGGCTGCTGATAAACACAAATGATGATGAAATAATTATTAGAAGATCAAGGGATGTTAATTGCTTTGAAGATGTGAAATATATTGAGGTTTCATTATGCATTGAGGATTGATTACATGAGACTATATGCTTATGATTGTTAATATGTTTTAGTTCATTTTTGGATGTTTGGCTTTATTATTATTATTGCATAATCAGTTGAATTGTTCTGTGTTACTGTCTTCAAGGATTTGGTTTTTTCCCCTTCTTCCTGATAGCTGTGACATGCAAAGGCAGTTATCATAGACTTGTGTTTTGAGTGGTTATTACTATCCTGTGGAATAAAGAGCGTATTGTGCATGATGATTGTATTTCTATACATTTGGTTGTCCATTTGTTTTATGAAGATTGGAGAGCTGTGCTCCATTGAAGTCCCTAATTTTTCTGGTTTTGGTGCCTTAGAGGTCTCTTTGTTTTGTGATGATAACTATTACCAAAGATGAAAATAAAATTATGGATGCTAGACTGTTCTTTCCCCCCTGACCTTATTATTGAAAGTAACATAAGTTGGTGTAGTATCACTATATTAAAGATTTTAACAGAATGGTGACTATTTTGTTGTAATCTTTGTTGGTTCTTCTAATTTGGTTCTATCCCTATTTAATTACATACTTGCAAATGGGGAATATGAATATTTTTTGGTAACTTGGTCTGTTTTAGGTGAATGTATTGACACATACTTTTAAAACGCCCCTTGACGCTGAGAAACTTGCAAAAATAGAGGAATTAAAGCAAAAGCACCTTGAGCAAGACAGAAAGGAGCTATATGTTGGTGCTCAGGGGGTAGAAGCTAATTTTGAAAATGGCAAAACTACAGATTTCAAAAATACATTGTGTGCAGATGATTCTGTTGAGGGAGGTGCTCTCTGGGATATTTTTAGGAGACAGGATGTCCCTAAACTGCAGGAATACCTTAAGAAGCACTTCAGAGAATTCAGGCATGTCAACTGCTGTCGATTACAGCAGGTAATCTAATAAAATTAAATATTTTTTTCTAATTATTGGTCAAAATGCTGCTTGTTCAGTTGAAGTCACTAATTACAGTTGTGCATGGTTCCTTTGGAATGATTGCTTGTTTATATTATAGTTATAGTGCTGGGAAGATAAACTTATATACTACCTTCTATTAGCTAGTATGCAATATTTGGTAGTTGGGCAGAGATAAGAACTAAAATCTCATATTGTAATGGGGATGTTTGAATAACTGAGAAATGTAGTTGTGAATACTGAATACATACTGTGCTGTTCTCAAATTTTGTATGAATATTAAATGATGTTGAAATGTTTTATATATGGTCTGGACCAAGTTTTTTAACTTGTTCATCTTTTTTAACAGAAATAGAATTGTTAGTTTAGTGTATGTGTAAAACATGTTAATATAAACGTGGTGACTAGTGGGTTTAGTTTGTACTAATTGTACTATCTTTGTGCTTGACATAATTCCTGATTATAAATAGACACATTGCTAGCCTGGCTAAGCAAGTCAATGCTTCCATTTAGATTCTTCTTCATTTCTTATTCTCTCTTGACAATGGATTCCAGGTGATTTTTGAGTCTTGGGACACGCAATATTGGTTATTGTACGTACCATTCAAATGAATTTTATGGTTATTAAAATATTGATCATTGATATAGCTGTCTATGGATATTGCATGCTGATAACTGGAAATTTCTATGGTTATGGGCTTCTTTGTGAAAGGCATTTGCTTTATTTTTATAGGTTATTCATCCTATCCATGATCAGACCTTTTATTTGACGATGGAGCATAAGAAGAAGCTGAAGGAGGAATATGGTTAGTTGTTTTATTTGTCTTTTTTTCTTAGTCCAGCAATGTCTTTTATCATATGTTGATGTATCCGTTTTTCTTTTACCTCCTTTTGCAGGAATTGAACCATGGACATTTGTTCAGAAACTGGGAGATGCAGTTTTGATTCCAGCCGGTTGTCCCCACCAAGTCAGAAATCTGAAGGTATAATAAATACAGTAGAGAATTTCCTTGAGTTTTAGTTTTTAGTTTTAATGTAACGGTGTTTTAATAATTAGCTCCTTGTTATGCATTCCTAAGTTCCTAACCCTAGGTTTGTTGCTTGAATGACAAAAGCATATATAGGATGGATTTAATTTTTTCATTTATTGATTTTTGAAATTTTTTGGTTTCTAGGAAGCATGGATACCGACATAGACACGAGACATAACAAAATTTGAAATGTTCATATGTAATTTAAAATGTCGCATAGAGTTATATCATGAATATGAATGTCTAATATGTGTTGGACACTGATATAACTCTTTCTGAAGTGTCCATGCTTTATAGTTTGGTTCCTACTACTGTTGAGCAGTGTGGTAGAAATTGTTCAATTCATAATATGAATTGAATGATAGCAACAGTTTAGTTGGCCACCAATACATATCAATGGCCAAATGAGATTTAGGCACAAATCATTGTTAGAGTTGTGGAATCACACAATTCTGCAATTTCATCTCCATAAAAGATATTATGGGTTTCAAGCAGGTCGAATTGTTAGGTTCTACATGACCTGATGCAACCCCATTGTTATATTTCATGTGTGCATGTGTTGAAATGGTACAGAATGCTGCATTTCGGCCTTTAGGGTGTTTGTCAAAAATAAAAAGCCATTAAATATCAGTATGTCACCCCTTTACTATAGTTGCTGCATTCTTGGGTTCTCTTCTATTCATCCACCAATCCAATGGCTTTTTTTTTTTTATCTCCTTTTTGGCAAGGAATCTTCTCTTTTTGCACCTTCCAATCTGCACTATTTGTAAAGATTTATTTTCTGTATTCTAATGTTATACTGTACCATGGTACATTGGTTTTTATTGTGGTCTGTGGTGATGTTACCTTCTGCTTCTAAGACTTATGGTTAGTTACTTTCTTTAATTGTGTTTAATCTATTATCTTGAGTATTTTGTTTACATTACTTGTGTGTATATATTGTACATTATATATCTTGAGCTATTTTTTAATTTGTTACTAAATCTGATGATTCAATATAATTCCTGCTTTGGAAATATGCCTTCTGATTCACGTACGTATTGCAGTTGTATAACTATGCTGGAGGATATTGACATTGATATATATATATATATATAATGGCTACTTCCCCTTAAAAATTAAAGTAAAATCCACATACGTCCCGTAAATTACCAATATCTGTTTTCAGAACACAAACGGCTTTAATTATACAGAAAATATTGAAAGCTTAAAAGTTATTAGTTTTTTATTAATGATAACAATTAAAGTTGACATTTAAAGAAAAAATTATTTCAAAGTAATACCACATTAATGGTACTTCAGTTGCAATTACAGAAACATTAGAAGCCTAATTTCTCTTTCATTCACTCTCTCTCTCTTTTAAATAAAAGTGTTGAAGTTGACTGCAACATGTGAAAGATAATGTTACTCATGATTTATGTGAATGGATCATTTTGGAGCTTTTTTAGGTGTGAAACTAGTGGTTTCATCATTATGTTAAGTATTTTAACTTTGTAAGGATTGATTCATAGCATAAGGACTGATTAATAACATTTAGAAATTGGGGGATTGTTGTAGTTTTCCCCTTTTAGAGGGGATATTTGTATTTATAAAAAGAAATGAAGAAAGAACCAGAGACTGATTCTTCTCTGTTCGTGTTATCCAACACGGAGGAAAAGAGTGATACATAAAGGGAGCGTTGGCCACACTCTTTTGTTCTTCTCAAGAGCATTTACCTCTTCTTGAATAGTAGCTCTCCATTCTTGTTTCTTAGCTGCCTCAAACACTATTAGGAAGCTTCTCAGGTGCAACATTATTCACAAAAGCCTGTAACTTTGGAGAGAGTCTGTTATAAGCAACAAAATTATTGACAGGGTGCTTTGTGCAAGTTCTTACCCCTTTCCTCAAGGCAACAGGTACATCTAACTTCTCTTGAAATTTAGTTCTTGGAGAAAGGGAAGTGGTTTGACTTTGCTCAGTTTGTGTGTTCTCCATTGTCTCTTGCTGTTGAGTGATGTCAAAGGCGCTTGCGTCAGCAGTTAAGGTGCTATTCAAGGTTAGTGCCTCTCACACCATGAGAGGCATTGCCTTCAATCAGGTGCTGAAAGGTGTGCGCCTTTGGTGCCTTTTTCTTCATTCCAAGCAAGTGCCTTAAGCGCCTGTGTATGGAAGCAGAAAAAGGAAGGGTTAGCGTATAAGTCTGGCCTAAGAGTTTAAGAATAGTGATAGAATAAAATAGGAAATTATAAAACCCAATCTTAGAAGCCCATGAGAGCCTTAAAGATTTATGAATAAGGGAAAATAGTTATTCTTATTTTAAAATATTATTTAGGCTATTGATCTAAATCTGATGGTTCAAATGATTAAATTGATGGGTTTTAGGGCTGCTTTTAAATTTCTTCCAAGAACTTTTTGGACCTGAGTAGTGCATTTTATCTTTATTGTTTTCTTAATGGCTTGGCTGTCATGGCTATTACATTTTTTTGAGTTGTAAAGTTAACTATTTAATTTTATACTTTGACACATGGCTTAAATAATGACTTTATAAGGGCACTTAATATTATTATGAGTTATGACTTAATGATTAATATGCTTGAGTAGTGATATTAGTGACTTAATTAGTGATTTGATGATTATTATGTTTATGACTTCCTAATTATTATATTTGAATAGTTAATTTATATGTCAAATGTTATTCCAAATGTACATTTATTTATTTTTTTGTTTATATAGCTTTTTTTTTTCCTCCTACTCTAACACCTTTCTTCCTTTGGGCACACGCCTTTCTAACGCCTCTTGCCTAAGGTGTATTAGAGGTCCAGTGACTTAAGGGTGCCTTTCGCCTTTGACTACCTTGTTGCTCTCCCACTGTTTCAGGTCGGTCTGTCACTTGATTTCTTCTCCTTCTAGTATACACCATCGGTTCTTTCTGTTGTATAGCATCTGGGTAGCGTTCAGGCTCTTTGGTGCTTGGTATTTTTGGGTGAAGATCAGGTATTGGAGATGGTAGTGGGTGGTTGATCTCATGTAAATGAGGGGTGGTGGTGTTGTTTTCTGTTCTGTTGGGTAAATGACGTGCAGCAGAGCTAATTTCATGAATTTGAGAGCCACAATTACTCCAAAACAGCCATTCTTGTTCAGAAATCTCCCCCTTAATAAGTGTTTGGGAATAAGGAGGATGATTTTCTAAAAAGGTCACATTCAAGGTGATGTAAAATTTTTGTGGAGGGGGAATAGCACTTTATCCTTTTTTGATAGAAGAGTACTCAATGAACAATCAGTTAAGGGCCTTAGGTTCAAGTTTTCTCCATGATCATTGTGGACAAATGAGGTGCGCCCGAAGACTATAAAGAAGAGAGGACATGGCTTGATGATTAGAGTAGGTCTCAAGAAGTTGATGGCAAGGGGATAAAATTTTTAAGACTCTGGAAGGCATTCAGTTGATTAAATAGGTAGCTATTAACACAGTTTCTCCACTATTTAGGCGCATTAGCAATAATAAGAATAGATCGGATCACTTCTAAAAGGTGTCTGTTCTTCCTTTCAGCAGTTTCATTTTGTTGAGGGTAATTAACACATGAATTTTAGTGGATGATACCATGATGTGTGAGGTATGGTTCAAGGGTTGAATCGAAGTATTCTTGGCCACTATAAGTTTTGAAAATTTGCATTTGAGTTTGAAACTGATTTTGGATGAATTTATGAAAATTTTGGAGTATATGCAACTTCAAATTTTCCTTTTAGGAGATACACCGTGTTAACATAGTGTAATAATTAATTAATGACAGAAACCACCAAGCCCCATTAAAATGTTAAGAGGGACCTAAGATATCACTATGTATGAATGAGAAAGGTTTGGAAGGTTGATATGAGTGGGGGTGATATGTGGATTTGGTATGTTTAGAGAGCTAACAAATTTTCAATTGTAAAAAAGATGGCTTTTTATTAATCAAATGAGGATATATTTGTTTCATATAGTGAAGGTTTGGGGGGCTTAGCTTATAATGCCACAAGAGAAACAAATAAAATGAAAGGGCAGTCATGTTGTTCTTCTCAGGTCAATGAAGATAGTAAAGTCTGGCACATTTCCTAGCATTGTCAATCTTTTTCCTCGACTCCAAATCCTAAAAATAATAGTCATAAGCATCAAAATTAGCAAGCTTATTGATTGACAATAAGTTGCATTGTAATTTTGGTACTAGAAGAACATCTTTTAATATCATTTTTTTAAAAAATTTGCACAACCCCAATACCACTCACTTCAGACATAGTACCATCAGCAATCTTTAGAAAGAATATTTTAGAACTAGTAAGAAATTGATCAAGAATAGAAGCATTACCGGCCATATGATCAGAGGCACTTTAGTCAACTATCCAAGTGTTGGAATTTTTAAGTTGTGCCTTAGAAGGATTACTTGTATGGGCCATAACACCTGTGCCAATAACCTGTTTGGATTTTTGTTGGCCTTGATTGTTGATAATCTTTTGCAGGAAGTCTAGCTGTTCCATTATCCCCTTGCTAAAAGAATTTGATTGCGCTGGATTGTGATTTTGCTCTTCACCAACCACCGTAGGACTGCGTGTCTCCTTTTGTTGACGTGACTTCCAATTAGCAGGTTTCTTGTGGAGTTTTCAGAATGTCTTTGGTGTTGTTAGTCTTATTGCAATGATCATACCAAGGTTTTCCATTCTTCTCTTTGAAGTCAAGGGCTGTATTACTCCTAGCAACCATGTATTACTCCTAGCAACCATGGTTGAAGATTCAGTCATGGATTGGGCACTCTATCCTCCACCCCCAGTCAATTGCTTTCGGCTTTCTTTCCATTTGACCTCATGGAATACTTCATGTAGTGATGGCAGGGGTGGACATGATTCTGCCCTTAACTTCTTCCAATATGGGGTTGAGGCCTAATAGGAAAGTGCAAATCCTCTCCTTTTCTTTTAATTTTTGGCAATAAGCTGCATCTGCACTACAAGTCCATTGGTGGACCTCATACAAGTCTAGTTGCAGCCATAATTTCACAAGATGGTTATAATATTGGGTGACATTTGAATTACCTTGTCTTGCATCAGGAAGCGTTCCTTTGATCGGCAGAAGTGCGGCTATGTTTTCAATCCAGGAATAGGACTCCTTCACAGCATCTCAAATCTCCTTTGTGGTCATGGAATTCACCAACCAATACTATGACATGATCATATTGTTCTCTACAAACCACCCTTTGTACTTTGGATCTGTGATTGGCGGCTGCGTTGCATCACTTGTGATATACTCCTCTTTTCCATGGTCTCGAATAAACATTATCGCACATTGGGACTAGGGTAGGTGGTTATTTCCATTAAACCAATGACCAAAGATCATCAGTGAAGGATTTTTGACAGCCATGGATAAGGATGATGTGTTGCCAGCTGTTTTTGGCTGAGTATTACGTGGGGAAATGCCGGATCAGTCTAATGCAAGGTTTGCAATGAAGGCTTGTGATGGATCCATGGTACCAAAGGTAATCATCGGTGAATTGTAGGCCCTTGGGCTCTGATACCATATAGAAAAACATGAACCAGAGACTGATACTTCTCTGTTTGTGCTATTCATTATGGAGGAAAAGGATGATACATAAAGGGAATGTTGGCCACAGTGTTTGGTGAATCTAATCCCACAAAATCAGGATTTTAAAATTAAACTATAACTAATCCTAATTATCTGATATACCAAAATATAAGAGTTGACTTGAATAAATAAAGTACAAGATAATAAAAACAGAATATAAGATAGCTAAGGCAGCATGTGGTAAACTCCATGTGATACCAACAGCTCAGCATTGATCAACAGGATTGTATTTTCAGAAAACTTCTGGAAGATACTTGTAATTCATTTGAAAATTAAGTATGCTGTCCCTCAACATTAGTAAAATTATTAGTTTTTTGAAAGTTTATTAAGAAAAGTAAATATTGTAAATTTTCTGGAATTCAATAGTGTGGATGCACATGCATGTACTTGGGAGACAATTTTATATATAATATATATAGGCAATGTTTGACTTAATATCTGCAAATGTTGATATGTCTTGCTTTTGCAGTCATGTATTAAGGTTGCCCTTGATTTTGTCTCACCTGAAAGTATAGATGAGTGTTTCCATTTGACAAAGGAATTCCGCACACTTCCCATAAATCACAGGGCCATTGAGGACAAATTGGAGGTATACAAACAATTTTTTTTTGGTGCAGTTCTGCCTCTTCTCTGTTACTTTCCATATTTTCTTTTGCTTTGCATCTCCCATTATGTAAAAATACTCCCACCATACTTGTGCATTTAAGCTATGAAACAAGAGGCTTGCTTAGGGGCATTGTGATAAATAAACTATTACTTATAATAGTTTGAACTAAAATTGTGATAAATAAAATTTTACTCATCTTACTTCATTATTTGAAGTATATTTAAGATGTTGATTAAAAAGAAGAATAAATTTGGACAATAAAGACTAAACAATTTGGGGTTTGTGAAGTATAAATAAGCTGTCAAAGCTTGATACAATGAAAAAGATGTTGATTCCATTTCTGTAGATGATATTGTTGAAAACAATGAATAGCTAGTTTATATTTAGGTGATATATATATATATATATATATATATATCATATATGTATATATGTATATATTTCTTTTCCCTTGTATTTTAATGTCTTGGTTCATTAGATGAGTGGTTTTTCGGTGCTTCTTGCCTGAAGGCAGCACAGAGGCTTAGCACCTTAAGGGTGCCTTTAACCTTTGACTACCTTGGGTTTACCATGTAGTTTATGCTATTTTGTAAAATATGCTTGTCCATTTGTTAATATTTGATTCATCACAAATTGAATGTAACCTAGGTTGGTGCCTAGTCAAATTAAGTTTCTCGAAATTTTGATTAGAAGTGCCCAGGACTGAAAATAGCAATATTTATCTGACACTTCTTTAATGTGAATACATTCTTTCTAAACCTCTGAGAATGCAGTTTTTGATTGCCTTTTTAATGGAAACAGGTGAAAAAAATGACCATTCATGCAATGAACAGCCTAGTGGCAAAACTGGAGGAAGCAAGGTTAGTGACGCCAACTACTTGCAAGTTCTAAATTCTTCTGGATTCACCTGAGGTGAAATTCCTTTTTAATCACAAGTGAATAGCACATCTATTGAGTTTGTGTTGATTCTCATAATTCTGTTGATATATGTAATATTCTAAATTTGATTCACTTAATTAGGTAGACACTTTGAGTGTCTATATATAGTTGTAAATTAGATTAAGTACAAAAAGTAGAACAAATAGACACTTATTTTAACCTAGGAAGTGTCAATACTGACACATACTCAGGACATGACTCTAGCACGGATACTTGTGATATAGCAAAATTTGAATTGTCCATATGTAATTTAAAGTGTTATATAGTGTTATGTTATGTCTGATATGAGTATTAGATACTTGTTGAACATAGATATGATTCTTTTTTGTAAGTGTCCGTGCTTTATTGAATTTAGCTTAGCCATCATACATTCACTATTCTAACAATATATATGCCTTTTCATTAAATATTTGGCCTATATTTTTCTTATGTGTCGATATTGCAGACATTGTTAATCCTTCCTTAAAAGATGGTTATTTTTATAGGTCTGAATCTAAACCTTGAAACCTTTACTGGGCCTGATTTTTAGTTCCACATACTTTACCTTAAGTTGCTCTTTCTTCTTTGGATGCATGTAGCATAATTTGTTTGTGTTTGACTTACTGAGATATTAAAATTATACACTGTCCATTATTGTAGTATATATTTTCTACTACTATGTCTTATGTTTTATAATATCATGCAATGTGCTATATAATTTTTTTCAATAATATTTCTAGTTTGATTATTTGTAGTAATGTAAATTCACTAAATTGATCAAGATGCAATATTGCAGTGTGAAAATCACATTTTACATTTCACTACACTGTTAAATCAAATGTCTATGTATCTATTCCAATATAAATAGTTTTGGGCGGGGCCTCAAAATGAAAAATTTGGGAGTCGACACGAAATTGAGAGAAAAGTCAATTGCCATGCATGTAATGATGCTAGTATTTTATTGTCTTCGATTGTGTTCACCGAGTTGTTAATTGTAACTCTGTTCACAGCAACTAAGAAATTTTTTTTCTTTCATGGGTTTTGTATATGGTAATTTTTGCGGCATTTTGTTAATTAGAGACTTGGTTTGCATTTGCCATGTGGACATTCTACTCTCCCATGTATCCAAAACATATTTATTAAAAAAATTGAGTATGACATAAATGCAGAAAATAAGTGTAGACATGTTATTTAGGATACAAACGAGACATAAATTTTAAATCTTTCATACTTGTACTCAAATATTTTATAAATGGGTTTCTGAGTAGTTTGGAATAATTTTCAAGTGCCAAGCACCACCTAAAAGCTACAGAAAATCTCACCCATTATGGTATTTGTTCTCTCTTTCAAATTTTTTTTGTACGTTTCTCCCTCCCTAATTTTTTGGATCAAACTACGTTACATAGGATAAGTAGTTAGTTGTCATTGTTAGTTGAATTGAAGTTAGTGATTTTAAGGGGTGGGTGTTCTGTTCCAAGCAATTTTTCGATATAGCTGTCACACCTATGGACCAAAGAATCAAGTTGATTAATATGTACTTGGAAAAAAAGGCACTGCAATGGCATTAGACCTTCATCAAGATGACAAGGACTTGGGAAATGAACTGGATTAAATATACTGACTTCCTGGGAAATTGCTTTGGAGGTGTGTTGCATGTAGGTTCCATGATAATTCTTTGTTACTAAGATTTTGTTTCATCCAAGGTCAGTGTGCTACATAATCTTTACTGTGTTTATCTTGTAACTAATTTATTTGATAGAAGCCTCTCTTATATTTCTGTCAAGCAATTTTCTACTATCACTTGCATCTGTGCATGGCCCAATGTTCTTTTTCAGTTCGTGATTGCATATCTATCCCGATTGGATCACTTATCAAATTAACTGTTGTCTATTTAATTTTCAGGAAGGGGGAAAACTAAGGCTCACTTGTAATTATGATCTATAACTTGAAGCCTGTGGATGTCTACGCTTTTTGGTAATATATAGCATAACCATCTTTTGTTTTGTACTAGCAGCCATCATTTTGAAAGGCCCTCTTGATGTATTGTATAACCCACATGTAATGGTCATCAGCTGAACACCAGAATGCAAAATGTGAATCCTTCTATTGTTTAGAGGCATATGCTGATGAGAGCATCTTAGGTTTTTTTGGATGTGAATATTCACATGGGTGATGTAGAATTAAAGGTGCTCTTTTAAATTGCATTTGCGAAGTATATGTTCTGCTAATGTGATGCCATCTTATTTTATTTATCTGCTCCATTGCTCAATAGGCCAAACATGTGGCTTTTGCATCTAAGTACAACTCCAAGATATACCATCTCAAAAATATTGTCAATATAAGATACTGTATGCCACTTGCATTGTGATTATCCTTCCCTGAATTGTCAAGGTAGATAACGATTCAGGGGAGGATATGAATAATTAAATAGGTACAAATACAAGAAACTTGATGCCAGGAGCTCCAATATCTAGTTATCTATTTACCAACTGATGCTCTGAAGTCGGGTTGTCAAATTTGATTCAGAATTATTCAATCACGATAATTCAATATTAATATATTGTTAACTTTTTGTTGGTCAAAATATGGCAAAAAATGAATTAAGTTTTATAAATAAATGAGTTGGGTTTTGTCAAAGGTTATAACGTAATTATTTGGGTGTTTATTTAATAACTTGTGTTGAAGTGGTATTTAATACGGTATTCATGGTATTTTAAAGCAATTTAACTTTTTGACAAATTTCACAATATGTAAAGGCTCCTGGAGAAGTTCAACATTTGGATTGATCGGTGTATCTACAAGCTTATAATCTAGCAAGCTTGTTGCATATTTCCTCTTAGACATGGTAGCACCTCTATTTGACCAAACTACTTCAACACCCAAGAAATACTTTAGTCTAACCAAACCTTTTGCAAGTGTTTAAAAAGATATTGTTTTAACCAACAAATGCCTTCTTGATCATCTCCTTTGATTACAATATCATCCACACAAATTACTAGATAAATGCATAGATTTGAGTCACTATGATGATAGAACGCTAAATAATTAGCCTCACTTTGAATCATACTGAATTGTTGCGAGGAGTACTAAATTATTTAAACCAAACTTGAGGTGATTATTTTAACTCATAAATAAACCGATGTGGCCTGCAATCCAATGTTGGCTCTTCTTAAGCAGCAAAACTAGGATGTTGCTTCATATACATTTCTTCTTGAGCTCACCACAGAAAAAGACAAATCTTTAATATCAACTGATAAAGCTGCCAATGACAAATAGCAGCAATCAAGGACGGTTTAGAAATAAATTATTGATGGGTAAAAATTATAAAAATTTTATATATTCATAATTCATATAAAAAAATTTTTAAGCTAAAAAATATATATCTAATATATCTTTTTATAATTTACTGATATAAGTAATTATGTAGTTTACAAAAAAAATATTTTTAATCTTATTTAACATACAAATATAATATAATATTATATTTAATTTTATTAATAATTATTTTTATTTTTATAAATTAGGTGTCGGGTAGTTAAATAATTTATTTAGCAAGATTTAACAAATTAATAAAACACACTTAAAATGATGTTGTGATAATTTTTTATATTAAGAACAATTTTTTTATGAAGTTTTTTTTTTTTTTTTTACAGTAAAGAGGAAATGGCCTTTCTTATCCCTTGGCTCTCATGGATCTGTGTAATTGGAAATGAATATGAACCGATCGAAATGAAAATGTAACTGAAAATGAGTGTGTGTGTGTGTGTGTGTGTGTGTGTGTGTGTGTGTGTGTGTGTGTGTGTGTGTATAAGCCCTTCGAAGGAATCATTCAATAAACATAAGAAGCCACGATTGTTAGTGATAGATTTTCATTTTCAATTCGAAATGTATTAATAAAAAACTAACATGGGCCTGCGAATTTAGGAGATTCAAATTTGTTGTTATGCCGTACAGAAGAAGAAAAAAAGGAATCTCACAATAATGAAAAAATAAAAACTGGCAAATAAATAATATGCTGACAGAATATTATGAATAAAATATAGATAATGATAATAAACAATAAAAACTCACGACTTTTTATAAAAGATATGAATCAACAGAAAATCGTGGGGGCCACCACCCCTCTGATGGGATTGCAATTCATCCCCTTTCTCTTCTTATACAAATGGAATTGAGAAAATTATAATCAGAGCTTACATCTTATAAAATTTATAATAAAAAATTTTAAAAATTAAAATTATCTTTAAAAATTATAATTATTACCAAATTTCAAAGAATCTATCATTTTTCTCCATCCAATAGTAATTATAGTAAATTTTTTAAAATAAATCATAAATTTTTTAAAATTTGATGGTATTTATAATCATTAAAAATAATTTTAATTTTTAAAATTTTTTATTATAAATTTTTAAAGTCTTGATCTTTGAATGTAATTCTCCTTGATAGAATTCCTCTTAAGTTTGTCATATTTATTTTGACAGCTGTGCCTATTTTTCTTGAAATTGGATCCCATTTTCTTGCCACTTGTCAAGCCTTGGTTACTCATGACATCACATACCATGGATCCTTTGTAATAATACTCGTTGTTGTAAATGGCTCTATAAATAGTTTTTTACTTTTAATTTTTTATATTTTGAATTTAAAGATAAAAATAGAAAGTAAAAATTATATCTTAGGTTAAAATATATATTTTTTTCATGATTAAAACTTTTATCCTCATAAATTTAATTTTTACCTTCTATTTTTGTCTTTGTACTTAAAAAGTTAAAAAAAAAAAATGAGCTACTTCACGCAAACCTTTAGCGTAAAGGATGTGTGTGCCACCTTTAATTGAGACACACGAGAAGGGGACTTGGGATCCCTTATTACTCCAAGTAGAATTCTTTTAAAATAGATTTAAATAGTTTAGATTTTAATTTTTTTAATTTAATTATTTATTTTTTTATTTGAAAGAAAATAAATATACAATGAAGATTATTTTTCAATTTTATTAAATAAATAAAAAATTATTTTTATCTTGTATTTATTTTTTAAAAAATAGATTATTAGAATAAAAAGATAAAACTAAAATTTGAACTATCTAAATAAAATTTAAATTATGAACAATTTAAATATGATCTAGAGTAACAATGGTGAATCCAAGTCCCCATAGAAGGATCCTATCTATATTATTTGAGAATTGAGAATTATTATATAAGACCTCACTTTTTAAAATTTATACTACTAATTATTTGTAACAAACATCTACAAGACAAAATCTTTGAAATAGTAGAGACAGGAATTTTGTTATCTAATTCAAAAATTGCTTCCCTAAGTCTAAGACTACTTGAAGAAGCATTGGACAAGTAGCTACAAAGTCTAGTGACTAAATCATGCCAATCTCACACAACAAAGTCTAGCTACAAAGACTGAAGCCTTTCCTAAAGATTCAATGAAAGCTGCATTAGTATTAACCTTAATACCATTACTAACAGGTGGTTGCCACACTCCTACAAATTGATCAACACAATTATCATAAATTAATTCATGATTTTTAGCTAGCCATTACAACTCTAATACTCATTAAGTGCAATTGTGGCTCTTTGAACACAAGCTAAAATGTCAAAGACCCAATTGCATTTACTTTTCCAAATGAACCAGCAAATCATGAACATTAGAGCTTTGTCAAAATTCGTAAACCTCTTCTATTAAGATCCCATTCAACCACACATCAAATCTTGAAATACAATACCTATTTATTTTGAAGGTTAAAAGGCCACAAAACTAAGCACTTTTAACTCAACCACTTGGCAACACTAAATGCTTAATGGATTCAATTTCCACACCATAACAAGGATAAGCAAGAGATGAATTGCACTTCCTCATTCATAAGTTCTCTTTAGAATGAAGAGCCTGCTCTTCTAACATCCCCACTGTTACAGAGAGACCTTGCAAAATCATAGCTTGATTTAATTGAATAAACTCCATTCTTATTCTTTTCCTAAACTAAACAGTCTTGCATATGAAATTTCAACTAAAGGGATCTTCTTAATAGCATGCACCTCAAAATCTATCAACCAAAGAACCAAGTTAGATAAATCCCAAATGCCATTAGAGATACATTCAGCTATTATACAATCACCTAATAATTGAAGGAGGAGTTGAGCTTAAATGAAAATTTTAAGTCAAGGATCCAAGAGTCACTCCAAAGATTAATATTTCTACCATTTCCCACAACCCAGTAGAGCTTGTTTACTTAAATTCCTTCCCTCTAATATACCTTGCCTAAGAGGCTCTAGCACCTTTTTTAACTTTTAAAAAATCAAAATCAAAGAAGTATATGCCTTTTAAGTTTCTCCAACCTTGCTTTGCTAAAAAGGCAAGATTAAAATCATACAAGTCTTTGAAACCTAAACTTCCATTGCTCTTGGTAGTAGCTACTTCCATGATTGCCAATGAATTCTCCCTCCATCCTTTGTTTGATCCCACCAAAAGTTTGTTAAAATACCATCCAATTCTTGACACAAGTTTTTTTTTTTAGAAAAATAAAACATGACATGGTTGTAAGAATGGCATTTGTAATAGCTTTAATAAGTACCTCTTGTGATAACATTTGTTGTTTCTAAGTATAAACTTATTTTTTACTTGATCATGGACAAAAGTGAAGGCTTCAACCTTTGATCTTCCATACAAAACCAAAACTCTCAAATATTTACTTGGGGGTTTTGCAATTGCAATTTCCAATACTTGATAAATTCCATCTCTAAGAGAATTTAGTGTATTCTTGGAGAAAAATAAGTATGACTTTTCGAAAATCACCTTTTATCCTGAAGCCAAGAAATAGTCCTCTAAAATGCTTTTCATCATAAGACAATTTTCTTTATTTACTTTTAAAAATAATGAGGAGTCATAAATTAAAAAAAAAATGTAAGAACCAGGCATTTTGGGCAAGATAAGAATTCACCATTAAAGATAAAACATTTGCAATAATGATGAAACAATACAAGGAAAATAGGTCTCCATGCTTTATGCCTCTTTATGGGTCAATGCTAGCAATTTTTCTTCTTCAAAATAGCAAATTAAAAGTAACACATGAAACACAATCTATTATTATATCCACCTAAGTATCAAAAGAACTTGCATAAGAAAGTCACATTCTACCTAGTCATAAGCTTTGTTCACATTAAGTTTCACTGCAAGCTTATGATTTCTTCCTATTTAGACTTCAAGTGGCGAAAAGCCTTATATGCCACTAACATTATAATGGATTAGACTCTTTAGAACAACTGCTTTTTGATTTTCTATAACAACCCCAAGTAGTAATCTTTTCATCCTATTTGCAATCACCTTAGAAATAATCTTATAGGAAAAATTGCATAAAGTAATACGTCTAAAGTCACTCTACTTGCTTCAGAACATTAATTTTTAGGATTATAGCCAAATTACTCAAAGTTAAGCTATACATCAAAAGACCCCTTAATGAAGAAATCTTTAACAAGACAGTAAACTTGGTCCCCCTCCATATTCCATGCATGTTGGTAAAAAAATTTAGGAAAGCCATTCAAACCCAAAGCCTTAAGAGTCCTTAGTTAGAAAGCAATACCATTTATCTCTTCCATTGTAATAGGTTTCAACAAAAACTTATTATTTTCTTCACTAATTACATGCTTTACAAGGTCAAATGCCTTAAAAAACTTATTAGGGTCTTCAGATTTAAGTAGATTCAACTAGAAACTCCTAAAACAACCAACCATTTTTTCTTTACTTTTTGTCCATGATCCATTTTCCTTTTTCAAAGATAATAGCTTATTCATTTGTCTTTGCTACACTATAGTGAAATGAAAGAATTTAAAATTCTGATCACTACATGGAAATCAATTAATTTTTTTTTTAATCTTTGTGCCCAATACTCCTCATCCCTATCCCAATATTCTTCAATTTGCCTTATTATTTCATTTGCTTTCTTCATTTTTTCCTCATTTCATTCACCCTCATAACACCCTTGAAATTGGATCAAAAGATTATTGATTGCAATCTTATTGTTTATGAATTCATCTTTACTACAACTTAACAATGCTTTTTTAATACGATCTAAGTTGAGTAAAAAATTTCTCAAAAATTTATCCTCATTAGCAAATCTCTACTGTTATATTATAACTTTGAAAAGATCTATATACTTTGTCTACATCAATTCAAACTTGAAAGATCTAGAAGTCTTTATATCTAATTAATTAAAGATAAGCACTACTGGAGAATGATTAGATCTGATAGGTTTGAGATTAAACACTTAAGCTTTAAGAAAGGCCTCATTCCAAACATAGTTACAAACAGAAAGCCTCTCTTTTAAGTAGGCTATGCCTAACTTTTTGTTTGACCATGTAAAACAATAACCTTTAAATTTCAAATCCATCATATTGCATTTAAACATGACAATTTGAGAACACCTAAAATAATGTAGAGGTCTAATTTTTCCACATTGTTTCTTATGGTTATAAGGAATGTCTTTAAAATCATTAATGCACGCTTAAGGTAAATTTGACCGATGATTAATTGACAATAAAGATCTCTAGAAATCCTCCCTCTCTTAGTCTCAAGAAGGCCATATACAAAAGAATAAAACCCACTAGCATTTTCTAATCTTCCCTTAATAACAATATGGGTCACATTCATAGATGAAAACAACACTTCCAATTGAACCACATTAAACCACTAGAGGGCCAACTTCGTTGGCAAACCCATTAGCTCCACATAAATAGAGTTCTGAAAACAAAACCTTTTTTTTGTCTTATTTTTCAAATTTCTTACTATGCATTCTAATCTTCATAAGGAACACTGAAGATGACTTAAATCTACCATAAATATTGCTTAGAAACTTACATATAAAACCACTCCACAGCCTAAATAGTTCCACTAAAACAAACTCATGGTTACTCAATGGCTTTTTCAAGCCAATTACTAAGCCTTTAGCAACATTCTCCTTCTTGTTCTTAAAATAAAAAATACTTTCTGTTTCAACTTTACTTTATCAACACACCTTAAATGAATAGGGACATCAACCAAAATGTTCTTTTTCTTCCCTTTCCTATAAAGAATTCTTGTCTTTCTGCTTTTAGCCATGCCCCTATGGTGAAAGGAAATCAAAATTAAAAGTTTTATTGAATGAATAATCAAATAACATGTTAACATCATTGAACAACTCGTTTAATAAAACTAAATCTTGTAATTTGAATTTCTTTAAAGGTGAATGTGGCAACATGTCCTCAAATGATCTCTTTATACTTATTTTCTCCAATTCCTTTACTAAATCTAACTTATACAATGATTTTAGACTAACAATTAAAGCTTCACTCTCTTATCAACACCTTTATCCTTTTTTAGAGGTAGCTTAACATAGTAACTCACCAAGACATTCTCTGATAAGAGAAAAAAAAGAGGTCTCTAATCATACAAAAAATATCTTTCTTTTGTGAGAGCCTTTTGTCTCTCTCCTTTTTAAGTTAAGTTTGATGATGCTTTCTCTTTCTAGTTTTATTATTGTGATTGAGATTTATAACTTTTTAATCTAATAAAAATGGATATTGATTTAGATGGCGATGGAGGTAGAGGTCAGGGTGAGGATGAAAATTCCATAGTTCTTAAATAGGATGTTAAAGAAAAATGTGATCTAAGTAAAAGAACTTTGGTTGATAAATTAGTGTCAGAGAAGGTGCTTAATAACACTACTATTATTTTAATGATAAGGAAAGGTTGAAATCTCCTTAAGAGATTAGATATTCTATAAGTGGAAGATAATGCATCCATCTTTAATTTCCTAATCAAGAGGAAGATAATAGAATACTGAGAGGGAGACCTTAGTCTATCTTAGGTTGTTTGCTTAATGTTTGATGATGGTTTGAGTATAAGATTTTCTAGGAGTTTGAGTTTAATCAATGCCCATTTTAGGTCCAATTTCACGATATTCCTTTAAAAGGGATAAGTAGATGTAATGTTATGAAATTAGGATCCATTGTGGGTGAGGTAGTTATAGTGGAAGATCTAGTCTTGAATGGATGAATTCTAGGAAATTTTATTAGAGCCAGAATTTTAATTGATATAAGGAAGTCGTTGGTATCGAGTTTTTGGGTCCCTCGCCTACGTTTTTCAAAATTTTAAGTGTCTATGAAATATGAAAGATTCTAAAATTATTGCTATAGGTGTGGAATCTTAGGTCATGAACCTAGAAGCTACAAAAGAGAAAAGATAATGTCTACTATCAATCCTTCTAAAACTATGTTTAAGCCTTGGTTAGCAACTTCTTTTGTAAAATGCTAAGATGAAGCATTGGTATTAGGTAAGAAAGGGTGGGTGAAGAAAAAGATTAAGGGAAAAAGATGTTGCATATGGATTAACACTTAAAGTGCATGAAGAAAGATGTAATAATAGCAAAAATAAAATGGCCATTTATAGAAGAAGGTATAACAAACCTTATATAAGTGAAATTTTTAATAGATTGAAAAAGGATTTAGGAGGAGAAGATTTTAAGGGCCAGAGCCCGCCTGAGTATATTGACATTGATAGAGGAAAGTCTAAGATTTAATTAGGGTTAGCTCAGATAAAGGAAGGTATGTGTATTATGAGTTAAAATAAAGAAAAATGGAAAAGCAGGTATATGAGGTAGTTTTGGGGTCGAGGAAAAATGAATTGATGGGCTGTATTCTGGATTAGGTATACAAAAAACCATAAGTTTGTATAAAGGAAGGAATTAAGGTACTTGAAGATGTTTCTCAAAACTCAAATATGAAAGGTATTAAAATGGAAGGAGACCAAAGCTCAAATGTATAGAGGATGCTATTTATTAAGGAAGTAAGGTCATGTTACTAATATTACTCTCCATCAAGATGTATTATTAAGACATCATTTGATGATGAAGGTAGGGAAGGCTCTTTAGTCATGTATAATAGACAAAATATGATTGTTGAAGTCACGGAAAGGTTGAATAAAGTGAGTTTTAAGAGAAAATGTGAAGAAATAAGCAACCTACAGAAGTTGAAGAGATTGAAAGTTTGGAAGAAGTTATAAGTAAGAAAGTCAATATTGCTATATATGCTAAAAGAAGTAACAAATCACCTTTGAAGAAAAAAAAAGGGGGGAAAGGTAAAGGTTCTAACAAGAACGAAATGAAGATGGGTACTTAGTATGTTAACAAAAAAAAGGAAGAACTAGTTAAGATTTTAATGGATGTAATATAAAAACTCCTTGATGATTAGTTTATTTTCAAGGCTCAAGGAGGTGTCAGAAGTGAGTAGCAGACTAAGGGTTCTAGTGGCTAGCCTAATGTAGCCACATAGGGATTACGAAGTTCATTTCCTAGAACTATTATGGCCTTAGGGTTGCTTTGACAATTAAAAACTTGAAGGAGGTAAGTAGGAGAAAGAAGCCAACTGTTGTTTTCCTTATAGAAACCAAAGTGATGGCAATAAAATTTGAAAAAGAACATTACTTTATTAAATGAATTTTATATAGATCCTCTTAGTTTGAAGGGTGGCCTAGCTTTATGGTGGAAAGAAAAGGTAAAGATAGAATTTGAAGGGTGGCTTTGTTTTGTTCAAAAAAATATAATACATAAAAAAATTTCTAATGTGTTAGAATTTGCCATTTTTATTTATAGATCTTCAAATGAAGCTGATAAGAGAATTGCTTGGGAAAAATTAAAGTTAATTACAAGGGGTGTAAACGGTGCTTGGCTTTGCATGGGTAATTTTGATGACATGGTGTCTTAAACTGACAAATTTAAAGGCAAACTAAGAGCTACCAAAAAGATACATAACTTTTAAAACCTTATGAGTAATTGCAAATTTTATAAACTTGGAGTATAAGGGTGATAATTTTACTTGGTCTAATGATAGACTTGAGGAGGCACACATTAAAGAAAGAATAGATAAAGTTCTGGGTAACATTGAATTCAGAGATCTGTTTCCTAAATCTCAAGTTTTTTTATCTTGAACCAATAGGCTTTGACCATTATCTCCTTCTAATTGATTTATGCTTTCAAGACACTATTACTTTAAAAACTTTTAAGTCTAAAGCTTTTTGGATTAACTACCTAAGCTTTCTAAAAGTGATCTAAGTCTAACTAAGGATTATAAGATAGTGGATCAGAAGATAAGGTGAAAAGTATTGTTAGAAGGCTTAATAGATGCAAGGTTGCTTTGGTAAAATGGAGTAAGGTTGTTTTTCCAAATAGTAGAGTAATTAGTGAAAATTTGATAAGAAGACTTGCAATCTATCATAAAAGTTTTCTGTTTAAAGATAAACTAAAGAATCTAAGAAAATAATAAAAGAAATAGAATAGAAATGGAAGATTAAGAAAAAATATTGGTACCAAAGGTTAAGAATGAACTAGTTAAGGAAAAGAGATATGAATACAATTTTTTTTTTTAATTTTATACTACTTAAAGACAATAGAGAAATAACATTTTAAGATTAAAGCTAAATGATGGAAGTTGGTTAGATAAAGAAGATGATATTGTAGTAACATTCTCCAAGTTCTACTTAGATTTGTTTACTTCTTCAAGATCAAGATAGATTAATACAACCCTCGATTACATAGAAAGGGTTGTATATGACTTAAGCTTGATTAAACCGATGGCATTAAAGGAGATAAAGGAATCAGTTTTTCAATTAGAAGCCTTTAAAGCACCAACTACTTTGAAGGGTGCCTATTGGAAAAATTAAATCTCACTATCATTATACTCACCCCTAAGGTGGATAAGCTTGAATCCGTTGGACAATTATGGCCTATTAACTTGTCTAGTTTTACTTATGAAATCATTTCAATGATAATAGCAAATATAATGAAAAGGATTCTACTTAGAATAATATCTTAGAAACAAAGAGTATTTGTTTAGGATAGGTTAATATAAGATAACATTATAATTGCCCATGAGATATTTCATTATTTGAAGAACACAAATGTTGGAAGAAAATATGAATTCGCCTTTAGAAATGGATATGAGCAAAACCTATGATAGACTAGAATAAGATTTTATTGAAGGAGTCCTTTTAAAGCTTGGCTTTTATAATCAATGTGTTAGTAGAATAATGGGATATGTTTCTTCTGTTAGCTTTAATGTGCAACTTTTAAGGAGAAAAATTATTCCTGTAGTGCTAGAGAAAAGGATTAGACCAGGGGATTGTTTATTTCTCTACCTTTTCATTATTGCTGCTGAAGTTTTATCTATTATAGTGCTTAAATATATTGAAAATGGTGATTTGAAGAGGTTGAAGCTTGCTAGAAATGTTCCTATTCTCTCCCATTGTTTTTTTTTTGGTAGATGATGTCTTATTGTTCATGAATTCAAGGGATAAAGATTGTTATGTATTGAGAGATATATTGAATACTTACTATAATGCTTTTAGGCAATTAGCAAATATGGATAAATCATATATATATTTTTCAAGCAATATGCCTAAGGAAGTTATGGAAAAAGTGGGCGGTTTCTTGGGTATAAAAGACATTAATGACCCAAGGAAATATCTTGGGATGCCTGTATTATAGGGGAGATTGAAGGTGGAAGCTTTGGTTTATATTTAAGATAAGATTACACATAAAGTTTAGGGGTGGAAACAAAAATTGTTGTCTCATGCAAGTAAAAAGATTTTGATAAAGGCTGTGGCAAATATTGTCTTAATCTATTCCATGTCATGCTTTAAATTTCCCAAAAAACATATGATTTTGATAGAATATGTTCAAAGTTTTAGTAAGGTCAGAAAAATAGTGAAGGGGTTATCCACTAGAAGGCATGGAATTCCTTAATGAAAAATAAAAGTGAAGGAGTGTCAGGTTTTAGATAATTTTCAAACTTTAATACAACCTTTATTGCAAAAAATGCTTCAAGATTGCTTCAAAACCTAAATTATGTATGGGCTAGGTTGTTAAAAGGCTTATGCTTCCTTAGTTCTAATTTTCTTAATGCTAAAAAAGGATATAAAACACCTTGGGCTTAGTCCAACTTATTAAAAGTTATAGATATAATAGCCAATGATTTATGTTGAAAAATTGGGAATGACAAGTCTGTGAAAATATGGGATGACAAATGAATTTCTACTTTAAAAGGTAATAAGGTTGTATCTTCTATGGCCAATGAAGAATAGGTAGAGAGGTAAGTGGCTATCTTATTGATAATGGCAGATGGAACCTTATAATAATAGGTAACAAAATCTCTATAGAGGAAAGGGTTGCAATCATAAAGATCCCAATCCTTGGGGTTGAAAAAGAGGATAAATTATGTTAAAAGAATTGCAAGGATAAGAATTACAGTGTAAAATTTAGGCAGAAAGGTGAATGAAAATAATGTTTTTACAAGACCTAGTTGTCTTTACAAGTCTCTTGATAAACTATGGATTACTATATGGCACCTAAATATCCCTTTAAAAATTAGGTGTTTTGTGTGGAAAGCCTACTCTTGCAGCAAAAGAAGTGCTTTTTAAAAGAAAATATGCTATAAATCTAATATATCCTATATGTAAATATGAACTAGAAACTATTAAACATATGTTACTGACTTATACATGGATAAGGAAGGTAAGGTTTGGATGTTAGTCTTTGAATATTCAGATTCATTTGATTACTAGATTTGACACTTAGTGCTCTAGTTTTTAACTAAATAAGTCAGACCTTGATGAGTTTGGCAAAGTAGTAGTGACAAGTATATATTGGAGGATTTGGAAGGAAAGATGTTTTGTGATATTTCAAGATGCTATGGTAGACCCATACATGTGTGCTAGGGGTGTTCAAAATTGATCCAAACAAATTGAACCAAATTAAATTAATAAAAACCAAACTAAACCGATTAAAAAAAATTAAAATCGATTTTGGATATTATAAAATCAATCGATTTGATTGGGTTCTCAATTCTATCAAATTTAACCGAACCAAAAATTTTTTTTCTTTTATTAATTAAGTTCAAATCATGCATAAGTCTTTTATCAATAAAAAAAAATAGTGATTTTTTTTTCTACTTTACTTATATATAGATAAGTTTATCAAATAAGCTATTTTAAAAATGTTATTATTTTATTGTCTTTATATATGATATTTAATTATAATTGTAAAATAATTGAACATAATTATGAGAGATATTTTTTTAAAATGATATATTAACATTATTATTGATTAAAATGTTAAAAGATACATTTTATTAGAAGTCAAATTTTACATATTACAAGAAAAAATATCTTAAAAAAAAAACAAATCACTTTTAGACAAAAAAAAGAGTATGAACCAAATCAAACTAAATTATACCAAAATTGAACCAAATTGATTAGAAGTCAAAACCGACAAGGTTCAAAAAAATATTAAACCAACAACGTCGGTTCAATTTGGTTTTAATCCAAAATTAAACCAAATCGAACCTATAAACACTCCTAGTGTGTGCTATACATCTTATCATTGAATTCTAAGATGTTAACAATGGGAAAGAAGTGGTCTATACAAGTGGGATGAATCTTACAAGGAGATCTCTTTGGGAATTCCTTATATCAAATCAAATCAAATTTAATGATGATGGTTCTTTTAATTGTAATATGAATTAAGTTGGGATTAGAGTCATTTGCAGAAATTCAAGGGGAAAGTGTTGGATGGTTTTAGTGGATTTGTTGTTGCTATCTTAGCTTTCATGTCAGAAGTCTTGGCCTTAAGGAAAGCTGCTAAATTGGCATCAAGGTTTTCTGAGTTTAACATTTGCTTTGAATTGGATTGAGAAGAACTTTACACGTTGAAGATTAAGGGTAATTGTCTAAGGTGTAATTGGATTGTCACTATTGTTCTGCATGAAATATTTTGCCTATTGGATTCTCTTCCTGATGTTTCTTTTTAATTGGTTGCTAGACAAAATAACTATGCTACTAATTGGGTTACAGTTTCTACCGCTGAAGCGATATGCTCTCTTGGGTGGGTTTCAGTACCACCGTCCCCTCTAACTATTTTGTTAAGAAAGGACTTCTTTCTTGCAAGAGTTGTGATCAAAGACAAAAAAAGTATTAGCTAAAGATGCTGTAGTATTGATGTTTTCTTTTCTCTATTCTTTTTTGTTTTATTAGCCATTTTACTGTGTGTTTTGTCTTTTTTATTGGTGGTGTTTTTTGTTTTTTTGAAATGTATGTTAGTCTAAAAAAGAAAAAAGGAGGTGGGAGAAAAAAATGTTATATATATTTTTACTCTTTGCGTCTCTCTCTTTAAACTGTACAGCAATCTTATAATAAAAAAACTCTAAAAAAATTCTTACATAATTTTTACTTGTTCAAAAACGTTATTGAGCCTCCCTTAGGTTGCAAGAATGATTAATTGTTCATGACACCTCTATTAGGAATGTGATTCTCAGTTTATATATAGTAATCAATTATGCAATAATTTCTGAAACTTGATTAACAAGTTGCCGAATGCAACACTTTGATTTTTATAAATATTTTTTGATACAACAGAAAACTTTTTTCTTACCAAAAAAAAAGCATAAATAAATTTTCAACTTTTTACTTTTTTTTTTATAAAAAAATTTATTTACTAACTTTTCTTCACCCCATTTGTTTGAAGGAAAAGAAATGTAAATTTCTTTTTTTTGGGGCAATTTTTTTTATATTATTGTAATCATTATTCAATAATTTTTTACTTTTTTTATTATTTTTTAAGTGTATAAATACGAAGGTGATTTTTTATTCTTAAAAATAACTTTTATTTTTATTTTTATTTTATTTTCTATTCTATTTTATGTAACGTTAGTTATTATAACTTCGGTGATTCATTGGAGTTACTTGAATTTTTTATATTCTTTTAGCATGTATCCATTTGCTCCTCTATTCCATTCATTCAAATAATTGGTTAGAAGTTCACAATATTTAATAATTATCTTATAAGCTTTTATATTATCAAATTTCAGTTCATTTGTGAAGCATTTTTCTTTTACTTAGCATTACATTGTTCGTAAAGTATTCCAGCTTTATGGAAAATCTATATCTCGTTGCCATTACTAAAATGTATATATTAAAATAAAAAGATTTAGTGGGTACTTTTCTCTATTTTCTTTGAATTATTCCCTAGACAAATTTTAATAAAAATGCATACAAAACAAAATTTTAGGGCTCTAGAACCTTTCATACTATCCTATATTCTCTTGTTTGTGAAAAAGAAAAAAGAAAAACCAAAATATCAAACAAGACAAAAAAAAAAAAAAAAGTAGCCTCTAATCAGTTGACCTAGCAGCAATTATTGACATACAATTATCTTCTATGTTCGCACGTTTCCCTCAAATAATTAGTCCTAATTGAGTCTCACCTCTGCCTCTAGTATGAATAAATTTTGATCTCTTGACTATGAATTGCTTTTTCCTTGTCTGTCTGTGAAATATACATGAAAGGAAAAAAAAAAAACGGAGAGCGGGGGGAATCCAATTATCAAAGGGAGGAAGATAGAACAATAGCCTCAATGTAATGAATGTGGCTATATTTATATTGAGAGTAAGCTTTGGATTTCCAAAAACTCATGCTGCTCTTCATTATTGTGTTTTCTACACTTTTTCGGTTACAAAAAAATTTAGAAGGCAGATCGGTGGTTTTAAGGCATGTGCCTACCAACATAAAATCATCAACGAAGACCCTTTGTGCTTTCTTCATTTTGTTTGCGATTTAGTTGAAACCCATCTCATATTTTCTGCCGCATTGGCCATAGCATAAATGTGGGTGCACGCCTCTTTGAGGACATGAAGGCAAATCAAAAGCAAAATGCCTCCAAAAGCAGCAACTCTCAACAACCCTCTCTCTGGTGGTGATTTAACAGTTAGATAAACACAATCAATAGCTATTGAGATCCAACTTAACCTTTCCGTTAGGCCTTTGACCAACAATAGTTTCCCATTTTCACTTTCACCCCCACTACCACACATTATTCTGCACAAAATCCTCAAACAAAGAACACCCACAACGAGAAAAGTGGTTACAGCCCAACCCCTATACCTCACTAGCTTCCCTCCCACAACCAAAGCCTCTTTTCTACAGACACAAGTTTCACACTCACCTGAAAATGTTGAAGACACAAGAGCATCAAAACCTGTGTAATAAGGCAGCACAATAGAATCCAAATACAGGCTTGCATGCAGGATCCCAGAAACTGTAGATGCTGCAAAAAAAGTATACTTTATGTCCTTGTCAGCTCCATAGTCAAAGGACAAGGCAGAGATTAGAACTAGCTGAAGCATTGGAGGACCCATGTAAGCAAGTGGGAATACCGTGTTAATCTGAGAGCCTTTAGCAAAGGCTAAGATTATAATAGGGAGAAGAATTGGACCAGAAGGTAACAAGTATCTGTTTGGGGATCTTATTCCTCTTCTTCCTGAGCTCATATCCAATATCACAATGAAAAGGGTCACAAGGTAAGAAGCTGATGTGAAGAGAAGGACCAAGACATCAACAGCGAGTGGGAAATTTGCAGGGTATGTTCTGTCACAGACATAGTGATAAGGGCAGTTTGTGGCATCCAAGGTTTCTTCCACTTGCCAGCTGATGCATTTGAAGAATGTGTTTTGGACATCATAAAGGTTCCATTCAGGTTGGAATGTTGAAGATTCTGGGAGCCAGAGAAGCCTATTCATATTGGAGAATGTAGATCTTTTGCTGGTAAAATGAGTTTTGATTTCATAAATAAGAAGAAACTTAAGGATAGAGTTCTTGTAGTTGTAGGTTGAGATGTTCAACTTGAAGCTGAAATGGATGAAGAAAGACCAACTATCAGTGTTATTTTTTTCACTTCTAAGATAAAAATTTTTGTGGGATTGAAACATTGTGGCTCTATTTTATTGACTTTCTGTTTGTAATTTCCTCAGCAAATTGCCTTTGGGATACCTTTCTGAGAGGTACTTAGGGTCTATCTGAAGCAAATAGAGTAGTTGAATGGAAGCAAATTTTCTAAAGGGTGTTGGTGGATTTCTATGTGAAGTTTAAATTGGCATTAAGACACTTAAAGCAGCTTGATTCCAAAGGGATGCTGTTTGGTGAGTGATAGCCACTGATTGATTGTCTGATGGGCTGCCAAACTAATTGTATTTGCTATGTACCAACAAAAATTGGTATACCAACAACATATTCCTTAAATGTCGAAGGAAAAAAAAAAATCTTCCATTGTAGTATATTTTAGCGAAATTGCATGAGAATTTTGTTTTCTTCCTCCATGTTTGGTTATTATCTTATTTATTATCTTATTTTTAATGGACGAGACAATGTGGAGACTATTCAACTGCAAACACCAAACAGGACTGAATTCAAATTTTTTTCCCTTATTTCGATTTATCTTATATGCATATGTAATCAACTGTTGATATCAAGAAAATCAGTTGGATGGGAATCCCATATGAACTAAAATGTCAATTGGTTGTTCTTCTTCATCGAGATATGCTTTAGTTTACTTGAATTTTATTAACATTTAGGATGGGCTTGTAACGCTTTTAAAATTAAGAATACAAATTCCGTTTTACTAAAAGAAATTATGCGCAAGAAATGAATCTCAAAGTTATTGAGCCAAACTTAAATATTAGAAATTGTAACTTTTTTAATTTGAATTGTTTGGAAGGGCATACTTTTAGAATTCTATTTAATCAACAGAAAAATGTATAGAATTCGTGTACATAATAATATTGAATAAACATTTTGAAGACACCCAAAAATAAAAAGACAAAACTTTCCCTATCAATTGCATTGAACCTTATGTTGTCTGTCATTAATTCTTCCAAAACAATTTCATTGCTGCAAACTTTTTAACACTATCTTTTCTTTCTCCTGCTGAAATAGAAAGTAAGTTACTCATCTTCCATTACAATATCAAACATAGCACTTTCTTGATTTTCTCGTTCAAGGCCAAGTTTCATTTGATACATAACAAAATCCAGCATTGAGTAAGTTTCTTCTGAATTGGGATGTGATTTATCATGAGCAATAAATCTATGAAGGACTCCAAGTAATTCCACAAAACTGAACCCTGGGGATTTTTTCACCCCTCTTCTCTCCATAGCTTCTCTCAAGCTTCTTGCATCATCCCATCGTTTCACAACTGCATAGACATTTGATAACCCAACATACCTTCCATCATGATATGGTTCTAGCTCAATAAGTTTCTTCCCAACTATTTCTGCAAGATCTAATTTTCTATGGTTAATACACCCATTAAAGAGAGCACCTAACATGGAAGCCGTTGGCTCTATAGGCATTCCACATATAAATTGGTATGCTGTGGCTAAATGACCTGCACGTGCCAGCACATCCACCATGCAAGCATAATGCTCACTTGTAGGTGTCATGCCAAATTTTCCAAGGCTCTCAAAGAAGTACCATGCCTCCTTTATTAACCCTCCATGAGCACAAGCAGTCAACAGGCACAAGTATGTGATCTCATCAGGTCTGATGCCAACTATTTGCATTTCCTTAAACAGTTTAAGAGATTCTTCAACTAGCCCATGCGTAGCGAGACCTCCAATCGTTGCATTCCAAATCAACACATCGGTTTGACTTTTTGAGACACCATGAAATACAAGCAAGGCCTCCTTTATTGCACCACATTTGGCATACATGTCCACAAGAGAAGTCTGCAAAACCAGTGTCAGTGGTAATTTATTCTCAACTATGTACTTGTGGGTCATTCTTCCCTTCTCAAGAGCACCTAAGTGTGCACAAGCACATAGAACACTCACCATAGTCACTTCATTGGCCTTTGGTCCAAAAGCCCTCATTTTTTCAAAGACAGCCATGGCCTCCCCGTATTCGCCTGCTTTAACATAACCATCAATCAATGAGCTCCATGACACAACATCCCTCTCAGGCATTGATTCAAACACTTTCTGTGCCAAAACCATTTCCCCACACTTGCCATAGCCATCCAACATGGAATTCCATGAAACCAAGTTCTTCTCCTGCATTCCATCAAACACCTTATGAGCACATACAATATTCCCACAAGAAGCATACATATGAATCAAAGAATTCTGGATAAATCTATCGGACGCATGCCCTGTTTTTACAATGTGGGCATGCACAGATACTCCATTTTCTTGATTCAAAAGGCGTGCCGATGCCTTCACAAGAAAAGGGTATGTTAAGTAATCCGGCGAAACCCCAAGTCGTAGCATTTTCAGAAAAACAGAAAAGGAACAATTTGGGTTTTTGCTAATTGAATAGCCTCTAATGATTGTGTTCCAGCTGAAAATTGTTGGTTTGGAGAGATGGGAGAAAACCCTGTAGGAATAACTAATGTCACCGGAATTGGAAAGAGCAGAGAAAGAAAGGAGTTTGGAGGTGAATTGGTCGTCCTGAGATAAGCCAAAAGAGATCAAAATGGCATGAAGTTGCTTCAATTCCGGCATTGACTTGCATTTGGTAAGCAGGGTGAGTAGCAGAGTTTGGTTTATGTTTGCATTTTTACATGAGACTGATGATACTCCAAGCATTTACATATAACCTTTCTATATTCCTTCCAACGAAGAACAGAAGAAGTGGAAGGTGGAATCAATAATCCGACATACACCAAAAGTAGAAAGATTCGTTGCAAGCTGAACAGAGTTCAGATAACGGAAGAAACATTGATAGAGTTAAACTGTTAATCACTAACATAATGTCTGTTGAGAAAAATATAAAATTTAATTAAGTATTTTGCTTGCCACATGTCCTAGCTTGTTGCCCACTCTACCATTAAGTTATCCACTAACCCATGTTCTCCATGTTGCTTAGCATTTTCCCATGTTGCACTATTTTAGGAGATAAAATGCTTTATGGAGTCTATGTAGTGGTTAATGTGTTGTAAGTCATGTCCTACTATTTAGGAATTATTTTTATTATTTAATTAATTTTATCACCCATGTATTTGCCTATATAAAGGCTTGGCTTATGGAATAGAAAGTGTTCTTCATTCTCCCACTCTCCCTCTCTCTTTATTATACTCAAAAGTTATTAGTGGTATCAGAGCTTGGTTTGTGAGGAGTGCAAAATATTGTAAAAAAAAAAAGGGGAGTGAGCAATATTATTTTTTCTTCTTCTCTTGTGATTATTATTGACATTCATTGTTATTTCTGTTTGTTGCATCAATATGTCTTTTTCAGATTCTAACTTTGTGCAGCCATCTATTCCACGTTTTGATGGTCACTATGATCATTGGAGCTTGCTGATGGAGAATTTCTTAAGATCTAAGGAGTACTGGCATGTTGTTGAAAATGGTGTAGCAGCACTTGCGAATGCACAACAATCAGAGATAGAGGCATTGAAACTGAAAGATTTAAAGGCGAAGAATTATTTATTTCAGGCAATTGATCGTCCCATCTTGGAAACTATTCTTTGCAAAGAAACTTCCAAGGATATATGGGACTCCATGAAAAAGAAATATCAAGGCACTACAAGAGTAAAGCGTGCACAGCTTCAAGCGTTGAGAAGAGATTTCGAGATTCTGCAAATGAAGGATGGTGAATCTATCACAAATTATTGTGCCAGAGCATTGGAAATAAGTAACAAAATGCGTTTATATGGTGAAAAAATGCAAGATGTTACTATTGTTGAAAAAATATTGCGTTCACTAACTCCTAAATTTGATTATGTTGTTTGTTCTATTGAAGAGTCAAAAGATATAGATGCACTCTCACTTGATGAATTACAGAGCTCTTTGCTATTTCATGAGCAGAAGATGAATCGCAATTCAATTATGGAGGAGCAAGCTTTAAAAGCTTCTACTTTTACTCGTTCCTTAAATTTTAAAGGAAGGGGTAGAGGTAGAGATAGAGGTCGAGGTCGAGGTAGAGGCCGCGGTAGAGGAAGAGGAGACCGAGGCAATAGAGATGATGAGGAGGATGAATTTCAAGGTAAAGGTGGAGAACGAAATCAACAATTTGACAAATCTAAGGTAGAATGCTTTAGATGTCATAAATTTGGTCATTATCGTTCTGAATGTTATACTAAGCTGCCTAACAATAAAGAAAGAGGAGAGAAGTCAAATTTTGTAGAAAAGAAAGAGGAAGAAACCTTGTTAATGGCATGTCAAGTTATTGAAGCACCTCAATCAGATCTTTGGTATGTGGATACTGGCTGCAGCACCATATGTGTGGAAGAAAATCTTTATTTTCTTCCTTAGATGAAGAATTTCATTCCACTGTAAGTTTTGGTGATTGTTCTACTGTGAAGGTAATGGGAAAAGGTAATATTAAAATAAAAACTAAAAATGGTTTTATAGAAACAATCTCCAATGTTTTCTATGTCCCTGATTTGAAAAGTAATTTATTGAGTGCTGGTCAATTGCAAGAAAAGGGTTATATTATAACTATTCAAAAAGGGGCTTGTGAGATTTATGATCCTTCACGAGGTGCTATTGCTGTTGTGCAAATGAGTTCAAACAGGTTATTCCCATTAAAGATTGAAAGTGTTCAATCTTGCTTGTTGGCTAGTGAGAAGGATGCCTCATGGCTTTGGCATTATCGCTATGGGCATTTGAATTTTGCTGGATTAAAAACTCTTCATCAGAAAAATATGGTAACTGGTCTTCCTCAAATTTCTGCTCCTTCTCAAGTTTGTGAAGAGTGTGTTGTTGGCAAACAGCCACGTACTCAATTTCCTCAAGGAAAGTCATGGAGAGCAAATGATGTATTGGAGCTGATTCATTTCAACATTTGTGGGCCAATAACACCAATCTCTAATGGTGGTAAAAGATATTTTATTACATTTATTGATGATTATAGTCGAAAAACTTGGGTTTATTTTTTACAGGAGAAAGTAGAAGCTTTTAGTATATTTAAAAGCTTTAAAGCTCAAGTTGAAAATGAAATGGGAAAAAATATTAAAACTCTTCGTACTGATCGCGGCAGAGAATACTGCTCAAAAGAATTTGCAAATTTTATTGAGCAGTATGGTATTCGAAGAGAGCTTACAGCCGCTTATACACCACAACAAAATGGTGTATCAGAGAGGAAGAATAGAACCATCCTCAACATGGTGAGAAGCTTGCTAGCAAAAGGAAAAATTCCAAAGAGTTTTTGGCCAGAAGCAGTAAATTGGAGTATTCATATTTTGAATAGAAGTCCTACTTTTGCTGTTCAAAATATGACTCCACATGAGGCTTGGAGTGGGCGAAAGCCAGCCGTAGATCACTTCAGAATTTTTGGTTGTATCGCTTATGTCCATGTTCCAGATGAGAAAAGAAAGAAGCTTGATGATAAGAGTGAAAAATATATTTTTTTGGGTGTAAGTGAAATGTCTAAAGCTTATAAATTATTTAATCCGCTAACCAATAAAATTGTGATTAGCAGGGATGTTATTTTTGATGAAGAGAGCACTTGGAATTGGAATGGGCAGCAGCCTTCTCCAATTATTGAATCTGAAGAAGAAAAGGAATATTCTCAATACCCAGAAAACACAACAGTGGCTACTCTTGAAAATTCACCAAATGACATTCTATCTACCGAAGTGGTGGAACCATCTCCAACTACTGAAATTGTAGAAGAATCACAGTCTAATCGTACTAGAAAGAGACCAGCATGGATGATAGATTATGTAAGTGGAGATGACTTAACTGATGATGAAACAATAGCTCATTTTGCTTTGTTTGCAGATTGTGATCCCATCACATTTGAAGAAGCCATCAAAGATACGAAATGGCGAATTGCCATGGATGAGGAGATCAAATCTATAGAGAAAAATAACACATGGGAATTAGTGGAACTTCCAAAGGGACAAAAATCCATTGGTGTTAAATGGGTTTACAAAACAAAGCTGAACAAAGATGGTGAAGTTGACAAATATAAAGCTCGCCTTGTTGTAAAAGGTTACAAGCAAGAATTTGGGGTTGATTATAAAGAAGTCTTTGCTCCAGTTGCAAGACTTGATACTATTCGATTAGTTTTAGCCATAGCTGCTCAAAATTCTTGGTATGTTTATCAATTAGATGTGAAATCTGCATTTTTACATGGTGAGTTGCAGGAAGAGGTCTATGTTGATCAACCACTTGGATATGTGAAGAAAAGTAGTGAAGAAAAGGTATATAAATTAAAAAAGGCTTTATATGGACTAAAACAAGCACCAAGAGTTTGGTATAGTCGTATAAATGCTTATTTTATTAAAGAAGGTTTTCAAAAATGCCCTCATGAACATACTCTCTTTACAAAATTTGAAAAAGGTGGAAGAATGCTTTTTGTATCTCTTTATGTTAATGATTTAATTTATACCGGAAATGATAATTCCATGATTCATGCGTTTAAAAGGAAAATGATGCAAGAGTTTGAAATGTCTGATTTGGATTTAATGCATTTTTTTCTTGGCATTGAAGTTGTGCAATCATCACTTGGTATTTTTATTTCACAAAAGAAGTATGTTCTTCAGATTTTGGACAGGTTTAAAATGGGGGATTGCAATCCTGTTCGTACTCCAACTGAATGTGGCTTAAAGTTGGTGAAAGATGATGGAGGAAAGAAAATTAATACTACTCTATTCAGGCAGATGGTTGGAAGTTTGATGTATCTCACTTCAACAAGGCCTGACATCATGCATGGTGTTAGTCTAATAAGTCGATATATGGAGAATCCAACTGAGAGTCATCTCTTTGCTGCAAAAAGAATTTTTCGTTACTTGAGAGGCACCGTTGATTTTGGAATATTTTATAAAGCTAACTCAAAAGGCAAGCTTTATGGTTTTTCTGACAGTGACTATGCTGGAGATCTTGATGATAGAAAAAGTACATCAGGTTTTGTTTTTATAATGAGTTCTGGAGCTATATCTTGGTCTTCAAAGAAACAACAAATTGTTACTTTGTCGACTACAGAAGCTGAATTTGTTGCAGCAGCAGCCTGTTCTTGTCAAGTTATATGGCTAAAGAGATTGCTTGAAACACTTCAAAGTGATCAACAAAGCCCAACAACAATTTATTGTGATAATGTTTTAGCAATCAAAATTTCCAAAAATCCAACTTTACATGGAAGAAGCAAGCATATTGACGTGATATACCATTTTTTGCGTGACCTTTGCAATGATGGTATAATTGATTTGGTGTTTTGCAAAAGTGAAGATCAAGTTACTGATATTATGACCAAGCCTCTCAAGATTGCTGTGTTTGTGAAACTTCGAAAAATGCTTGGAGTGTGCTCTTTGAAAGACTTTGCTCAAGGGAGGGCTTAATTTAAATCCTTAACTCTTAAACTTAATATTTGCAAATATTAGTTTAAGGGAGGGATTGTTGAGAAAAATATAAAATTTAATTAAGTATTTTGCTTGCCACATGTCCTAGCTTATTGCCCACTTTACCATTAAGTTATCCACTAACCCATGTTCTCCATGTTGCTTAGCATTTTCCCATGTTGCACCATTTTAGGAGATAAAATGCTTTATGGAGTCTATGTAGTGGCTAATGTGTTGCAAGTCATGTCCTACTATTTAGGAATTATTTTTATTATTTAATTAATTTTATCACCCATGTATTTGCCTATATAAAGGCTTGGCTTATGGAATAGAAAGTGTTCTTCATTCTCCCACTCTCCCTCTCTCTTTATTATACTCAAAAGTTATTAATGTCTGCATTTACGCCTTGACGGCGCGGTTTGGTCAGTCGAATTTGCGGGGCATACAAGGTGCGATGATCTGGTGTGGGCAAGAGCACGTATGCTCGGGCCACCAAAGTGGCCCGTTTCGTTGACCCACGATGAGGCCCAAAGTTCTATTTTATAAGATAATATAGCTCAAATTATTGTTTTAGTCTTTATAATTTTATTTTGTTTTTTAGTTAATATTTATAATTTAAAGATTTATAATTAAGTTTTTATAATTAAAAAAATTAATTTATCTATTGATGTTAGTGTGCATTATATTTTATTCATGTGATCACGTATTATTTTGACATACATAATTCGATTTAAGTCATTCAAGTTATTAAACATATGCTTACATCGCGTGTTATGCATGTGTGTCCGAATTTGCTCTTTTTGGAGCACAAAAATGAACGGCTCAAGTTGGCTTCATTTGGACCGCTCGCACCATCCAATGGTTGCTGCTTCGCCATGTCACTGAAGCCAAACTAGATGCAACATTTCATCATAAATAAAACGCTACATTTCAATTTTTTTAAAAAAGATTTTGCTGCCCAAATCTGAGCCATCCAGGCCATCCACGCCCACAATCCTACCACGTTGCCTTTGCTTTTCTTCTTATCCTCTTTTTTTTTTTCCCTCCCCTACGGAACTACACAAACAGCAAAATTCACACGCAACGGAAATCTTAACCAAAACAAAACATAAATTCAAAAAAATACTGCAAATTAATTAATCTAAACTCTCATTTCAAAAGAACATCTTAATAAATAAAAGAAACTTACATTTGAGGATTTAAATTTTATAAAATTTATAATAAAAGAACTTACAAATTTAAATAATTTATAGGGGTTAAAGGATTTTATTTTTTGTATGTAAAGACAAAAATACTCTTCATCTATTTCCCTTTTATATACTTGTTCTCATCCATCTATCTCTCTATCTTCTCTCATTCTCATACTACTCTATATCTTCTTTCTCTCCTCCAAAAATCCATCAAAGAAGCTGGACAAAATTTGAAAAAGATTCATCTATCAGAGAAAACCTATCTTTCTGTGAATTTCTCTTTCTACATAATCGATGAAAACCTATTCGTTTTGTCTTGCTGCAACTTAAAGAATCATATATTGTAATTAATATTTAAGAGAGGGTGTTTCTTAAAAATTGAGAAGTAAGATAATAACAAACATAAATTCAAAATATAATAATCCTAAAAGTTCTTTGCAACTTATTGGAGCATGGGTAATGATTAATATTCAAGATAAGATGCTTAATAAAAATTAGAAAAGAAGGTGGTAACAAATCTAAACAAAGAAAAACTATACATACAATAAAAGAGAAAGAAAGAAAAGAGAATCCAGTTTCTCTTTTTCCTACACATTGTATCCACAGTAATTTATTTTTTTAAAAATAATTATAATGTAACAAATCAGAATAAATATATGGGTCTTCTTCATAGATGGATAGTTCTTTCTTTGATTGTGTAACATAAAAGAATGGATCTTTTTTTATGAATATGTCTTATTCTTTGAAGTTTTGTCTAGCTTCTTCAATGGATTCTAAGAAAAAAAGGGGAAGGGAAGACAAAAAGTAGTATGAGAGTGAGACAAGACGAAAAGATGAATAGATGAGAATGAAAATATAAAATAAAATGACATGGGATAGTAGCAACTGTCACGTGGAGGATCTCATTTTAGTACTTCAAAATGAGCAAATGTAGATGCTATATATCTGTAATTTCATTTTATTATCTATTTTTTTTGTTAATATAAATATTACATATTTAAAATGTCAAGATGTTATATGAACAACATTTAATAACACACCTACGGAAATTTAATAATAAAGATTAAATTAAAAATTTTAAATTATAGTAGTTAAATTTAAAATTAAACAAATTATAGGAACAAAAACCATAATTAAACCTAATACTTTAGTTAATAATTAGCCAATAAAACGATGATTCATAGACCCCAGTTGTGATCGAGATGAACTTTTGAGTTTAATCTTATTTCTCATTCGCAACTTTAACAAAAAAATAAAAATGACTTTTAGATTTTGATTTTTGAATTGATGAATGTTTATTGTATAAGTTGTTAGTACACAATTTATCAAATTTTAAAACTAAAGAAATATTTAGAAAGATATGTTTATTTAAGTTTAACAATTAAAAATTTTAAAATTATAAGAATTTTTAATTCTAAATCTTAAATTATAAAAATGAAATAAAATTTTAAAAACCTAAAGAATAATTTTTTGAATAAAAATATCTTTAAATCAATTTATGTTTTAATTAAGACTAATTTCTTTTTGGGAGTGTATACTTACGTAACAATTGATCAAGCTGTGAGCTATTTGAAGAATAATTTAAGCTTTAAGAATAAAAGATGCGGGTATCATTCTTGACAAGGAACGCGTTCTATCAACGATCGACGTTCATTAGGGAGCCCAACCTATCGACGGTCGAATTCAACCGGAGCGTCCAAACTTGTGGGGTCCCAACGGCGTCTCTATTCATCCACCTTTTCTTGTTCTACAAAATTTCCAATTCCAAAGCACCCACATTATTTTCATTCGATCTTCTCCACTTCAATCTTTCTTCTCTGTCAAAATTCTGTCCCTTGCTCTTTGCTTTCCATGGAGAATAACACCACCAACAACGCCAAAGCAGTTTCAGGAGGAGCCAAACCCATTAATGACAACGAAGAGCGTTCGAATTTGAATGAAGAGGAACACACAGAAGTGGATGAAGATGAAAGTGGTAGTGAAGATGGATCTGGCTCCATCCGGTCTCCTCATCGCCACCCTTCCAGAACCCCTTTCACTAATCTCAGTCAGGTCGATGCTGACCTCGCCCTTGCTCGAACCCTTCAAGAGCAGGTTCACCTCTAATTCTTCTTCTTACTTGCCTGTTGTTATGGCTTTTTGAAATTTTCGTTTTTCGTGTTCTATATGGTTGAAGATTTTGTATTTATTTCGAGTTTTATGCTCCCTTTCGGTGGTTACGAAAATTTAGGGAAAGAAGAGTTTGGGGAAGTGAATTATAAGCTTTAACACTCATTCATATCTATTGCCGCGGGGTGAACTCAAAAAATTGTGCACAATGACACAATTCAACTTGACCTTTAAGTTACTTTCGTTTACCTTCGTGAGTTCTGTTCATTCAAATTGAATTACAAGCCTTGACACTCATTCATATCTATTTAAATATTTGTTATTTTTGATTTTCCAGCTATAATTCTTTATTTATTTTTTGTCTTATGCTTGTGAATTATATATATCATTGATTTGTTAATGATTGAGTAGGAAAGGGCGTATATGATGCTGAGAATGAACAACGAAGGAAGTGATTATGGAAGTTGGGGAGCTGGAAGCTATTTGCAAGATGATGGGGACGATTTTGAAGATCTACATGATGGTACTGATGTAGACGACGACGATGACAATAGCCCTAATGACGATGACAACGATGACAACAATGATAACGATGGTGAAGAGTATGATAATGAAGATGCATTTGATGCGCATGCTCATGCTAGTTCTGGGGAAATTGATAATACCAGCATTGAATTTGACCCGGATGTATTCTCAAGTGATGAAGCCTATGCAAGAGCATTACAAGAGGCTGAAGAAAGGGACGTGGCAGCTAGAATGTTGGCTCTGGCTGGGTTAAATGATCGTTAGTTTTCTCGGCCATGAATATATAATCAGTGGATTTTTTGAAATTATCTGAAATTTATAACTGCTAATCACTCTTTCATTTGTAGGGGAAGGTGAGGACACAGAGGACCATGGTGCTAATTCTCAGGTAAAATATTTTTGTTCAATGTGCATTTGCATTCAAACATACTCATGGGCTGTGTCTTTGTGCTACGCACATACTCATGGAGATACAGGCATTTAAAAGTATATCTAGGAATCTACTATATTGCCAGATGTCTTCTTTTAAGTACAAACCGTCATTCCTATATGATTTGGGGAATATTTCATGGTTATTAGGAGTTTGGTGCTTGTGGATGGATTTACCTCCACGATCCTATTTAAGAAACATTGTAACTTATGTTTACATTTGCCCTTTTCTATTGAAACTCAATGACTGTTACTTAAATGAGTTTCATTTGAATCTGTATCGAACCTGTTTTGGACAAGGCAAAATTTATGTAACATTGACTAAAAAAAGATTTATGCACTTATTAATACTGTAGATGCCATGACAGAAAATATTGTTTAGTCAATTCTAAGTGATACTAGATTACTTTTCTTTTTTTATTTTTTAATTGCTCCTTCTCTTGAGGCCAAAAAGATATAAGAGAAACAGAATTCCCTTCAACCCTTTCCCATCTACACATAGCACATAGTCCCATATTGTAAAATGGAGCCGTAGATAGTGGAAAAAAACTCGCAAAATTTCTTTATTTGCCAATATCAAGCAAAAAGTTCTCAAATTGTGGCTAGAAGGGTATTTATAGCCCTTTACACAAAGTTATTCCTAAGAAATAAAGTAACAAGCTAACAGGCAGTAAACTGGAAATAGTAATATCCTTTCCAACAAAGGATATGACAGTTAACTGAAGGAATTTAAGAAATCCCCATATTAAATCTTTAATCAACACAGAGCAAACCTGATTTTCCATGTTAATCCTGTTCTCCATCATTCCTCCCCCTTTTCTTAACTGGGAAGAACTTTCTTCTTGAGATTTATAGCCCTTTACACAAAGTTATTCCTAAGAAATAAAGTAACAAGCTAACAGGCAGTAAACTGGAAATAGTAATAACTTTCCAACAAAGGACATAACATTTAACTAAAAAAATTTAAAAATATCCATATTAAATCTTTAATTAACACAGAGCAAGCCTGATTTTCCATATTAATCCCGTTCTTTGTCATTCCTCTCCCTTTCCTAAATTGAGGAGAACTGAAGAATAATTAGAGTACAGTGTCTGATTTTCTTATTTTACTGAAAAGAGCAAGCTACAATATAAAGAGGGCCATGGCAACAAGTTTGCCACTAGAATCCTGAAATTAAGGCCCTAAAAATAGAAAGACATAAGAGAAAATAAAGAGCAATAAAAACTAGTAAAAGCCAATAAAAGGAGATCAAATCTTAGAAATAAAAGGCTGACTTTATAGCAATAAATCACAATAATAAAGGCCTAACTTCATAGCAATAAAGGCAGATATAAATCTCAAGAAATCAAGAATTAAATTTCTAAAGTTCGAAGAGAGATATGATCAGATTTACTAATATTTCCCCTCAAGCTGGAAACAATTTGGGACTCAATAACGCCAATCATCTTCACAAATCCCAAATTCAGCTTGAGCAAAAGAAGTAGAACCAAAAATTTTATCTGAATTATTGTGGTCCCTTTGATCTTTATTACTGAACAATTTTTTCAACAATTCCCATTACTCTTTAGAAAATGGATTATTCTCAAGTTGAGGTTTTTCCTCAGTATTCATTTTTGACTTGCTATTTCATCCTTTTGTTTTGAGTTCAAATTTGCTGCTTTGCCTTATATTTTCCAGCATTTCTTCTTAGTGTGACCTCATTTGCTACAATGGTCACACCAGGTATGGATCTGTTTGTTTAGCTTGCTGTCAGTTCCAAAAAAATTGAGTCTTCAGTTAGCAAGTGATGATAAATCAGAAGCAGTAGAGTCACTATGTTGTCCACTAGTTAACTTTTTATGGCTTTCTTCCTTCGAACTTCTGAAATAACCGCTTTAACCTTTAAGTGAGGCTAGAGGACGAATGCTCATTATTTGGCCTCGTGTGTCTTCAAAAGTGGTATTCATGCTAAGAAGGAATTTATAGACTCATTCTCCTTCAATAATTTTTCTAAACAGTAGATCATCAATAGAGTATGACCGTGTATAGATCTCATACATGTCAAGTTGTTGCCTGTGGCATTGCAATGCATTGTAGTATTGGGTAACCGTGAGGTTCCCTTGTTTGAAATCATGGAGGAGTGATTTTATTTCAAATAAGGTGGCCATATTTTCAACAGATGAATAGGTGTCCTGAATAGCCTCTCATATTTTAGCAGCGGTTTTATAGGGTGAAAAATTCTCACCTATGTCAAGTATCATGGAATTAATCAAGTATGAGATATTCATATTGTTTTATGCATCCCAAGTTAGGTATTTTGGATCATTCATACTTGGTGGGGGTCTGTTGCCTGTGAGATAGCCCGCCTTTCCCCTTCATGAACATAAGCATACTGGATGACCATTGCAGGTAATTGCTCCTGTTGAGCCTATGCCCGGTGATAAGAATAGGTGCAGCCCCAGCAGTATTGGTGATGACAGGGGCCTCATTAGTGGAGGAAGCCCTATGAATGAGGAGGGTTGTAGTAGTTGCCCCTGTTGAAGGGCTTTGCCCATCCGGAGCTTCTGTATTAAAGGTGGAAACTTGGCTGAAAATGAAAGATGGGTGATCTGGCATTTTTAGGCTCTGATACCATGAAGAATAAGCACATTACAGTGTCTAATTTTCTTATTTCACTGAAAAGAGAAAGTTACGATGTAAAGAGGACCATGAGGACCATGGCAACAAGTTTGCCATTAGAATCCTGAGATTAACGCCCTAAAAATAGAAAGAAATAAGAGAAAATAAAGAGCAATAAAAACTAGTAAAAGCCAATAAAATGAGATCAAGTCTTGGAAATAAAGGGCTGACTGACTTTATAGCAATAAATCATAGTAATAAAGGGCTGACTTCATAGCAATAAAGGTAGATATAAATCTTAAGAAATCAGGAATTAAATTCCTAAAGTTTGGGGCGAGATATGGTTAAATTTACCAACAGGAACTTTCCTCTTGAGATTAAAAAAATGGTAGTGGGGATCAAGATTGTGAAAGTCTTTGTCCGCAATAGTGGAATTAGAGTGGGCCTCCCACTTCGCAAGGTAACAGTGGTGTACATGGTTTGGGTTGGTATGGGTTGAGGCTCTATGTTTAGGTCCAAAATACATAGTGATTATGTCTAGTTTGCACTACTCTTAAATTTTCTTGACAGTCAATTGTGTTTGAAACTAAGATAACCCAATCATTAAATTGAATGCCATTCTAGACTTAAGGTTGATGGAGGCTAGTGTTTTAGAATTTTTCCAAGACCAAGAGTCTCTGGTAGGACTTTCATTTTTAATTTTAACATTATAAGTGAGCAATGTGGATGAGTGATTGATTGTTCAGTCACAAATGTTCAGGACTTCCATTTTTCTTATTTAGCTGGGGCTTTTATTTATTTTTTAATAATGTATAGAAAAAGAAATTTTATTGAGGAAGAGGAGTTTCAAAATAGATGAATAAGACACTGGTTTTATGATGAAACTCAGAATTTATATGATCTGATTGGATTGATTTTTATATGAGTCCCACATTGGTTGTATCTTAAGCTATATAACCTTCACTTTATTATAAATATATGTAACACAAGCCTTCCTTTATTGAGACTTTTCAAGGCATTCTTTCTTTCATTTATACTTTATCATGGTAACAAACATTGGTGGAGAGCGAAGAGTAGGCCTCCAATAGCTTATAGTTTTCAATGTCGGAGCTTTGACATTTTTGTTCAAGGGAGCATTGACCCCCTTTTAATCCAGCATAGCTCCGATCTTCTTCTCTGACTACTTTTCTGGTGACTGGAAGACTTATTTGACAATCAAATCAGCAGTGCATTTTATCCAGCAGAACTTAGATGACTTTCTGACGGTCCTTGGCAAACTTTTTAGTGGAACTCCAACAATTTCTTTTTTTTTTTTGGGACAAAAAAATTTTATATGCAGTTCTTTATATCTTTGCTATCAAGTTCTTTAATTAAAACATAATAAGTGTATGGCTCTCCAAAAATATTATGACAAATGTATGGTTTTGCAAAAAATCTCCAAAAATATTATGACAAATGTATGGTTTTGCAAAAAATTATATAGTTTCCCAATTAAATTATACACTTGTCATTGTATATTGGAGAATCATATACTTATCATATCTTAATCAGAGAATCTGATAGCAAAGATATAAGGAGCTCCACCTTAGTCTAATCCTTTCTTTTTGGTGACCATAACTCTTTCCGGCCACTGTTTGCTTTCTCCCAGGTCTGTTTGATTCTCTCTAGAGCTACCTTTCATCCTTTCAGCCATTGTAACTCTATCTTAGAATATTGACCTTTTCCGACCTCTTCCCCAATGGTCATCTGAAGCTTTTTCTCTGACTGTCCATTGTTTTAGCTACTTTACCAGCCATCCATCAAACGATTGTTGCTTTCTGGCTGTGCATCATTCCAGTTGCCTTTTTTTCATTGTGGCATTATACCAGCATGTTAACTAGCTTTTAGCAGTGGTCTTTACTTGCTTTAGTAGTGTTATTTTTTGGGTCTTTTTGGTGATGTTCCAGACTGGCATGTGGTGACTCTGTGTGTTCCAGCCATTTTTAAACTTTTGTTCTTTATTGCAAGTCATCTCCTAGGGGCTGCGTTCTGCTTGAAATGTCGACATGATGCTCATAGAATTGTCATATGGGGGGAGTGCCAACTAATTTATATATTTATTGAGTTGTTTTATTCGAATTTGTTGATTTCCTCTTCAGTTAGATTTTATTGGAGTTCTTCCAATCTCAAGGATTGCATCACTTACTTTATAACAGTTTTGGAGCATTTGGTTTATATGCTCTAGCTTGAGGAGAGAGAAGGGGGAGGGTGATAGGATGGTGTTAGTTTATCTTTCTTCTTTATTTAGTTAGACTATACAGGTCCCATGTTGGTTGTATCTCATTCTATACGGCTGTCGCTTTACATTAAATATATCTAGCACAAGCCTCCCTTTTTCATAAAGTATTCTCTCTCTTTTTTTCTTTCCACTTTTGTTACTCTTTTTTGCAGCACTAGCATTTAGTAATGTATTGTTGCTAATGAGTAATATTCCATAAATGCTTCTCCTCATCCATTTGATTCTGCAGGATGCATGGGAGGATGTTGATCCTGATGAACTTTCATATGAGGTAACCTTGCACTATATTTGTGTAATGCTGCCCCGCACTCCCTTTCACCTTCTATCTCATATATTAAGAGTGTGCTTCAATTATTTCAGGAACTACTGGCATTGGGTGAAGTTGTTGGAACTGAGAGCAGAGGTCTTTCTACTGATACTATTGCCTCTTTGCCTTCAGTCAACTACAAGATGGGAAGTGATCAACGTGGAAGTAATGATTCGTATGTGCAAATTCATTTACTTCTAACCTTAGTTGTGATTGATACTATACCATTGTACCTGATTGTTATGGTCCTGTTTTAGGTGCGTCATATGCCGGGTGGATTATGAGGATGGTGAATCCTTGACTGCTCTTTCATGCAAACATTTGTACCATCCTGAGTGCATTAACAATTGGTTGCAAATAAACAAGGTATGGTTATGCCCTTCACCTAGATGATGCATTTTTGCGTTGTACATCAATGTTGGTTGCATATATGCTTTCACATATTTTCATGTAATTGTGTATCATTTTTCTCCTCACTTTGGTCATTTCATTCTCTTGAAAATCGTGATATAACATTTTTGTATTACTTTGAGAATGGCTTGTTTCTCTGCTGTTAGAAATCCAGTTTCAGAATTTCTAATTTCCACATGCATGTTCTAATATATGGATCTGTTAGAGCTACCTTATAGCTACTCTTCTGAGAGAGTTAAGGGGTATGCAGATTCTTTTGTGGTTGTTAGTCTTGGTCTACATAAGGTTCCTAAAAGAACTTAGAGTTGAACTTGGACAGTACAGCATATTTGTTACTAAAACCTTAGTCTAAATGTTTATTGGTATATAAAACTCATTTTCCCAAATATATATGTCTAATGATGAATAATATTTAAAGAATTTTAATTAGTAAATGAAGGACAGTATTCTATTTTGAAGATGACAGTTTCTCATGATATGTTTTTAAGATTTTGAAAGGATTAGGTCAAAGCTTTGAGGTTGTGTGCACTTTATGCTGTTCACTGATTTATATGACTGGAGTGGAATGCTTGTATTTTTAAATTTAAAGGGCATTGCTTTGCCCTTAAACATGTTATAGAATACGGCTGTGTTGATGGCCTCTGTTTGGTGTGCTGTACATGTCTTTGCCAAAGGTGTTTTTCTAGTCTGATATTCCTTTCGTGCACATATCTTTTAATTTGGGGGTTCTATCAAACAGCTTTGTTGCATTTTTGAGCTTCCTAGGCTAACTTTTTTCTTATAGTTTTTGGATATATTTTCTTCCTCCTTCATTGTATTTCCCCTCTTTTCTATTTACTCTTTTAAAAATAGAATAATTTATAAAAGCAAATTGGTTCCAAAAAACAATTTTAAAAGAACAGAAATATAAAAAAGAATTTATTATATTGCTTGGCCAACATCTTCTTCAAAGGTTTATCTTGTTTGCGTGGCATGCAACAAGATTGGCAGGCTGTGTTTAATAATATTTCTTCTTTTTGTCACCACAATGTACTACTGATCAAAGCTGCATGTTTAATTTAAATGATTGTGTTGATTTTGAATGTACGAGTCCAGGTATTAAACAATTACAATTCAGCAATCCAGTCTCTTCGCATATAAGATAAAGGGGCACCCTTAAAACTTTGAGTTGAAGCCCATGAGAAGGGTTCTCCGATTAGAGATATTGGATTTATTTTCCAGCCAAATGAACCACCCTCTAGCAAAAACAAACAGCTTCAGAGTACCTTGCTGAGAATAGGCTATTAGTAATAGTAATGGTTTGGGCCTATGTGCTTGTACTGTTTTTTCTACGGTATACTTCGTGTAGTACATTCCTACGATGTTATACATGGACCAACAGAGGCTGACAGTAGATAGGTCAGTGCCTCACAAAAAATCCTCTCTCATTCCATTCTCCCTCTCTCTACTTAACATGTTAAAAGAAACACATGTATTACCCACCTTTAACTTTTACCCAACTTGTACGACCTTGGAGGCCATTCATCATTTGGTAATAGGGTAGGATTTTGGTCTTTTTTGGTAGCGTCTTTCGTTTGTGGTATTTGATGGAAGTGTTGGAATATTATTTGGAGGTAGAGGCTCTGACGTGAGAGATCCTTTTTTTTGTTGTGAGAGTTGAAATATCAATGATTTCTCCTCTTCATTATTTAGGAGATTGATGGGCATCCAATCAAGGTAGGATCCTTTTCCCAAAAGTACAAAAATCACCTTATTTAAGTATCTATTAAGCATTCTATACTATTCAACGTGAGACTTTGACATCCAATATTACCTTGATCTTTATTAATTGGCCACCTTTGAAAAGTTGACATCTTGGTGATTACACCCTATGACACTTTATTTGACTTTTTGCTGGTCAAAACTCTCTACCAGTCAAAAGCTTTCACTGGTAGCTTTTTCCGGAACTGCTGACTATCAACTCTTATACTAATTGATAGGTACTCAAATAAGGTGGGGAACTTCCTCCCAAAAGCTAATTATGAACGTGGGAGAACAACTCTATTTAAGTACTTCATTGACCATCTCATACTACTCGATGTGGGATTTTGGCATCTTATACTACTTCTATTAGAAACATATTTATATCTCATCAACTCATCTTATATTTTGATCTCTTTAGCTGTCAAGCTTGTTCGTTTTACATATTATGCACAAAAATTTGGGCTTGAAATATATATGTAATTAATATCTTTGTATTAAGACATATACAACACGTAAATTGTTAAATTTCCATATTTATTAAGTCTAAAGATCTCATAAATAGATTTCCAAATACCTTGAAGTTTCTTGTTGATAGTTACCTGTGGTGGAAGAGCTATTGTGTAATACTTGCCTCCTTGTGTGCAGGTTTGCCCTGTTTGCAGTGCTGAAGTGTCAGCTTCTGGAAGCAGCTTGTAGTGTTTAACAGCTGTTCTTTGCTATATATGAAGAAAATTTGTACAAGTTGGGAAGCTTTTTTCCCTTTCCTTGGTAGTTAGCATGCCTCGTGGGGGAAATAGTCTATGCTTCAGTGGGTCCAAGCTGTTTCGGTTTTAAATGTAATATAGAAACTTTGGAATTAGTTCACTGGATTGTATATGCCTTTTTTAAAGGAATGATTGGCATGAAAGCCAATTCTTTTTCCTGCATTTGTTTTATTCTGTCAAGGGCTGAGGGGATCAAAATTTAAATTCAAAATGCCATAGGTTGCAACTCTCCCCTTCCTGGGCCTAATGAAAAAAGTACGAATGGATGATAATTTATATGCTTTTCATGGTATTAGAAAAATTGACCAAATTAATTTTTGATTTGAATAAATTGACGATTTAATTGTTAAGAGATTATTCTTCTCTCAATTTGATTTTCCATAAATCAAAATCTTTCAATTTAATCTCCTAATCAAAATGGTCTTATATTAGGCAAAGTTATGATTACTTAATAGAACAATTAATATAGTGTAAATGAGAGTTTACATGGCTTATAACTGATAATTTAAATCTGTCTAAATGTTAGCCTCTCTCAAATGGCTTTGTCTTACTTGATTTCTAGAAGTCACCTGAGCTTAGCAAGATGATAAAAATCAAGCAAAATGATGCCATTATGGGGGAAAAAAATGACAATTGGACAAATCCATATTATTAATTAATAGCGATGTGAGCCTTTTTAAGTCATGCCAGTTAGTTTGTGATGTGATCATAATTTTGCCTAATGTTAGGGATCATTTTGATTGAGTAAAAATGATTGGGAAATTAAATTGAGAAATTTTATTTTTTAATGATAAAATTGTGAAGAAAGTGATCCTTCACGAACTACATGATTAATTTACTTATAATATTATCGTTTTGAATAATGGTTATTTTAAAATGTTAAAATTAAATACCTAAGTCATAACTGATTAAGGGGGGACCCGAATTCTGGCGTTAAAATGATAAAAGAAACACATTTTATTTATGCAATAGGAAATAAACAAAAGGGTCCAAAATATAATCCATAAATAAACTATTTATGGATAAAAGTAGAAGGAAACATAGGAATTAAAATTGGTGGAAAGTTGACTGACTATAATTGGATAGACAGGTTTTTGTAGTTGAGAAGATTGTGGGAAAAAGGAAAAAATTTGTCATAGAAGAGGAACATGCTAGTCCTTCATGGTTTAATAGTTTTGCCAGAATTTTGTCACTAGAGTTTTACTCTTCTTTCTAAACAATTACACAATTAGTTTTTTAGTATGAATCTCGCAACTGTCATCCGATGAGTAGAACTACTTTTCGAGTATATATATTATCATAAAGAAGTTGTCAACTTTGTTATTACCTCAATTATGATAGATAAAGCATTTATTAACTGTATCTAACCTCTTATCGTCATCCTTAAGATTTATTGCTCAAGTATACAATTCTGAGGTTAAAAATTATTCGGCTTCTAATCCTCTGACCAATCCAAACATCCATTAAACCTCAGTGACCTAAGTATGGAGGCAAAAAAAACACAAGCACAAAGATGAGTTGAGAAAGGAACCTATTATTGGTGACTTTTATGACCATTTTTAATGGTGGCTCATATTCATTGAAGCTCCCTTACAAAAATAAAAATTCTATCTGGAATAATGAAGAAAGAAAGGATCTACAGAAACAAATGATTGTTAATGGGCTACTTTAGGCCTTTTATATTTATAACAGTGATATTAGTTTTTTAAAAGCACTGGAAGAAATACCACCACAATATTTAATCAAGCATAAATTTATGACTTTGGTTGTTTAAAAGCACAACAAAACCGAAGTTGCAACATTTTCAAACGAAGCCGCCCAAGATTTGCAGAGATCTTATGCAAAAGTTGTCAACTGAAAAAAAAAAAAAAAAAGCTTTACTTTTTTTTTCTTTGAAAAAAATCATTTAAACTTATTTGAGTTAGTTGAGACTAATGCCACAATGTATACAAATTTGGTTCCAATATATATGATGAAAATGTTCCAATTTCCTGCAATTAATGGTTATTATTGTGCTATGTGATTGTGTAAACCTAACAATGTACCAACTAAAAAAAAGAAAAACCAGTATTTTGTAACAGTGATTGAAGTATTCTCTCCTTATTAATGGCAAATATGAATGCGTTTCGTGCAAAATGAACCATTATTATCTATGAAGAAAAATATGATTATATTTAGAAATGACCCAGTGAAGATAACACATAATACAAGCTTTATTAGTTATTTATTTACAACTTCCATGTATGCATATAGTAAAAAAAAAAAACACTGGAACCTTTAAAATTTTGGCAACCCATCCACCTCAATCAAAATCTTTGGTTATACGGTATCAGGGTTTTTCGGAAATGTCCCTCATGTTAGGATTCCTCATGTTGCCTCATGTCTCTCACAAACTTGAACTTTTTTTTTTTTCATCTTTTTTTTTTTTTTGGAAGGAATGGATCCCCTCATTAGAGAAAATATGAGGGAACATGAGCATCCCAACATGAGGGGATCCAAATACAGGGGAACAAACAGAAGGGAAATTATTGGAACCTTTAGAAATCCTTTAGAAGAACCTCAGGTTATACAAGTGACTGGAAATGTTAAGAGCCAATTACATTGTTTCATACAAGAAATAAGAAGAACAGATCTGTTCATGTGCTGCAAGCTTCTCTGGGCGGATCAGACTTCTGAATGAAAAAAGTATACAATACTTACAGCCACAAAAATGACTATGTAACTGATATAGATTTCAACAAAGCATCCAGATGCTCTTTAAGTTTCACTTTTGTAATCGCACCTTCCCTTCTGCTTTCCGGAACTTCCTGCCCGTTCTTGAAGAGTATTAAAGTTGGTAGTCCATAAACTTTAAACTCTTCGATCAATTTTGGGTTTGCATCATGATCAATCTTTACAACTGTTAATCTGTCTCCATATTCCTGCAAGTTATAACATAATCCAGTTGAGAAAAATTAAGATCCTCACAAACACTGCATATCTCACATTTGGATGAATAAGACTCCGTTAACCTAAAATAAATGGCTAACAAAGCATTCTACAAATACAAGTTCACAATCTTCCATACGTTTTTTATGGAATGAATCCAGAAATCTAAACTAATTTAGTTCAAAGACAAGGTATTCTTTTCAATGTTTATTGCAATCAGCAGTACCAAGATCTTTCTTAAATTTATAAAAATGACTGCACCTGAACAAGATTGTTTGACTAAATCTTATTATTCCTCAAGCTTAGAATTCCTGCCATGAATAAATCTTTACTCCGGATGAGACATTAATGTTCCTTCCTTGATAGAAGAAGGAAAGGAAGTATCCTGGCCACCTTTAATCCTCCAAAACCTCTGAAATGACAGAGACAATCTCCCTTGTATCGAGGAAAGGAAGTAAACTTCCACACAGAACTCAACAAAAGAACAGTGATTATTATTCAGAATGAACTATTCTGTATAATAACTGCCCCTCTTTACGATCTTAAGCTAAGTCAGCTAAAGTACAACTAAAATGACTTATTTAACTGTAACTACCTTCATTTTCTTTCCTAACTTCTCAATACAACTTAATTACAGGATATCAACCTGAGTCCATGCTGGCAGTCTTCTAGTCCTATTCTACCCTGCATTATTCTTCACTTCTAACCGCCTTCCATCTTCCCTGCCCTCAGCTGCATCACAAAATCTCTAGACAAACCCAACTTTCACCAAATATACCAGGGAGTCTATACTCTGCACCACCAAAAAAAAAAAGGATAATCCCCAACCCGCAGATCCCCACAGAACCTAACATGAAAACCATCCCTAAATCTGAAAGAAACATACCCGTGTGGGATAAATTTTCAATGATTTAAGTGAATGGCATTGACCGCAGGCCCCGAATACCACCCCTTTTTTTCTTTTTTTGAATTTCACAGTTGTGCCGAAATACCTAATGTCATAGAGAATGGATAAGGCAATGTCACCTCTCACTCTCTTTCTGCCCCAATTTAATATAGAGGATTTTAACAAAAAATATGCAGTCTAACACCAACCGCACGCACATTACCTGAGCCAAGAACAAGGTGGCAGGCTCTCAATAAGATATTGTTCACTAACCAGATAAAAATACTCAATCTAAGTCTAACAGAGGGACGAAGACACTCTTCATTCCTTTAAATCTCTGAAAGGAAAAGGAACAATTAATCTGGTTTACACATTAATCATCTTCATTTGGGTATCAGATGACATATAATATCCCAATTGACCCCCAGAGAACGTATCATGAACTAATGATTCATAATTGCATTCAAATTGACGAACATCCTTTTTCTTTTTGATGAACGGTAAACCCATTTAAATCATCATAGAAAGCCGAGTTTGGATGCCTCAAAGATGAGAGAGATAGAGGAAAACAAAAAAAAATAAAAATAAAGGAAGTGGCCCCATTCGCACTCTCACTCTCGTATCATACACTCTCATTAGAAGCACTTTACATGCATCACAATCCAAACTCAGTCATGTTGAATTGCATATTTTTATGACTGTGAATGCCAAAAATGCTAAATTGGAATCCAAATTACAAAGAAATAGAGAGAAACCTGAGCAACCCATTCTATAATGGGAGAGATTAAACGGCAGGGACCGCACCAATTGGCGACGAACTCAACGAGAACTGGACGGTCTGCCTTTAAGACAGTGTCAGAGAACTGGGTCTCATTGATCTCAGCAATACCTGCTCTACAAGTAACCCTAAACTGAGAAACCGTAGAAGAATTTGAGAGTCTCAATCTTCTTCTCTGGCATGGATAAGAAGCAAAGGAGATCTTAATGGACGAGGGAGCGAAGGAAACAGAAGGGTTGCAAGAGGTGAAGGTAACTGTACGAAGCGTAAAGAGTGGGGCCCTGTCGGATACTGTAGGTAAACAGGCCATGTGTGGGTTGAACAAGGAGAGTGAAACGCAGAGGAGAGAAATAGGGAGGCATTATATGGATGAGATTCATGAGAAGATGAGAGAGACACAATCGAGATGCGATTGAGAGGAGGAAATTGAGCCTTCTCTGATGGGGACCCAACCCAACTTGTTACTCTCATCCAACTATTTTATTCGCTGCACCATCATGTGAATGTGATTTATGTTTAAAAAATTTAGATAAAAAGTGATTCCGTTAGAATTGATTTTATTTGGATATTATATATTAAAATTATTTTTAAATGTAAAATTATCAAAAAATATAATTATATTATTTTATTTGATTTATTTTTATAACATTATTATTTTTTAAATAACATTTAACAAATGATATAGTATAATATATTTTTTTATTATTTTTGATGATATTAGAATTAAAATATAAATTAAAAATAAATATTTTAATTATGTTATCTTTTGTGGTGCATGATTGTGAATATGTGATTCTCCTTCTCACTTGCATGGAGTTATTATTCTTGACATTTGAGCACTTGACCCTTCACCATATGATTCTTTGATTTTTTAGCAAGGTTAAAATTTGAATGAACTTGAATAGCATGATTATAATCACATATCAAAATATTGTTTAAAAGAGTATATAAAGAAGTTCAAAAAAAAAAAAAAGCAATTACAACAATCTACTTGAGTTTTGATTTTTGAACTTTAAATTTGAATTTGCTTCAAGATTCCTCTATTTCTTTGCATATATATCTTTCATGAAAACTTTGATCCTCTCATTTTTCCTCATTGACCTTTGCTTTGAATCTAGTATTCTAATCTTTTATTTTTCACCACATTCCTGTTGAGCTGCTTTGAATCTAGTACTTTGTAATTGTTAACTGTTGTATACTGGACTCGTTTTTTTCCATCTCAATCGTTGTTGCCATCAACGCCAATAATGCAGCCACGTCTCCATTTCCACCTCCAAACTCAGCATATCAATTGAAATTCAATCCGGCATCTATGCTTCCATGTGGAAAATTCAATCCTACCATTGGGAGCTTATGGACAAGAACGGAATAGTGTGTCAACGCATAGATGAATGCACATGACCTCTGTTTTATCTTTGAAGCCACCAAATTGAAGCAACCACCTGAAGAAAGGTGACTTCTCGAGCTCTAGAAACCGAGACACCACCGAAGCAAGAATCCTTCCGTCCTTGATTGCCGTCGCCAAGTCCTTAGGCAAACTTTCCAGCGACCTCCCTCCCTCCGCCAACACCATAATAGCCTTTTCATTCTTACTGTTATCATCCCCCGCATTGCCACCTTCATCTTCGCCGCCACCTCCATAAAATCCACCGCCATCAATCTCGATCCCTCCGCCACCGGTGGTGGCTGTGGCAGAGGAGGAGGAATAGAAAACGAAAGGCAGGCTCTTATAGTGGGGAAAGACAGAGGAGGAGACAACAAGTGGTGGAGAAGGAAGCGTGAGTCGAAGGCGGAGGAAGGAAGAGGATGGAAATGAAGAAGCAGTGGAAGTAGAAGAAATGGCATTGAGGTTGGAGGAGGAACAAGAGAAGGAAGGAGTGAAGCAGAAGGCGATCGCTGTTGATCCACTAGTTGGCTGTTGGAATAAAGGAAAATCACGTTGGTAGAAAGCAGGTGTAAAATGCTTCGAACCAACGTGATTTTCTTACTCCTCAGAGCAATGGTGCGGCAGATCGAATGTGGATCCAAATATACGGCAAACGGGCTTTTCCTATGCAAACCTTGTTTTGAGCCGAAACGCAGGTACATCAATGTGTTTCTAAACACATACTTTATTCGCAGAATTGTGGCTACACCACCAAGTCTCATATATATATATATATATATATGTATGTATGTACACACACACAATAGAGAGAGAGAGAGAGAGATAGAGAATTTGATTGGACCAGATGATTGGTTTCATTTTTGGACAAAAATCTTGTTTTTATTCCCAAAGTAAATTTTTAATTTAGTTTTGAAGAATTTTCTTAATTCAATTTTGTATTTTTTAAAAATATTTTTAGCATTATCTTTTCACCTTATTTTCTTCACAATTAACATAAAAATTGATAAATTACTAATTGGAATTTTTAAATAAAATTATATGATTTTTTATAAAATATAATTTAGTCACATGCATTTTTTATTTTATTCTGTATAGGTTTTTGTTTTGGTTTAGTTCTTCAATCATTAGAATATTTTTAATTTTAATGTTATCCTTAAAAATTAGGTAAAAGAATAATATTAAAGTGTTTTAATAATTAAATGACGAAGGGTGAAATTAAAAATTCACCAATTTATTAAAAATCATAAATGAAGTTTTCTCTTCCTTCTGTTTAAATGATTAACGAGTAAAAAGGAGATATAAATTTAAAATTTTAATATAACCCTCATAAATTTTGTATGTTAATTTAATTTAAGTAAAATATTAAATTACATAATTTTTTTATAACCATTATTTTTTTATCCCAAAAAAGAGAAGCAGGAGCAAAAGTAAAGAATTTAGGAGAAAAATATTTTTTAGAAACATTTTTAAAACTAGGTCATAGTCTAAAAGATATTTTTAGTTTTTTTTGGGTAATAATTAATAATATTTTTGCAATTTAAAAATGATACTTAAAATAATTACCAAGAAATAAAATAATCTGACAAATATTGATAATAAATTTAAAAGTAAAATAATATTTATGGTCATTTATTTAAATTTAATTTGAAGAACAAGATATATAAGTTTTTTATTTTACAAAAATAATAAAATTAATACATAAAAATAAATTTAAAAATAAAAAATAGTAGGGAAACTACTTCTGTTCTTTTGAAAAATATTTAAATTACAGAATCCATATATTTACTAAAAAATATACGTAATAAACTAAAAAAAATTAAAATACTCTCAAGAATAATATTAATATTTTTATTAAAAATATAACTTATTAAAAATATATTTCTTAAATTTTATTTTTGCCATTTTTATTGAAAATTATAGATTTAATTTATTTTAAATTTAAAAATGAATTCCTTTCATATAATCTAATATATATTTAAAATTTATGGAAAAATAAATATAAAATTATACTCATAATTTATATTTTAGTAGAAAACAATTCAATATAGCACATTTCTGAAAGATGAAAGTATAGTTTTTCAAGGAGTAAATTATATAAATTTTATTTAAATTACACATATTTTTTTTAAATATTACATTATATTTTAGTTTGATTTTAAATTTTTGACTAAAATATTAACTGTGAATATAAATATATATTTTTAAATATCTTTTTACATATTTTTGTGTAGAAGAAATTTTAGTAAAAAATTTAGAATTATATAACTTTAACAAAGTTAAAAAAAACTGTATAATTTATTTATTTATTTTAAATAAAAAAGAAGATGACAAACTGACCTTTATTATCTTTCTAAATACCAAAATTTCCTTTCCCTCCGATTTGTTTTGCCAAACAAAGGCCTTTGTCCTTTTTAGCGGAAGTTCCGAGGAGCTTCCCGAAGTAATTCCAACCTCTCTCCCCTTCTATCTGTCTCTCTCTCTCTCTGTCGAGGAAACATGTCTTTCTACGGCGGCAGCGATGATGGTGGCGGAACAAAACCTTTTTTCTGCTACAAATGCGACCGCAGAGTCAATGTACCCGTCTCCGATGTGTCCGACCCTTTCTGTCCATCCTGCTTGCAAGGCTTTGTTGAAGAAGAACTCGAAAACCCTAACCCTAACCCTTTTGCAGACCCAGAGTCCTCTTTTGGCTTTGATCCTTTATCCTTCCTCCCCCTCCTCTTGTCCTCTGCTCCTCGCTCAAGGAATCGACCAGATTTCGCCGATTCTGACATGTTCGACCCCGTTCATTTCCTCCAGAACCACCTTCGAGATCTTCAGGCGGATGGCGCGAACGTCCAATTCGAGATCAATCATCCTTCTGAACAAGGGTTTCGGCTACCCACAAACATTGGCGATTACTTTCTTGGCCCTGGCCTGGAGCAATTGATTCAGCAGCTCGCGGAGAACGACCCAAACCGTTATGGCACCCCACCTGCCTCGAAATCTGCCATACAGAATCTTCCAACTGTTACTGTCACTGATGAATTGTTGAACTCGGAACTGAACCAATGTGCGGTTTGTCAGGATGAGTTCGAGAAGGGTAGCCAGGTAAAGCAAATGCCTTGCAAGCATGTGTATCATGATGGGTGCTTGCTTCCTTGGCTCAAATTGCATAACTCCTGCCCAGTGTGTCGATATGAGTTGCCTACGGACGATCCCGATTATGAGAACCCAGCACACAGGGCCCAGGGGAATGCTAATGCTGGGTGGAGATCTGTTGGCAGTGCCAGCAGCAGTGGAGGGGGTAGCAGACCTGTTCAGAGGACTTTTAGGATATCTTTGCGGTATCCTTTTGGTTCACGTGAGTCTACTCAGGAGAGTAGTGAAAGAGGATGGGGAAATATGCAAGAAGATTTGGATTGAAGCTGTGAGTAGTTTTCTTTTTTTCTCTCTCTCGAATATATTTTATTCCTGTCTCATGACATTTGGTTTTTGTGTTTTTATACGCTATTTTTAAAAAACATTCACTACCATAATTTTTTATTAGAACTGGTTCGTTTGTAAATTGTGTAGTATAGTTGATGCACGGTTAACTTAACATTTCTGTTCAGACTATAGTCACAGAATTAGTTAGCATATACGAACTCTGAAAGTTGATGTTTAGGAAAAAGAAAAAAACTTATACCTCGTAATTCGTCTTTACTAATGGTGTACTTCGCTATTCAGTAATCGGTATCAAGGAAGTATTATTTTGGTGTTAGTATTGGGCAAGTTTTACACGGGGCAGAGTTTCATTTTCTGATTGCTTATTATGAGGCATATTTGAGGTGCTTTGGAATCTCAAGGTTAAATTTTTCTTGCCCAACATGACCCATATCCATCATGTTGTTTATTATTTGAGATTCAATATGTGGTAACAAATGATAAGAAGGAGAGGAACTATTAGAATAATAAGAGACCTTTAAAACTATGGCGGTGCTGTAGTGCCTTTCCTTTCTCTTTTGCCTGTTAAGAAACTTGTTAGATATTTATCTTCTGACGTTCACTATTCCAAATTACTTGGATGGGGTAAAGGAGGTGAGAAATATGAATTAGTATGTATAACATCTTATTTTATTTTAATAAAAAGTTTTATTGTTAGAATTCCTGTTACACTTGGCATTATGATGCTGGAATTATTTTCAGCTATTGTGGGAAGGTGTTGGACTTCACATTTTTGTCCTTGTTGGTTTAATGAAGAATGATGATGATGGAAAAAAATATATTTAGTAGATATTCAGGAATTTGATGTATGATCAGAATGAAAAGAAGTTACCTGAGATGTTGAATTTGAAATTATTAATTTTTGCATTCCAGGAAAAAGGAAAGATATCCGTCACAAACATTTTTGTTCCACTAAACGGTTCTAGGAAATCACTGCATATATATGTAGTCATGAATGTTTAAGTTGTGATATTGAGCATATAAAGTTACGCGGAAGTGGGTGTAATCTAGTCTGGTATAGTATCCTTCTTCTGACAGTTTTACGAAGGAATAAACAGAGTAAATTCAAGAAAGTTCTTTCAGTGGCAATGTCATAGTCTTGCTATATATGAAACTGTTTATATAACATAATCAGATTTTGGACTAGTGAAAAATCATGCGAAATGTTTGTCTAATAACTATGATAGGGAATTATATAATGGATGCATTGGGAACCCAATTTATTCAGAAATCAGTTAAATTTTTAATTCTTATTAATGAATTCAATTGAATTCTTTTATATTATATTGTGTTTGGAATATTTTTTTAGAATATAATGGAATTTAATTATTTATTGTTTAATTTGCATTTTAAAATGTTATAATTCAAATAGTGTTTATTTTTTCAGTAATATTTTTTTTTCCTAATATTGCATCTAAGAAATTATATGATTAAAAAGTCTATTGACATAAAATGAATTCCTAATTTTGGCGGGATTTGAAAAGTATAGAGGAAATCCACCTTCCTAGAAAAAGGAGGATTGAATATTACTTTAATTAACATTCCAAAGAAGCAGAGACTAAAATAATGAAAAGTTTTAGTCCAATTGAATTCTCAATTTGTGAGTGTTCCAAACACACTTAATGAAAGTTGATATTTTTCTTTGGTACTGGTAAGGTTTTCTTCCTGCTGATTAATGCGCTTGTCTTCTGAATTGGTTATATTAAACTTACTGTGTTGAATGGAATATGGTTGAGTGGAATTGGCTTTTTAATAAGAATTTTGATTTGGTAAAGTAGGGGAATTGCAACTAGAGTAAATGTACAGATACTCTAGGGCATAAAGAATTTCAGTTAAGTTGTTTAAAGGTAATGATACATACTGAATTCTATACTACTTTTGGGGTGGTGTGAATGAACTGCATTTACATATAGTTACCAAAGGTGTGTGGCAGGCCTATGCCGGTTGCATTGACTGTGATGAGAGCCTGGAACATCCCTTGTGTGCCTTTTAATTAAGGAGAAACATGGGATATAAAAGGAAATTCTCATACTATTGAAAGAACATTGCAAATTTTAATTTATGACCACCTATTTTAATTTTGATTGCATGGAATTGTCTGATCCTTGGAATCATTGTTCACTAAGTTTATGATGAAAAGTTTTTGTATTTATTTTCTTGATGAAATTAGTGTTATAAAAATGCTTTTAGATCAGTAGAATATTTTAATTGGAGATGTATGTTCTTTCACTGTAGTTTGTGGCTTGTTTTGAAATAGGCCCCTTTGTGGGCAGGGGAGGATGATAGAATTGAGTTCCTAATTTGTTATATTTAATGTGATTGCTCTTGCATGCTCGGGTTCTTATTGCTGTTTAACTTGATGCTTTTTCCTGGAGGCATGACCAATGGATACCTGGAATTGGTTGAAGTACTCTCTGATTGTAGCATATATTTAAGCAAATGAATAAATATGTATAAGACAGACAGCAGTTTGAATATGCTATTTAAGATCCTTATGTGCTAGAAATTGCGCAATTTTTTGTCATAGGCATATGTGTTAATAAGGTAGATGAGTAGCAACTTGAAGAGTGGTAATAGGAGAAATGAGTATATTAGCTTATATTAGGTTTCAAAGAATGTGTGGATTAATATGGTTGTATTGTGTATGCTGAAGGAAGCCTATCAGAGGAAAAAAATAGTTGAAGAGTATAAGGATTTGATCTCAAGTGGATTGGCTTTGTTTGAGCTGGATTGAAGATTCAGTTGTGTATGGTTTTTAGCTGCTTTGGTCCTGTTGATGCTACTTTACAATATAGCTTGTTCAATATTGCTTGGGGTGTTTTGCAAGTTCAAATGAAGTTTATTTTTAATAGTAAAACATTCTACATTCTATCTCTCTCTCTCTCTCTCTCTCTCTCACACACACACACACACACACACACACACGGATAGGATGTTATGTTTATTTTGTCATATACCATGGTTTGTAGAGGTCTTGGGATGCCATTTCTTTAGTCTTCTGATTGTTAAATTTACAACTAAAAGTTAATCTTCCAGCCCATAAACATATCTCGCATTCAAGCCATCTTCTAGCCCCTCTCTCTCTTTGTGCACACATCTTTTGATCATACTAACTACACTGTACAAGGATTGCCTCTACTTTCTTCTTCTCTGGAACTCCCTCTCAACTCTAGGGAACTTTTTCTTCACAACTTTAAACAACCTTGGTAGGAGATCCTAGAAGATAGAAGCTTTATTTCTTAAAGGTTTTTGTAATCATCTTTCGGCTATTTGCTCTTCAAGAATATTTTTGTTAAGTTAAATATTTTCTGATAGGTTAAAAATTGAGCAATCAGTTTCAGAAAATTGGTTACTTTGGCTGTTTAAACTTGAACTTTTCATCCATAATTAAGCTTGGAATTAGGAAAAGTAGCATTAAGTTTTTCTTTTTTTAAAGAAACCATAAACCTTCACCCTTATCCTTAATTTTATGAGGAATCACCACTTGCAGCATTTGCAGGAATATTAATTTTACATTCTAAGCGGTTCATCCCTAGTTTTACTAGTACAGGTTTCCAGTGTAAGCTGGTGACAATTTGACAATGGGCAGGACCTTAGTTTTTCAGGCTGTTTTATCAATTCTTGTGGTGCTTCAAACTTAATGGAGCTGTAGATTATTTTATAAACTGCTAGATGTTTGGATTAGTTTCTCTGTTGGCAACCAGTGCCACTTTTTTCATGTTTCCATCTATATTGATGGAACTGGGCTTTAATTATGTTGGTTGGTGACCAAGATGCTAATATTTTTGGAATTCTGCAGTGTCATTCGTAATGAAGGATTAGATTATTTTCTTCATAATATTCTTGTATAGTTTATCAATAAATAGGTTTTACCAAATTATTTGAGTAATCTCATAGTACAGTGTTTCCATTTGGGGTCTCTTTTAAGAGTTGGAAATAATCTGATCTGCTTGAGATTATAATTTGTGGTTTCTTAAGGGTTCTGCTTGTGCTTGAACCTGTGAGACGGGTAAGAATAGCTAGAAGGCTGTCTTTTATATATATTACGTGTTATATATATATATATATATATATATTAGGACCCATTTGCAAGGTATGTGATTTGTCCCACATTTGAAGTTTGAGATTCTAATGTGGGATTTATATTGAACTTGGAATTTCCAACCTCATGGGCTAGCTTTTGGGTGGGATTCTCTCAACAGTTCCTATCAATTGGTATCAAGGCTTCCGCCACATCCCAGTTGCAATCATGCGGCCTAAGTGGTGACACTAGTAATGCAGTGTTTGCCTGAGGCTAGAAAGCTAGTGTAAAGCCAATTTGCGTGGGCACCAAGACTGCAGAGCATGGTGGAATGTTGGGGCTGAATTGCAAGGTATGGAACTTGAATCCTACATTAGAAGTATAGGATTCTAATGTGGGATGTAGGCTCGGGTTCTTCAACCTCATGAGCTAACCCTTCGGATGGGATTCTACTTAAGGTTCCTATCAATATATTTCTATTTTTATTGTGTGTGATTTAATTTTATTTTTTTCCTTTGGTTGGCGTGTATAAAGAACCAACGTTGGGTCAGCCTCTGCATTTAATCTCATAAAGTTCTGCACTAACTATTCCTTTGCTGATGAAAGTCTTGAATCTATATGGACTACGGATCTCTCACAACATTTTCATTAATACTGCTTGGTAGAGTGGAGTGAAATTGAAGAGTAATGAAGACTGAGGGGAAGTGAATTGAAAAGAATTAATTGATTATAATTTTAAGTCCCTTATAACTTAGGATACCTATTTAGAAGCCTTTAGAAAGATCCTGTTCAACTAGGTCATATGGAACATTGATGCTTGGTTGGAAAAATGAAAATAATGACTTAAGAAAGTGGCCTTGTCCCTTGGTAAGAGTGAAAGAAAGAGGTTTGAGTTTGCATATATCTTTCAATCTCATTTTTTCTCGTTATATGCAAATGTAACCTGTCTAAGCAATAGCATCAGGGTAAGTCTGTACAGCCCCATTCATTTTGTTTGGGCTCTTGACAGTGCTTCAATTTTGACCTATTCTGTATATCTTTGGCCACATCTTAATCTGTTTTTTTAAACTATGATGAAAGAAGTTAATATAATGGGTAAGAGGAGATAGCACCTCTCCATATGTGTAAGGATCTTCTAAAGTTCTTTATTGTAAAGTGCTTGTAGATTTCAGAGAGGGAGGGAGGGAGGGAGAGTGAGTGACACAAAAGGGTGGAAGTGTGTTTAGGGTCCACTTTTCTTTTCAATCACTCCGTCTTTTCTTTCTTCTCCAAAGTCTACAAGAACTTTCAATAAAAAATTTTAGGCTCCTCTCGAAATCCTATCAATCTGGGTTTGATTCCTTTGGAGAGTGCTCTGAGAGTAAAATCATGAATGCACCAAACTAAGGTAGGGGTGTGAACGCTTAAGATTGCTTGGGGAGATTTTTTTTGGGGCAAAGCCCAATGACACTGTGGATCATACTACTCAAAGAGAGGGGTCAAATTGTTTTGGCTGGAATTTCATTGTCAATCATTTCCGTTCTTACTTTTCTTTATTATGTACTTTCCTGAGTCCTTTGGAGCAAGCCAATATTTGTTTTTCTTTTCTTCGCTCTCTCTTCCCATTTTCTCCTACCAAAAACATTAGTCTCATTCATTGATGTTCACAAATGTGTCATATGATCTTGTTAACTCATGAAGATCGCTTGCTGGCTTTTAAAATTCTGTGGGCATTGCATGATAATGGTTCATCAAGAACATGTATATCCAGGCCAAAAGTAAATTAGATTTATATATGGTTTTCGATTAATCTATATATATGTGTGCATTAAATAAATATGAAAGTAAATATTTTTTGATATTACGTACTAATAGATTGTTTGTCCTGGTTATATTTGCAGACACTGATTGATACTGAAAGATTGGAAAGTATCTTGTGCAGTTTAAAGTTTCCATGAAGCATTTGGCATTGCTGTGGTTACACAGGTCTTTTGTGGGGATTGGGAGTATTATCTATGACCGGGAACCGTACACAAATCAAAGGTCATTTGTCTTGTGGATTGTCAGAAAATGGAGTGGGGTTGCTTGACAGGACAAGGACAGTCATTGAGATTTTAGGTTTTGTTGAGTGTTGATGACAATTTGTCCCCCATCGTTTTACTGTACAGATCAGCTTCAATTGTTGATTGCCATCTCTTATTTGCCATTAACCTTTCATGACTATATCTGAATGAACAAGTCCATGTCGGCGGGTTATGAATTAGATTATATTAGAGGCAATTGACCAAGATAAAATAATGGTGTTAGTTGTATTATTGTATAATCTTTTTAATAATCCTTATAATTTAAGTAGTACTGTGTTTATATTTAAATGGAGACAACGAATGTGGCTAAATTGAACTGGTTGAACAAAATGAATGATACCTCGACCTTATAAACCTAGATTTAGAAGAAATTCTAAGATATGGATCTTTTGAATTTAACCAAAAAAATTCAAGTAAGATCAAGTTTTACGAAAAACTGGATTATAGAATATTTCTATGTTGAAGCACTTGATTCATTCTTAATGTTTTAGAACGAGAGGATGAACCCAATCCTAGTATGTCAAATTAAAAAAAGAAAAGAAAAATAGTGCTACCGTTATATGGTACGTCTGAATGCAATTGAATCTATATTTCTATGTGACAAAAATGTTCAGGTATGAATTCAAATATATATTATAACCAACAATAATAGTTGAATATTAATAAATATTTTTAACTGTAGATACAACATTTTTCAAGAAGCCTCAAATGTAAGTTTAAAAATTTGGTTTTCTTAATTTTTTTTAAACAATTAGTTTTGGCTGAGGATTCAAACTTATAGAGACAATTTTAGTACTACTAAATTAAAGCTAATTGGTTGATTTTTCTAGTTTTGATTTATTTAATATCCTCTTCCAGGCGTTTAAAATAATGTAACTACATTCGTCTCCTCGGCTATGTGAAAACAAAAATTGGTGATATTTTAGTTAATTCGCTAGTGTAGATATGATTTTGGTCCACATGGATTCACTCTATCATGAATAGTCAGGAATGAAATCAAGGAACAAGGATTCGTTGGCTGCTGGGAAAGTTATACAACATCCTAACCATCCATTTGGATTTAGCAATTGAAGTCAGCCGTTCATTCTTTTTTATTTTTTAAAAAATAAAATACAAAATAAAGATATTCTTTTAATTTCTACCAAATAAGTATTAGGTTTTACAGATCCTAACCATCTACCAAATAAGTATATGCATCTAAGTTTTTTGTAACCACAAAAGAGGACTAAGAAAAAATAAGTTAATTGTATTATTTTTAAATGTTAAAAGATAATATTGACTCAGTTAAAATCAAAAGAGTCAAATGAAAATTTTTTACAAGGGATTAAGTCTTCTTTTACTTTTGATGCAACCAAAGTGCCCGAAGTACAAAATTACATTATACAATTATACACTGAAAAAACGAACTGTTGTGGAAAGAATCTCACAAAGCATCTATAATGCAACCAAAATGGAATTTAGCAAAAAGCGCCACCAATCATCGCATCTTCTCTCTAAGAAAGTCTTTCTAAAACATAACTCAAACTAGATGGTTGCCAAAAACAAAATCCCAGACCTGGGAATTTAAAATAAATAAACTACACAAATTTTTTTTTTTTAGAGTTTTGTTAAAATTATATAGATATGAACTTTTTTAAGACAAAAAATTATTTTATACTTTAGTTTTTTTTTTTTACCAAAATACCTTCCATTTGTTTTGGTCAAAAAACTTTAAACTTGATTAAAGTGTAATTAATTTTTTGTTTAAAAGAAAATCTTCGTATATTTTAAAAATATATGAAAATTTTGTATAATTGCAACAAAATATAAAGAAACCTGTGTAATTTATTTATTTTTAAATAAAAAATCAAAGCCTAAAAACAAGAGAGTTGACTGCGTATTCACCAAGACACAAGCTGCTATTTATATTGCATAATAATAATGAGCAATCTGGTAGTCAAAACCGCGCACCCCAAGAACAAATATACAAACAAGCTTGTATCAGTTTATCATCTTGATTATAGATCTACCTACAGTCTAAGAGATAATAGGAATATTTAATTTATAAATAATAGTAATTAATTATACATAAATTCATCAATATGAAGATGATAAAGATGCCTATAATTGAACAAGTTAATCAATAGGGAATGAACTACAAATAAATAAATAAAATTCTGTTTCCTATGCTAAAACGATTGGTCTAATATAATTCTGAACTTCTGAACTATTGAAGTTGTCAATGTCAAGGAGCCACTATTGTTCAGCGTGTTGAACAAACTTTGAGGACCTTATATAAAGATCAGCATTCTCAGGTCTTCCGAAATGCAGAAGTGAGCTAAGCTCCTTGTTTCAGAGGTCGAAAAGTAGGCCAAGAAGAAGAAGAAATTGAGCACGGACAAAGCTATTTGCCTTTATGCCCTTTTGGGGCTTTTAGCAGGTGCCATTTTCAGTTCAGGCATGAATTTTAAGGCAGAGAATGAATGCAGTTTCTGGGGTGAGTTCAGCTTAGTTTATTTAAGATTAAATTTTGCATTTTTGTCTCCAAATATGACTCTAGTATCAATTGGCTTTCACTAAGATTTTTGGTATTATATGAGTATTTGAAAATTCAATTCTGATCCTCAAAAGATTATATAATATCATTTTAGTACATCTGAACAGATAAAAATTAAAAAAAAATTATATTTTTGAGTATTATAGTGATACAAAATGTTTTTTGGAAAAAGTCAATAGATACTGAAATAATTTTTAGAGGGCAAAAACAAAGTTTTTATCTTTATCTAATACTTGCAGTTTTGCCAACATGAAAGTAAAGTTCATATGATCTTTTCCAATATGAATGTGCAGCAACATCATTGGTCAGTATAGCAAGAATCATTTACAATGGCACTCTCATTCTGGCAATCAAATTTCTGCACTACCTGATCTTGAGGTTTGTGGATCAGAAGAAGTCAGTTGCATCTCACACCATGCTTCTGCCATTTTGGGTGGCATTCACACTCTCACTTTCTTATATGTCACAAGAACTCTCTTTCAGCTGAATAAACAAAATGTCAGAAACACACAACTGTATCCAAAATAAGTAATGGTTTACGGGGATATGTCAATTAACGTTTCAAGAAAACAGACATATCTATAACAACGTACCTAAAACTTTCTCGTACATTGTTGTGGGTGAAAAAGGCTTCCATTTTCAGCATACAAGAGCCCTGAATCAAGTTGGAACTCCATATAATGGAAGGAGACAGAGAAAGAAAGCCAATGAGAAGGAAATGGCCTGCATGCTGCATATTCTTCTGTCAATTTCAAGTATGCGAAAAAAGAAAAGCTACCTCTACCCAATGATTGATTGTTGTAAAATTGAAGTCTATAGAAACAATTCACAAAATATGCACAAGTTTTTCACTAGTAATTGATTAGAGTTGTTATTCTTCTTTTTTTCCCCTCTTAGATTAAACCTGATGATTGATTTTTTTTTTAAATACTTTTAATTAGTCTCATATCCTATGTTATTGTATAGATTTACATGACAAGGTATTCAGAGCAGTAACTTCTTATACTTTTATATAATGTATAGATGTGCTCAATTGAAAAAACCAAAAATTTAACGTTAATAAATCAGAAAACAAATTACAAGTAAACCCAAATATTTATTTGACTTGGTTGTTGCATACTAAACTTATGAGCTGCTATTTTAAATAATTTAAATTTAATGAAATAAAAAATCATTTGCAAACACCTTATGAAAAGGTATTTCATTTTCAGTAACGTTTGAACTCGTCAATAGAAAATTAATATAAGTTTGCAAGAAGATTTAACATGAAACCAATGTTTTATTATTACTAAATTATGCCATAATAAAACAATATACTAATCGAAATAATATAACGTCATACTACTCTAGTCATAACAAATTTTAATAATAACCCAACACCTAATACTCATATCTTTTTTTACTCATTTTTTAAAGATTTATTTATTTTTACCGAATTTAAATAAATATACTCTCTAAAAAAATATATTCAAAATTTGAGCAAGTAAGAGTATTAATCCTTAAATAATACATGTATCAATTATTTGCCTCATTTGAAAAAGCACATATTAATATTTTAAAATTTTAAACTTGTTTGTATTTAAAGCATGCATATTTATTTTATTTTATTCTATTTTTTTAATCGATGAGAAACTAACACTTTACAAAACAAAAATTTTTTAAAGATTAAATCATCTCTTCTAAAATTCAAATACTAAATAGTAGAATAATTTTTTTTTTTTTTTTAAAGATACATTTCCTCAAAATAAAACACAAATTTAACCATGTCTTCTACGTTGGTCACATTCGCGTCCTCGTCGGAGTCGTCATCGAACATCGAGCGAGGGTTTGCGAGCGACTGTGTTGTGCTTAGCCTGCGATTGGTGAAAATAGAGAATGGCTTCTGGTATAGAGAAGATGAGCGTAGAGCAGCTCAAGGCTCTCAAAGAACAAGCGGATCTTGAGCTCAATGTTCTTCAAGATAGCCTAAACAATATTCGCACTGCCACTACCCGTCTCGAGATTGCCTCTTCCGCCCTCCAGGATCTCTCTCTGCGCCCTCAAGGTCTTTATTCTTTCTTCTCTACCTCTTGCCATTTTTCTGTTTGGATGAATACCCTCAATATGTAACCAAAGCTATAACCAAAAACATTCCGCTATTCGGCAAATCGTGATGGGTTTCATTCATTTGGAATTTATTATCGTGGGTTTTGTTTGGACAGCTAGTATGGACATACTAAAGGAGCTATTGAGTGGGTTTGCTTGGGGACTTTTCTTCTTTGAGCTTGATTGGTGCTAGTTGAACAATCGAAACCTCTGGAAAATCCGTTAATATGTCGACATAACCTAGAGCTTTGGGGAATTGGGATGAATAATATATAATACCACCTTGTTCATTTTCGTAAGAACGTAATGGATTCTGAGCCTATCAGGGAAATTGTTCAGAAGCTTTTTTTACAGTGATGTTTACAACTAGTATAATATTAATTATTTATCAGAAATAAGTTGATTTCCGATGACAATGGAAACAAATTAACAAGCTAAACAGCTTCGGTGTTATTTGAAATGAAGCTTTTTTTTTTTTTTTTATTCAGAAAACAACTTGTAAGAACTTGTTTTGTTGTGTGCTTTCATACTGTTTCCGTTTGATGGTTTCCAAAGCACGGAATCTGTTTTGAGAAATTCCAAACGTGGGGCATAATCTAAATTCTATGCTAGGAGGTTTGCACTGTCACCGTGTGCTTGGTACCATGAGTTGAGGTCCGTTTGAGTTGTGACGTTTAATCATTCTCCATGAGTTGGTTGGTTTTGTAAATTGTATTCATCAATAACTTATGACAGAGATCACAGTTGGCTTTTTGTGGCAGACTCACATTTTTTTGGGTTTTATGGCTGACTTTTATTTAAACATCAAGTTATGGATGACCACAACACATATTAGATGTATTTAATGCTATCCAGGAAGGATGGACCCGGAACACAACTTTTACTCAGACACGGCAACATGGCAAAATTTAAAGTGTCACATAGTGTTGTGTTTGTCTAAGATGAGTGTTTGAACATAGCTCTTTTTCTCAAGTGTCTGTGCTCTATAGAAAGCTATAAATTGCTCAAATATTGAGTTTTAGGGCTTCTGTGACATCTGCTTCCTTTATGAACTTGAGTGGACTAATCAGAGCCTATTTTAAAAAAAGATACGAAAAAAAGTGCACTTTATTGCAGATTTAGGCAATTTCTTGCCATGAATAATTGATCATATTATCTGTCACGTATTGATGGATGTTTCTTGATAGATGTGTCATAAAATGTAACAAGTAAGGTGGATGGGAATTGTTGGTATATTTTTGTTCTTGCATACCTACAGTGTGAGACAATCCTTTCTTTGTTGCTTCCTCTGCATATGATTGCATAATACTAAATATGTAGGGATTCATATCTTTCCATCTGACCACTTATTATGGGGTCTTTTATTTTATTTTCTTTTTCTAATCTTAGGAAAGAAGATGTTGGTACCTCTTACTGCTTCACTCTATGTACCTGGCACTCTTGATGATGCAGATAAAGTTTTGGTAGATGTTGGAACAGGGTTCTTCATTGAGGTCGGTAGTCAATTTTGCTTTACATGCTAATAATTTTAGTCATGCTCTGTTTTCTTTTTTATCACAATGTGTTAATGCATTTCATATACAAGTACACTAATAGAACAGGCAAACAGAGAGAGATGAAAATAACAAGGGAATCAGCATAGACAAGAAACAAAGCCCTTGTTGAAACACCAAAACAGAAAGACCAAGAAGATATGTGGTTCCATAGAAAAACGCTTTGAAAGGGTTGTTGGAAGTCTGAGAGGCTGGTTTAGGATAGAATAAAACTGTCAAGGAAGAGGAATAGCTGTTTTTATTATGTATGCTTTGGGTGAACCTGGAACGTGGCTAGAATAATCTTAATCATGAATTCTGATTTATTAATCTATATTACATATAAGTATTCTATTTGTTTCACAGATTATATATTTGTGGAAAACTTATGTAAGCTTTTTTGCCAGTCATTGGTGCAATGTAGAATGTTGTATCCTGATTAAAAGAGAGGCAGAAAAAAATGAATCTTCTTAAAGGCTTTAGCTTAAACTCTAGGAGTGCATCAACATTTACTACCGAGTACCAAGGGCTTTCCACTACTAGTTTCCTCCACATTCAACCCTAAGAATTTGGCTGCTGACTAGAATTATCAGTTTTTTCTGCTTATTGTAGGCCACTATTTGTCTTCTTCAAGTAACAAAAAGTTTTGTTTATAATATGTTATTTTCTTCAAAATTGTTTTATCTGGATGGATTTACTCTTCAAACAAATAGGGCCAAGAAGTATTCTTACTGTCCATCTTTTATCTCTTCCTATTCTGTTCTCTCTTGTAGTTGTTGTACAATGTACACTAAAGTACAAGAGACAAGTTTTGTAGTCTGTTCTTCATACCTATATACTGATTAACTTGCTTTATTTATCCTTTAAATAGAAAACAATGGCTGAAGGAAAAGACTATTGTGAGCGTAAAATCAACTTGATGAAGTCCAACTATGATCAACTTCTTGATGTAAGTTTCCTGTGGCAAATCTTGTTTTTAATTATTATGATATGACTTGTAGTTCCTATGATATCCTTTCAGGAGAGTGTCATTTAGAGCATGTTAGACTACACTATTCTGAATATTGTGTTCTTTAATATGTACTCTGGTGAATTGAGAACTTTCCAGGTTGGTTTTGTCCAATGATTTCACCTCACAGATCCACACTTCTAATTGGGAATTCAGGGCTCAAAGCAATGTTTTAAAAACTAAATTGGTCATTGAGGTACAACCCATGGATTTTGATGCACCAAAAAAAAAGAAGTTGATTATGTAGAGCTTGTTTATTTTGTTGAAGTATGATCAAGGTTGAAAAAGAATCAAATTATTTTTAATATTCACATACCACTTCATGTTTGTAGTGCTACAAACTTTACTGACAACAACAAAGTGATGCGAATGGGAATAGAAAAATAAGTGCTGTCTAATGGTGAGAAGGGAGCATTATTTGAATTGAAAATTTACCACTTTGGCATCAATATCAAATTTATTCTTGCTTATAGTGGCAATTTTTCATGTGAAATAAATACATCAAGTGAAACGTATCAATATGTTCAGGGATAATATGATATTACTTTAAATTATTTATCAGATATTAAATTATTTATAAAATTTGGTTACATATATATTGATGGTAACCTAGATCAAACTTTGGTTTTGGTAACCTTTGCTTCCATGCAAGTAAATGCTAAACTCTGATTTTTGAATTTCAAGCATAGCTGTCCTAATAGCTGAGACTCGAGCTATTTTACTTCCTTTTCTATGCGAAGGAAAATCTGTTATCAGCTACATTTATAATTTGGTATATAATTTATATGATGGAGGGTTAACATTTTTTCGTGAGCTAATATATATCTTGACTGGAATTTTTGTAAGATTAAAGCTGTATTTTATGCTCATCATGTCCTCATTTGATAATAATGTAGAAGAATTGACATGTTCATTTTTCTATTCCAATGATTTATAAGTAACTGAACATGCAAAATGCAAAACTGCAGGTTGCATCTAAGAAGAGAAGTGTAGCAGATGAAGCGGGGGCAGTTTTACAGGCAAAATTGAAGCAATTAGCTTCTTCACAATAGGTAGTTGGTATAGAAGACAAGTACTTTCGCCAAGACAATGTACCGTGTATGAGCAAAATCTGTAGTGTGATTCATAATCTTGTTGGTTGACTCGTTAAAAAATGTTACTCTAGACTATAAATGGTAACTGGGAAGAGAGCTTAAATGCCCGTTACAGTTCCCAATTTAGGTGGAGAGAAGACCTGCCCTACTGTTACCAACAAAGCTACATCAGGACCATCTCATGTACCATTTCCCTTGTACTGGAGGAGCATATTAATCTCCCACCCTAGCAGTATTGTAAACTTTGTTCTTCTCTAAGGTTATTCGTTATTGGATTGTTAGAATTCGTCCTGCATAATCTTCTTTTGGATTAAGAAAGTGTTCATTTTCTAATAGCTTTTCTACCTGTTTGATACATAGAAAGTTAGATATAAAAAAAAAATAGAAAAAAAAAAAGTAATTTTGTAGATAAAGAATTATTATAATATCTTTACTTTTAATCATTGAATAATGATTTATAAATAATATTAAATAATAATTAAAAGGGTAAAATCAGAATTTCTCTTAATTTTCATTTTTCGTTTCTGTTTCCCACAAGCTACCAAACATGCTAGTAGGACGAAGTGCATCTAAATAAGTCAAGCTTCCAGAAGGGCTTTGATAGTTGATACTATGATTGCTATTTTCTCAACACCTGTCAGGGATGGAAAGAGAATACAAAGAGAAAGATAATGAAAAAATAATAATTTTATGAAAAAGGAATGATTCTTATGTTCTTAATTTAAAAAAGTAATAAAAATATTATTATTAAATAATAATAATAATAATAATAATAATAATAAAGATGTAATAAACAATGCAAAAAATTACCTCTACTTCTATCTTTTTTGTGATACCAAACAGGATGTAACAGTAATTTTTTAAATAATGATAAATAATTCCAACCTGATTCTCTACGCTACAAAAAAGTGTAGGCTGAATTTATTTTTCAATTCAGCTTCAAGCTACCCCTCTCCCAATAATTAGCACACTTGTGCGCAAATTTGATATTATAGAAACCATGAGCTTGTTTATAAAGTTGAATCCACTCTGGAGTCGATGGTCAAGTCCAATCTAGTTTGCTTCAAACTCAGCTAGAAGAAAATTGAAAGGCAAATTTAAAATTTATCCGAAAGTGAAATATTTAAAAATTACATATTTTTAAACGAAATTTCATGATTAAATTTCTTAAAATCTTTTAAATTTTTTCATTAATTATCCAATAAATCATTCATGCTAAGCTCCATTTATTTCATTGAAAAAATCTTCCTGTATTTATCCCATCAGGAAGGAATTTTTTTTAAAAGAAAATTTTGTCCCAATTTAACTTTCACTTCACTTTTTAAGCAGAAGTTTTCTTAAAAGTAAAAAAAAAAAATTATTTGTATTTTACTTACAATTCATTGCTATAAGCTTACCATCAGCACCATCACCTACCACAAATCATGAGTCATGTTTGGACTAAAATTATTCAAACATAAAAACTAAGAAAGTTACTTTTATTACAAAAATATGCAGTTGTTTCTCTTCAATAGCTAGACCAAACATGATCTAATTTAATGGTAGACAGTAAAATGAGTTGACAAAATAATTTATATTTCATCAATCATCATGCATTCCTCAACAGTTAACAGAAACCTCAACCAATCCTCAGTCCCAAAGAAGCGCTCTCTTAACATGAATCATTTGCTTCACTAGAATATTTGTTCCGGTCACCATAGAAAATTTGGACTGAATTACCCCTAAAACCCAATTTACAGGTCAGAATGTGTCCATTCACTGCACAGCCCATGAAAAGAACAATAATGAAATTCAATCAGGATCAAATGAGACCAAAACTTAAATTAACCTTGCAACTTCCAAGTTGCTAAAAGAAAGGAACACTGCCACACTTATAATATGTTCCTCGTTGCTGGCATTCGATGTGGATCAAAGTCGTCCGCAATCTGCACCAACTGCAGCCAAAATGGACTTGAAACCATCTCTTTCCAAGCATTCGGCTAATTCAGCCTAGAACCAAAAAAAAACATGTGTTAGAGAAGTTTTGGTCCAGACAACATCCCAAGTGGATATCAGGTAGGCACTTGGCTATGGATGTGCAGTTACATCTTAAGTTAACAATTTCAATTGCATAAATGGGGGGTAGAAGGTAATCCTGTTGTCTGCACCCATTCACATCTTATATAAAGGTTAAACTTTAACACCCCTTCAATTTGCAGTCAAAATTATTTGGAGTCAGCATACTCTTCAAACATAAAAGATTGTTAAGATAATATCTTTAGCAATTGTATAGTTAATACTCTTGTCAAGTTGGGCATGGGCAATATTCATGCACCAACTTGAGGACGGGTGTTGAAAACATGCACACACACACAGTCCTATGTTTACAACAGATTTTCCATGATTATAGGAAAGGATAATTATGCAATCGCTAAAAATATTATCTTCTATATTTCAGCACATCTCTAATTATTCAAAAAAAAAAAACTGCCACAATAAACACATGGCTGGAACCCAAAGTCATAGATTTGATCATTCAAAGACCAATCCGATGCATGAGGTTGTTTTGAGCCCTATTGTAGCTCGAGCAATTGTTTCCATTATAAAGACCTCCTGGGGGAGTGATGGGCCGGTTATTTTATGAATGTTAATATGACCAACCGCAGTTCGGGGGAAGGCAACCATAGTTTTATGCCCCTCTTTGCCTTCCCACCTTTTTTCACAGTACAGGATATAAGTTGAAACACCGTTTGAAACAACTTGAAGATTTGTTCTTGGGTGCCCATTTTCCAGGGTCTTAACGATTTTTTATGGCCCTACTATTGATAAAGTAACCTCTTAATACCGCCCACTCAACCTTAAAAAAACTCTAATACCACCTATGTGCTCAGCAACTTCCAAATAAAAAATAATAATAATGATATTAGAAACAACAATATTCACTAACGGCAAACTCCAAGATGTCCAAGGTTAATACCTTTATCTGAGGAATAAGCGCGGGACCTCCATAAGCAAATCCTGTATAAAGCTGAATAAGAGTAGCTCCAGCTCGTACTTTCTTGTATGCATCCTCACCACTATATTACAACATAAGCATACAACTTTGTCAATAAAAGAGGAACATACAAGGCTCATACGAGGAACCCTACAAATAATTTTCCTTTTTTATTATACAATTATATAATATATATACTGAAACAGATAGCTAGAAACCAGCTATGCCAACAACAAAGGACATTGTACTTTTACCTGGCAATGCCTCCGCAGCCAATTAAAGGAATCTTGCCCTGATAAACACGAATAAACAGTGTCAAGTTCTCAAGCATGGCTATTGACTACGCATAAATAGGCTAACCACTAGGGGAAAAACAGTAACAAAAATCAGATGACAGAAAATTAGAGTTCAAATTACTTGAATGGACAATGGCAAAATAGTTAAATGAGGAAATATGTTATCTTGTTAGCAAAGAACTCAAGCAAATCAGTGAGATACCCCACTGAGCTACACTGAATACAGCTTACTGTTTGTTACAGCTGTCTGTAGACCATATAATCCGGTTCCACATTTTCATCACACTCAGGGAACAGAATGGTTGTTTCCTACTTTCCTCTATGATAAAAATGTACTTGGGTCAGCATAAATATACTAAATCTATAACTAAAAATATTGAAGAAAAAGAAATTAGATAAAAGAAAATTAGAGCTCAAATAACCCACATCAGTAAAACAGTTAAAAGAGGAAGTACAATGTCTTCCTTGCTCAAAAAAGAGCTCAAGCAAATCATTGAGATACCCTACTGAACTACACTGAGTACAGCTTTGTGCTTGTTACATGTATCTACAGACAAAAATTCAAATCCAATTTCCACCAAATGGAAGAATGGAATAATTGTTTCCAACATTTCTTCCTACCATAATTACGTGCCAGAATACAAAATTTACAACCAAACATGTTGGAGATTGATCAACAGCAATGAACTTTACTTTAAGAAACAAATTTCAGGTTACGGGTATCTTCTACAATGCCAACTGTTATTCCATGTTTAGAGGTGAGTATGTTAGTGATCTAGAATGCTAATTTTTGCTTCTACAATCCCAAGTTATGGCATGCCTTAAACAGAAATAGGATTGCATGTGCTAAAAGCACTCTTAACACTGTTTTCATGCCTTAAACAGAAATAGGATTACATGCCCGAAAAGCACTCTTATCTCAACACTGTTTTAAACAAATGTCCACTTCAAGAACGAGCATACCCTTGTCAAGATATACATCTCCTTCAAGATATTGGTAGAGAGATCAAAGAGAGGCTTCCCACTCAAACCACCAGTTTCTGCAGCCAATGGATTTCTACTGACAGCATCTGGCCTTGAAATGGTTGTATTCGATATAATCTAGATACAATAAATGCATCAAGAGCAAATGAAGTGAGGATTGCACAATATTTTGCTTTGGTCTCCATTGCATAAATGAGTTGCTAAGCAAAAGAACTGGTGGGAATGGAATAATGAACTTGTCAAACACTTTGACATTACAAGTACAACGTGAAATAAGAATTTTTTCCCCTTCTTCCACCACTTCTTATTCTATGTATTTATCAACAAATTTAGGGTGGAGAAGGGAAAATCACATCCGATCTATGCAGAAGTTACACAGAGCATCATAATTGTAAAGTAAAGAAGAATTATTAGATGGGGGAAAAATGTATTCAGGCATGCTTAATGGGAACATGCATACTCACGAGAATCCAGCTATCTTTCTCATGCAACTAAATTCAGCATGCATTAAGGCAGAATGATATTAACTCCATAGCAGTGACACCAAAAGCAGTGTAGGACTGAAGTTAATAAAATGTCCAAAGAAAGATTATCAAATAAAGGCCACAAAAGATTTGGATTGGACAGAAATCAATATGCAGAGACAGATACTTCAATATTATTCTATGTGAGCCAAATTTTTGGGCAGAAACAGTGATAGCAGTGGGATTATAAATCATAAAAGCTAAAGAAAGAAATAATAGAAAACAGATATAAAAATGGAAAATCTCTCTTCAAAAATCCAACTCCACACAATCAGAGTATTAATTGATAAATGGTGCATCTAATAGCAATATTAACACAACTCTACCAGAGAAGTTCTATTATGTCATTTTGAGTTATACAGCATGAGATTTATGGCGCAGAGAATCTCATCATAGGTGAGATTTCACAAGCCCAGGTTCCCTCCTCCATTCAACTTTCTCTTCTCTGTATGAATGGGGCAGCTGACACTTTTCTGCCACCAGCCCAGTGGTTGTTGAAGGGAAACACTAGAAGTCCTGTGTTCTATTTAGAAATCATTATTACAGTTCATTCCCTGTGGTCTAGTCCAAAATCAGTCATGCTCATATCTTCAGGGGTGTCTCTGTCTTTAGAAGCTTTATGGGATAGAATAATTCTTGTGGTGGCCTGTCTTTGGTGTTCAGCTCATGGTTTTTCATTTTTTTTTTTGTTTTCCTTTTTTTTAACGGAATCCGTTTAGTAGATATATAGAGGGATTGGCAGCTTTGCTGCAGTTTTAGTTTCTTATATTCTTTTCTGTTCTTATCTAGTTTCTAGTACTTTATCTTAGGAGGATACTTCGTACTCATCTCATGCATTTTTTTCTTCCTGCTTCATAACATTTATTCTTTTATTTTAAAAAACAATTTAATCAGATTAAATATTTCTATTATAATACACAATGTGCTTCAATGTTGTGCATATGGCACACTGGCGCCAGTACCCCATGGAGCAACAGTGTGCCATGTGTCATACAATGATTATGACATCAATGGAAAAAGTTGAGAAATAGACAGCATATGCAGATGCCAAACAAGAATTAAGCTGAAACTAGTGATAAGGAAGAAAGATACCAGTCCATCCAAGCGAAGAGCCAAGGCAACCTATAATCACAGAGTATAAAATGTCATACACCATCCGAGATGATGGAGATAAGATGAAAATCTATTAACATGCACATGCTCACAGCTGCGATATCTTCAAGGTCTTCTTTTGACAAATCTGGGGCAATCTTTACAAGCAATGGAGGTGGACCCTCCTCACCCCATTGCATTTCATCACGAGCAGCCTGAACCTTCAGGAGGAAGCAAATTCGGCTAGAGTCAATCTCTCCATGATGCAATAGAAAAAACAACTATGGAGAAAGCTTCACATCTTTGTTTCTACCTTCTTCACAAGATCCTTTAATTGCTTCCTTCCTTGAAGCATGCGCAAGCCAGGGGTATTGGGTGACGAAACATTAATCACCTAAAAGGGATAACATCATGCATAATTAAACAGAACATATAACAGGCATTATTTGAAAGATAATAAAATGCATTCATCTTAACAGTCTGCAGTAAGTTGCACAGGAGATCCTTAATAAAAAAAATATTTCTCATCTCCACAAGGGTTGTCTTTCACCATGAATTGCTATATAAGGGCACATTACTCCATCCTATATTAACTTAACCCTACCAGAAGTCCCCCTGAACAATTCAGATTCTCCTACATGAATTTTTTCACTTTTCCAAATTAGGGCACAGGCATTTCTAGATTTCACATGTCTAAACCACATAAATTTGACATCTTCTCTTTGTTTTAAACAACTTTCTACCTTAACACTTCACACCCAGAAAGTTGAAAAGTCAATTGAAATACACACACACACACACATGTATATATAAGATTATTAAAAATTAAAAAGGTAATCAGGGGCGGTTGGGCTTACGCCTGTTTTCTTCCTCAAACCTCAGTTCAAATTTGGGCTCAAATTTGAGGCTTAATTTACATTTTTTTATCAACCTGGACTGCCCTCCCAGACCATGATTGAATCTATCTCAACATCAACCTCCCATTTTTATTTTTCATTTTTATTGAAATATTAGGGTAAAATAGAAATATGATAAATGGAAAACTTGCACACTCATGCACTCCATCGGGCAGCCCCCTCTTTTCTTTTAATTATAATACTATGAAAACAAATATAAGCTACAAGTTAAACTCCTAAAGATAATTATAGGAGATAACTATAAGACTCAGACAATAACAAACTCCAAGACTCCTCTTAGATAATTATAAACTCATAATCCTTTAGGAGTCCTACTTTGATATGTTTCCTAACAGTTATGCTAAAAATCATTTTTTTGGCCCAAATAAAAAAAGTTAAAACTCATTTTAGAAATAAACTATCTGAATGAATATTCTGTTTTATAATTTTCAGAATAAAGTATCCAAAAAAATTTCTCACTCATTTATTTTTTAAAACTGATTTTGAAATTTATTTACAAAACTGTTTTCAAAGACAATTAAAAAGAAAAGGAAAGAAAGAAAGCAAGCCCTTGTGAGGCTCTTCGTTATCCACCGTTTCAAGCCTAGTCAATTTGCTCAAAGGGGCATCTTCAACTATTTTTAGAACCAAATACTGATCTCTTGTTCCTGGACTAATAATTGAAGCATTTTCGTCTAATGGTTTCTAAGCAAATGGAAAACAAGATGCAGTTGGCCATGCTAGAATTTGAAGTTTTAGCATATTTTTTCCTATCCATCTCTGCCAAAATTCAGAGTTCCCTAACTCTGAAATGTTGACCCTTGTCCTCTTGTTGAAGTAGGGCATGATTTGCAGACAACCCATTTATCATCACATGTAATATTGCTTGTGAACTTAGGATATTTAGGCAAACAGTAAAGTCATAAAATCAATGACTGTGAGTGTATATCTTTGACCTCTTTAGTCATTAGTTTGTTCCCAAAACTCCCTTCTCCTACTAATCAAAATGTGTATTTACAACTGACTTGTTTCAAATTCTTTAGTATTCTGCCTCATCAAGCTGATGCTAGACCATACACTATAGAGTTTCATTGTTAATCAAAGTATATTTTTATCAAAAGAAAATATATTGTGTATACATGCTTTAGACATAATCACACTTTGTTAGATATTATTTCTAAATCCAATGTGATTGCATGAGATACTGTGGAAAATACTGTTATTTCATTGTTAATCAAAGTACATTTTTATCTAAAAAAGATATATAGTGTATACATGCTTTAGACATAATCATACTTTGTTAGATATTATTTCTAATCCAGTGTGATTGCATGAGACACTCAGGAAAATACTGGTATTTCATTGATTTAACTCTCTTGAATACATGAAAACAGTGACCAAATAAATAGAGGAGTTCTGCAATAGTCCAGAGGCTCCAAAACAGGTGGACAGCCCATTAAATGTACAACTGGAGGAAACAAAAACAACAACATAAAAGTGATGCAAAACAGAGGCTGTTGCCGATGCACTCCATTCTTCTCTTACTCCAGGAAACAGAACCGAAACATATATAGTGGTGTTGACCACAGGAGGTTTGGCCAATCACCCATAATCCCGTGATGCAAGGTAAAAACAAATCAATGTATATAACAAAGTTTCTAAAAGGATAATCATAGCTGAATAACGGCATAGCAAAAACAAAAAGAAAACGGAAAGAAAAAAGGCAAAGAAGAGGAAACAAATATTAAAAACATGCATGTGACTTTCGACAATAAGGAATATTTGACTCTCTCAAATACGAAATTAGCCGTTGGAGAATAATGGAAAAGGCTCTAGATCTGATGCACACAGATCTGATCTGACCAGCTAGGATGCTAAATACCAACACTCCCCTTTAAGATGGGGAATAAATGTTAATTATCCCCAACTTGCACCCAAGTTCTTCAACTCTTACTCTGAATAAAGCCTTTGTTAGCACATAGCAACTTGAGTTTTGATTGAAATGTAGGATAGTTCAAGGATCCCAGACACAGCCTTTTCATTGATGAAATGACAGTCAATTTCCATGTGTTTGGTACGATCCTTTTGGATTGAATCTTTTGCCATACTTATGGCTGCCATATTGTCACTTAAGTCTCTCATAGGTCTTTGATACTTAATTTTCAGCTCAATTAGGAGACATTTAAGCCATAGTCTGTCACAAATGCCTTGTACTAAGGCACAATATTTAGCTTTAGCACTAGTCCAAGCCACAACAAATTGCTTTTTAATTCGCCAAGTTATTAGGCTTCCCCAGACATAAGTATAGTATCCATCATAATAAACTTCCACTGTATGACATGAGTTCTTTCGAAAGAGAATGCCTTTTCCTAAGGTAAGCTTACAATACCTCATAATTCTGTAGGCAGCCTCAAAATGGACTTCACACGGCTTGTTCATAAACTGACTAATTACATTGACTAAAAAACATATGTCGGCTCATGTGTGAGCCAAGTAAATGAGTTTGACCACAAATCTTTGGAAGCTGTCCGGGTCCATTGGTGGGCTTTCTTGAGTAAGCTTGAGTTTGTAATCTGCCTCCATAGAAGTGTTAGCAGATTTTCATCCTAACATCCCATTTTCAATGAGTAAGTCAATAGTGTACTTCCATTGAGATATAAGGATGCCTTTATTTGACCTTGCCACTTTTGTACCCAAGCAGAATCTTAGAAGTCCAAGATACTTAGTCTCAAATTCCTTAGCCAATGCCTTCTCAAGATTGATAATTACTTTGGTGTAACTCCTAATAATAATGATTTCATCCATACACAATGAGGATAGCAATTTCTCCCTTAAGGGGGACACTTGTGAAAATTATGTGGTCTGCTTCACCCTAAATTTACCCTTGCATTTTAATTGTCTTGGTGAACCTCTCAAACCATGCTCTAGAAGATTGTTTAAAAGGAATAAACATGTAGACTCTTCTTTTAAGTCTTCGTTGAGGAAGGCATTTTTTATGTCTAATTGGTGAAGAGGCTAGTCAAGATTGGCAGCAAAGAAAGGAGAACCTTGATGGAGTTTAATTTAGCCACCGAGACAAAGGTTTTTTCTGGTAATTTGTCCCTTGAGTCTGGGTAAGCCCTTTAACAAGTCTTGCCATGTGTCTATTAATGCTCCCATTAGAGTTGTACTTGATTCTGAATACCCACTTGCACCCAATTAGACGCTTGTCATTAGGTAGGTTGACTAGCCTCCATGTGTTGTTTTTCTTGAGAGCATTCATCTCTTCTTCTACTGCTTCCCTCCACTCCTTGTGTTTTAACACTTCATAAATGTCTTGGGGAATATTCTCATTTGAAACATTAGTAGTAAAAGTCTTATAGCCAATAGATAATTTTTCACGAGACAAGTTTTCCTATTGGGTGTTGAGTGCAAGATGTCTTACCTTTTCTTAAGGCAAGGACCAATTTAAATCCAAGTTTTCAGCATTTCTTGGACTTGGACAAGAGATCTCTTGGTGCTGCTCAAGAGATGGTAAGGTAGCAATGACCTCATGAGTTCTTTTCCTAGAGTACACTTAGGGATAGGAGTAGCTCTCTTCCATACTTTGCTGTATTTGATCATTACCAGTTTGTTGATCATTATCACCAAGGTTACTAGTTTTAGGTTCAAGATGGATGTTGCTCTCGACTTTAGGGTTTGTTTTTGCTCTTGAGATCAAGGGTGTTGTTTTCGAGTTCAATAGGGTCAGCAATGGGAGGAAAGGACAAACAGATCCATTCATCATGGGTAGTCTCCCCCTGAAGGGAGGTTTTTGGATAATAGGGTTATTTCTCAAAGAAGGTGATGTCCATGGACCTAAAATTTTTTGCGAGATGGCAAGTAGCATATAACCCCTTTTTTGATGAGGAGTATCCCACAAATATGCATTGGGTAGCTTTAGGGTCAAGTTTATTCACATGATGAAGGTGGACAAAAGCAACACATCCAAAAACTTTCAAGGGTAAGTTTATATGAGTTGAGTGGTAGGATAATTTCTAAGAAGCATATCACAAGGAGTTTGAAAACCGCAAGTCTTAGAGGGCATCTTATTGATAAGATAAATAACAATGGTGACAGCCTCTCCCCAAAATTGATGAAGGATATTCATGGTGAACATAAGGGCTCTAACTATCTCAAGTATGTCTCTGTTTTTCTGCTCAGCTATACCATTTTGTTGAATAGTGTGAATGTACAAGGTTTGATGGTGAATGCCTTAAGTGGTGATGTAGGTTCCTAAGGATGTGTTAACATACTCTTTTCCATGATCACTTCTTAAGATTTTATATTAATTTGGAATTGAGTTTTGATAAGTTGATGAAAATTTTGAAATATGATAGGAACCTCAGACTTGTCTCTCATAAAATACATCCTCGTAATTCTAGTATGGTCACATACAGAAGTTACAAACCATTTACAACCCATTGTACCTTTAACCTTAAAAGGACCCCACATGTCACTATGAGTAAGATGAAAGGGATGTGAAGGTTTGTAAGTGTGTGTAGGATAATTAGCCTTTGTTTGTTTAGCAAGTTGGCAAACTTCACAAGTAATAATAGGAGCATCTTTATTAAAAAGACTAGGATACATTTCTTTTCATATATTGAAAATTGGGATGACCTAATCTATTGTTATAAAGTATCACATTAGATCAGAATTTGTGTTAAGGCTCCATTTATTCAAACTTTTAGTACTTATGAGATAAAGACCATCCACCTCTTAAAATTACCAATCATCTTCTTGGATCCCAGATCCTAAAACTCACAACCATCATTATAGAAGTTAATTTTGCAATTCTCATCTTAAACAAGTTTGCTAATAGAAAGAAGGTTACAAGCAAGTTTGGGAACAGGTAAGATATCTTTTAGAACCAAATTTTCAAATATAGTGATGTTCCCAACTCTAGTAACTTGTGTTAAGTCCCATCAGCAACTTTAAGGGTGAAATTATTGAGTTTATAATAGCAAATAAAGAAGCATGGTGAGTCATGCGATCAGAAGCTCCCAAGTTTACCACCCATTGATTTTCAAAAAATGTGCACTAAGAGCAATTGAAAATTTACCTGATTGGGCTATGTTTACAATCCCAACATTACGCTTTGAAGTGTCATTTGAAGACATATTTTGCTACCCAAATGATTTCTAGAGCAATTCAAGTTATTCACAGGTGAATAAGTTTGGTTCAACCTTAGTTTGCTCCTCTGTTTTTGCTGTGTAGCCTTTTGCCTCAGTCCTTGGCTTTGGCTTCCAAGTTGAAGGCTTTCCATGTATTTTCCAGCAATTTTCTTTGGTGTGACCACTCTTGTGACAATGGTCACACCATGCTCTGCCAGGCTTTTTGGCCACTGCTACTATTTCCTTGGCTGAACATGGCGCTAATACTGTTGGGAACACAATGGGTTGTGAGACCATGAGGCAGGGAAGTGTGATTGTTGCCTTGCATTACCTTTCTCCTACTTTCTTCTCGCCTAACTTCAAAAACAGCTTCCTTTAGTGTAGGTAAAGGTTTAATGGCTAGAATTCTTACCCTTACACTGTCAGAGATTGTTGCTAAGGCCCATTAGGAACTTATATATGCATCCCTTCTCAACGATCTTCTTTAGTTTGCTGCAGCAGCCATGCAACTCCAAGTGTAGCTTTCAAGTTGGTCAAGTTGTTGCCAAAATTTTGAGGGACTGTTGAAGTATTGGTTGACAAGCATGTCACCTTGCTTCAACTCATGGACAGTGCACTCTATGTCAAACACCACAGCTGCACTTTCTTGGGTAAAAAATGCCTCACAAGCTGCTTCCCATATTCCATGAGCACTTTCATGGAACATGTAATTTTCGCCAATGTTGGTCTCCATGGAATTAATCAGCCACGCCATAACTTGATGGTTTTCAGCTTTCCATGTTTTGAGTTTTGAATTGTCCTTGGGTGGTTGGGTGGTTTCTCCAGACAACTATCCCCTCTTTTCCCTTGCCACAAATGTAGACCATCTCTGACCTACTCCATAACAGGTAATTGTACCCATTTAATTTATGTCCAGTGATACGAACTGGAGCTGTTTTATTCACCCCTTGATTTGAATGGGATGCCATTTCAGTTGTGGCTTCAGGGGGTTTAGAGGAGGATTGTAGACTGTATTTTGGCATGGAATCTGTCAGGCCAAGAAGGCTCTGATACCATGTGAAAAATACTGGTATTTCATTGATTTAACTCTCTTAAATACATGAAAACAGTGACCAAATAAATAGAGGAGCTCTGCAATAGTCCAGAGGCTCCAAAAAAGGAAAGAATCCTACACTAAAGGCTGAAATAAATGAGCAACGGACAGCCCAATAAATGTAGAACGGACAGAAAAATAAAAACAACATAAAAGGAATGCTTGACTCTCTAAAATAGGAAACTAGCCAATGGAGAATAATCGAAAAGGCTCCAGATCTGATGCACACAGATCTGATTTGACCAGCTAGGATGCCAAATACCAACACATTTCAATAGCAGCAAACAAGGAAAGGTTACTAACTACACTGACTACCCCTATCTAACTCCATGAAGGAAGACACCTAGTGTACATGATAGAAATGAAATGGTGCACAATTTTGTTTATCACTTGCAACCAATCATGCAAGGAAAGGGTTATGGCATAAAAGTTCTCTCTTTTTCTATTTCTTTTTCTTTTTTTCCTTTTCTGGTAAAAGGTGTGTAAGAAAGAAAAAATACTCACCAAGTAATCAGCATACTGGGAGAGTGTATGAACCCCTTGAACATAATCTGCTGCAGCATCTTCACTTGTTTTGTTCTTTCCAAGATTGACACCAAGAATGCCAGGGCCAGCTTTTCCACCATGTTTGACTTCATCACTGGAAGAATTTGAAGCACTTGAAGTTTCATCCAACTTCCTCCTACCATGCTGTGCACCCAGCCGCTTTGCAACAGCAACAATTCCCTCACTATTAAAGCCACATCTATTTATAATAGCACTGCATATTAAATAGATCAGTCAAAGAACAAGGTAAATAACATAAACAACCTTCAAATGGTCCAGGCTATTTGAAGTAACAGCTTTCTCATTCCCAAAAACTTTCTGCAATTTTTAAGAGTGGTTATAAAAGTAAATGTGGAAAGTGATAACAACAGGGACATACGGGCCCAAAATCTAGAAGGGACTGAACTCTTCTTATTTCTGGGAGAGCACGATACAAATATATATAGAGAGAGAGAGAGAGAGGACATAAATGTGCAGCAGAAAACAGAGGAAAAATGAATACAATAAAAACATAAATAAATGTGGCTGAACAGAAAAGGAAAAACGCCACTGGGGAGGAAGAAGAGGAAAGTATCTGTTGGGTCTAAAACAGGAAGGAAACCATTGGGGTATATCCCATAGGAATATCGACTTTAAGGTGAGATTTCTGTAAGAATCAAGCCCAACGGCTCCTTCTCCAACAGTTGACAAGATATTACGGATACAAACTATTAACAGAAGCAAAAGAAATACAAAGCAATATACAAGCTCTTACCCTTCCATTCGCAACCTGAAGATTCGAGGTTTTGGATTGCCATCTTGAGGAACAGGTGTAACTGAGCCAACCTCTACAAAGCCAAAACCCAAACCAAGTAAACCTTCTACAGCCTCAGCATTTTTATCAAAGCCTGCAGCAAGACCTACTGGGTTAGAGAACTTTCTTCCCCAAACTTCTAGCCCTAAGATTGATGGATCAGGCCTCTTCTCCCTTGGAACCCAACCACGAGCTGCAGCCGAGACAGCTAGCCTGTGTGCAACCTCTGGGTCCAATAGAGCGAAAAAAGGATTCACAAGTTTTGTTGCAGAGAATAACCATCCACTGCCAAGAAGATAACTTGAAATTAAAGTCACTCATTTAAGCATTTTATTATCAAAACAAGCAAAGCCCACTTAACAAAAGGTCAACTTATATTTTTATCTATCTCTCTCCCCCATCTCAAAAGTAAGAACAAATTCTATACAAGAACAAATTTTTGTTTATTTTCGATAATCTACAATAACAAACTTAGAGCCAAATGACACTCATACTACAATAGCTCTGTGCTAATATTGCTAGCAACATTGAAAATGAGAATAAAAGATATAGATCATGACATGGCAAGAGTTTACATTTCAAGCAGAATACAAATTACACAGACAGCAGAAACTGGACTAACATGGCAGTGAATAGGAAATTACAGGAACCAGGAAAAAAAAAGCCAGTTAAGTAGTCATTAAAAATAGCAATTCCAGATTCCTCAACATCTTGTCACAACTAGTCATCGAAAATAGCAGTTCCAGGTTCCTCAGCATTTTGTCACAATTTTAAGGGGTTTTGTCTGCTGGGCATCTGGAGACCAATAAGCTTTGCTTAGATAATGTTCTTCTTCATTCTAGATCGTGTTTGTTTGGATTCCTTTACGAGAGTATCTTAGGGCCTGTTTGATTTCTTGTTTCTAAAACAGTTTTTTGTTTTTGTTTTTAAGAACAAAAAAAAAAAACTCATTTGATAATGTGTTTTTAATAAAATATTTTGTAAAACAAAAAAAAATTGTATTTTTGAAAACAGACAAATCAAAACATTTTTGGATGTTGTGTTAACTTTTATTCTGTAGAAACAGAAAACAGCAATTTTTCAGAATAATGATTCAAACAGATTTTTTAATTTTTTTTGGTTTTCAAAATTTGTTTAAAAAACATCTGTTTTAAAAACATTAAAATCAGAACAAAATTAAATAGGCCCTTATTCTCCAATATTGTACTACTTTCTTTCTCTTCTCTTATAATATTTTGTCTTTTACCCAAAAAAAAGAAAAGACAAAAAACGCTATAACTTATAGATATATCCTTGGATCTGGAGTTTAATTTATGTAGGGCATATATGCTCTCCCTATTATATTTTATTTAATTCTTAAATCCAGTAAGTTTAGTGGTTATGGTCTGACGTCCAAATTTCTCCACAAATATATTCTTTGTATTATTATACTTCATGCTTGCTGAGATTTGAATTAATGGGAATTGAGTCTCTTGTTACTGAGACTAGAGAGCTAATAAAGTTTCTCTCTATTTATTCCCATTTGACAGATTTAACTCCATTTCCAAGTACTTCAGAAGACCATTTACAGCCCTGAACAAATATTTTCTATCTTCTTATATTCCCCAACAGTACTCCATCTCTTTGCTCACTAAAGCCTCACAATGTACTGTATTTCTATTGCCCTTTTCCCCAATAAACCATAAACCTGATCATTCAAAAAAACAGTAATTATGCCTGTGTCTAAAGATTCCAGTAAATGAAGAATCAAATTTTGGCCAGCACTTCACCCACCAATAGCAATAACTCAAGCCCCAATTTAATTAATTAATCTTAAAACTCTTCTCTACACCCATAGGACAAAAAGTTCCCCAATCTTTCCAGTAGAAACCGCTGTTATACCCATATAAGCTACCAAAATAAGTCCCATGACAGGAATCTTCCACAGCCACTTTCTCACATTGGAGATTAGCTGTGAAATAAGAATGCAGGATGTGAACAATTCCAAACCTCCGAAAGATTAAAAAAGTAAAATAAAATTCCAAACCAGCTCTTGTACCTTTCTAATCCAACTCCCCAAGCTCTTCCAACTCCTTTAGTTATTTAGCTCTTCTTTGTCCAATTATAGTAACAACTTTACTCCACAATAAAATTCCTTTTGTAGCAAAGTGCAACAACCATCTACTACAGACTTCAATTATAACTTCTAGATGCAGGTAGTTCTCCAATCAACCATATGAAGATCTGATTTTCTAAACACCCAACACCCCTCCCAAGTGAAAAGAAAACTTTTGTGTCCATTTGTTTATATGTTTGGCATTGGAATAGAAAATATCAGCAGGGCAGGAAGGCTAGATGATATTCCAAAGTTAAGTGACACATTAATTTTGACAAGTAACCAAGAACTTTTCCCAGTCACCAAGTACAATTGTTAACCTGATCTACTCAATATTTCCACCAAACTGCAACTCTTTTTCACATGGGGAAGACATTTAAGCAGAGGCCCAGGAAATAATGTATATGATTTTAGTAAATATCCCAATAGGGTATGTCGACTATCAGAAATTTGTGTTCCACTAACAGAACAACTTCTGTCTAGGATGGAAAAAGGAAAAGCATCATTATCAATCATTTTTCTTTGGCAAAGTAAACAACTTATTCAATTCTGCATATGTAAAGGTTAAGAAGAATACATTTACCACTTACACACGGTAAGTATTTGAGTAGCCAAAGAATTTTCTTTCTTCTAAGGGAAAAAGAAATCTAGCCTATTAAAGACATAATTAGAGAAGCAAACAAAATGCAAAGTTTCACTCAAACTCCCAAATGAAGTACCAGAAAGTAGCTTCATCCACAGTACTCACATAAGCTCCACTGGCTATACCAAGGCCTATAGTGGCTCCTGTCAACAACCTTCCCTACAATTTAAAGTAATCAAAGCAAGCACCTCAGAATCAGAGAAATGGCATCAACTTATAGAGAGCAAATAAAAATATAGTAGAAACCACAAAGGATTGTCTTACTTGGTCAAACAAAAACACTAGGCACAAATTTGTGAAACATACAATATGATTTATCTAGTAGCTTAGACGGTCTTTCCCAGAAAAAGAAGAAATCCTCAAATGAGGACACACTAGAAAACCTCAAAACAAAACAAAAGACACAAGGTGCCGGAAATGTTTATCAATGTAGTAAAGCTGACCAATTTCACTGCATATTAAGCGCACACAAAGTTCAAAAAGGCAGCCATAGTCTTTAAACACCATATCATGCAATGGCACCTCAACTTAACAAACTTCAGTTCATTTTTGGAATTTTAAAATAGCACTAGGAAAGGCTAAGGACTAATTATCATTGCTGATTGCTGAATTTTAAAGTACATCTTTCTCATCTCCTCAAGATTTTTTCCATTTGATCTTACACTGGAAAAATATAATTGACAAGGGAAAAAGGAAAAGAAGGAGAAAAGATTACAATCTTATCTCCATACCTAGAAGGAAATTTAAAATCAAGGAATGCAGTTTAAGCATTAACCACAGACGATGCCCAAGAAGAACCCCACATCTATATTCCGTTGGTTGTACTTAGAACCGCAAGATACTTTCAGAAGTTATTAAACATCAATTGAGTTACCCTGCTCTTAAATCCTTCATGCTATCACTTAAAGAAATTAATAAACAAAGCAAAAAGTAAATGACACAATTAGCAATAATGGTCATACACAAAGATAACCAAGACATAGCAAAATCCACAGTGGACCTCTTGAGAACACGTCAATATAGTAGAATGTACAATTAATTACTGATACAAACAAAAACCAGACAAACTAAAATTTACATGGTCATGAAAACTACAAACTCAATTGCAGGATATATCCCAGCAAAACAACCTTGCTTAAAAGCAATGCAGATTTAGCAGATGATCCCACTAACGTGATCCGAAATCTAAGGATAACAAGCAATAAGCGATGGGAGAAGTACACTTTCTTAAATTTGTTTACAGCAATTTTTTTTTTTATAATATTTACCAAGACATATGTACAATAAAATACGAACTTAATCGCTGCGATGACCACATGTATGCATATACATGTCAAAATGAATGAGACTTCTTTCAACCTAAAAAAAAAAATCCTCAATGTATAATATTTACGAACTCATACAGATTTATGCATACAAGAGGTGAAAAAGCTTACCTTCTTCGAAGAGTGAGTAATCTTAGGAACATTTTCTGCTACAGAAGAGGAACATCTGGAGCCCTGGAGAGGACGTGAAACTACCCTTGTAAGCAAAACACCTCTCAGTAGCTTTCTCGAAAACCATGCAGCCATGAGTATAAAGAATTCGCAAGTATCTCCGCTTAATTGTAACTTAAACGCGATACACAGAAAAGCAATTCACAACAAGCTTGGAAGCTGAGTGGGACATAGGAGTTATCATTTGTTACCGATAGCTTGAAGGTCATAGGCTAGTTCATGTTTCTTATATATAAAGGGAACATACGAACGGTAAGCTCAAGTTTCGAGCTTCACAGAGCACTAGGCAGAAATCCAGAACAGTGGTGGCTGGGTGTGAGGTCGACAAGCTGCAATAAGGTGGTTCGGCTGGCAGGCTTTCGGGCACGATGGAGCCGTCGCGAGGGCGGTGGTCTGCGACTCAGACGCGAGCTTGATTCTTGGAGGTTAGACCTCCTTCACAGATTATACGACGTCGTTTTTCCGAGAAATATTGCGCTCCTCGTTCGACCCCTAAACCCGATAGGCTTATAGCCTTCTTTTTCTCGATCAAGTGTCAAACCATATTCTTTCGGAGAATACAATTAGCCCTCAATGAGACTGCTTCGCTAATTCACAACCCAAAATTAGGCTCAGGCGTAAAGCCCAACTAAACCACATCTTATATTCATATATACATATATATATATGCTGGACTGGATCGATTAGGTGCGGTTAAGCTGAATTTGAGAAAAAAATAATAATAAATTAAAAATACTTTTTATTAATTTTAAGTCATTTATAAATAATCATATTAAATTTAAAAACCAATAAATATTCTTCTCAACTATTACTTTTCACGTTTGTTTTTTTTATTTTAACTCTTTTGTTTATTGTCTTGCTAGTTTGATTAATAAAAATATCATCTCATCTTTATTATTTGTTGTATCTAAATGAATATATTATATGACCAATAACAAAGCGTGGGTTGTATTTTCCATAACCGGGTTAACTTAAAAATGAAATAAAAAATGTTTGAATAGTAAAAAATGATAATTGATGGGAATTTTTTTTAAGTTAAAGAGAGATGCTGGTAAATACTTATCTTTTTTTTTTAAAAAAAAAAAGGGCATTGTGAAAACTATGCGTTTTGAAGGTGGCTCCTCGCGAGGCAAAATAGCAGAAGACGAGACATTGGCGGAGGACGTGAAGCCGCAAACCGAAAAATTCAAATACAGTTGTCGGTGCTGCGATTACTTTGTCCGGGCCGTCGCCGGACAACTCTTTCCGCCGTATTCTGTAGAAACCAAAGGTTGATTCCTCGCGCAACCTGGTTTTGGAATTGGCCTTGATTTGTGAGCCTTCTTCTTCTTCTTCTTCTTCTCTATATTCTCAGCCTTTTTGAATTTGATTGAAATTTCTGGCAATTGTATTATAGGCATATGAAATTAGCTCTGTTTTGTTGAATCGAACAAATTATGATATAATATGATGGAGTGATATGGTAGCTTTGATATCATCTCTGACACCTTCTGGGTTTTTCACTTGAAGATTATTAATAGGGGTTTTTGTTTCTTGTGTTTTTCAATTTTTAATCATACAAATACTGATAATGGAGCTTGATATATCAATAATATTTAATATTTAGTTATAATAGCTGTGTATCATTTCGTAGAGGCGGAGTATTTGATATTTCTTGGTCCTCCTAACGGTAAAATTTTTTATCAATCACATTTGGTTATTTCTTGCCATAGGGTGAGATATATGGTTATTTCTAGCTATAGATGTATTTATATTTTTCATTAGCTATTTTCTTAAGTTTGCAAACTTGTAAGTAATTGCAACTTACAAGTTGAGTTTACAGATCCTCTGCGGGTTTAGTTAGTCTTTGCTGTCATGCCTTAAGAATGAGATGCATTCCATATCAACAAGATTTTGGTTATTTTCTTATGTTGTATCAAAACAAAACTTATAATAAGCCTGATTGATGACTCAAATATTAGACCACACTATCTGTGACCTGCATATCATCAAAGACCTTTAACAGTTAAAGTGAATTAATTAGAACACCCCAGAAAGCTACTATAACGTGAACTGTAGAACATAACTTATCTAGCTTGTAAGTTGTAAACTTATGGATAATTGTATTGATGCGCTACATCAAATTAATCTGGAGTTTTATTTCTTGAGATCCAGGCTTTTGCATTTTGATCTATCCCTATCCATATTTTTGCAGATGCCCTTGTTAAAGAATTTTCTTGGTAATGGAACACAACTTTCTGTGCTAGTTTTACAATACTCGCCATCCTTTTCAGGTCTCTCTTGACCAGAAAGCTTTGTCATCCGAGTCTTTTTGTGGCATAGCAGATTACTTTAGAACTGATCACGTTGCTACACCAGAGAGACTGATTTACTTTATTGGACAAAAAGAAAAAAATATGACAGAAATTTATAGTTTCACAGCTTGCAGACAGTTATCTCAGATGGTCCTTGCAATCATCTTCTTTCACAGTTCTGAATATGCTTTAGCTGTTGCCATTCATGGGAGATCGAATGTAACTCTTAATTCTCTTTTGATTAGCAAAAGCTATCTTCTGGCAATGTTCTTTTCATTGGTGGAATACGTTCTTGAGATTATTTTATTTCCTGAGTTAAAGGAACAGTGGGTGATCAGTAATTTGGGACTAACGATGGTTGTGATTGGAGAAATTATTAGGAAGATGGCAATTATAACAGCTGGGCAAGCCTTTACTCATCTTATAAAAATTTATCATGAGGAGCATCACCAATTGATTACGCATGGTATATATAAATATATGCGTCATCCAGGGTACTGTGGTTTCCTCATTTGGTCTGTTGGCACTCAAATAATGCTCTGCAACCCCTTATCGACTATAGCATTTGCAGCTGTTGTTTGGCACTTCTTTGCTAAGCGAATACCATATGAAGAGTTCTTTTTGAGACAGTTTTTTGGAACACAGTATGAGGTTTATTCTCGACGAGTTGTGTCTGGGGTGCCATTTGTAAAGTGGAGATTAACCAATTCTGTGAACTGAACTATATGCTCAGTTTGTCACACTCATTCCAAGTCATCAAAATAGCCTAAATAGGTTTTTTCTCAACTCATTTTGAGTTAGACTACACATGGCTGGATGTATATAGTTCTAGCAGGATCTTTGGTTTATACCTGTGCTCGTGTGGAACATCGGAACAAAACCATGGTTGTTAGAAAGTGGTAATGCAGATTCTGGTTTCGTGGTCCAGACAAAGTTCGGGGAAACCAAGTTTCGTCCAGCCTTGTCCCAATATTGTCTGGCATCTAATAAAATTATTAATTTTTTCCGATTTCTGATGTGCTTCTGCTCAGGCGAGTCTAATCAAATGATGTCTAGCTTGTCTCAAAGTATTGGTTTGGTTATGCTTAAATACAAGATATCCGCCACTTAGGATTTATCTTCGGTTCAATCTTTTAACTCCTTTTAGTAATTGATATCCTTCTATGTTGGGGGAACAAAAATGATAATTGGGCGCATATTCTAATTTATTTATTTATTTACTAATAACTTATTATTCCGTAAATCAAAATCAGAGAAAATAAATAAATAATTGCATAAAATGACAACAAAAGCAATCAATTTTATTATGAATTTTTTTGTGCAGGTCAAACTCTTCGCTCTTTCGTCCCTTCAAAATTTGTATATAGATGAATTCGGCCGCTTCGGTGATTCAAAAGAAAAAAGTTGTATATATGTTGATATTGAATAAATTTACATAAATCTATAAAAAAAAAATTATAATAAGAGAATTGCATCATAACATTGCCGTGGGTTGTGATTGGTTGGTATAAGCAGAGTCAGCGTGGGCCCACTTAAATCTCAAAACGACCATGAGAAAGGGACAGTATCTGTGCATTGGAGACTAGGCAGCGAATATTTGCCGGCCTTTCCAGAAAGCTCAAGGGAGGTATAATCAGGTGCTCTCGCACCCATGTTAAGACCTTCTGTAATTGGCCCAAAATAAAAATCTTCTGTGGCGGTGCAATTATAATGACAGGGCGCCAGTTTAAATTTTAAAATAGTCGCAGACTGCTCCGACTCCCAGTCGCTGAATTGCAAAGTTGCTTTGCCGTCCCATCCCATTGGTATTGTTGGTAAAGGCCAATCATTATAATATTATTATTTAGAAACCTTTTCAAATAACGCCTTTGCATTTTGCGTTTTTCTTTTTCAACATTATTAAAGTTATGGGGAGTTTAAACTCTGGTATTTTTCTCAACTTATTTAAAATAAAAAATTATTATATATAAAAATTTTAAAATAACTCAGTTTTTCAGAAAAATAAAAAACAGAGCTCAAACTCTTTGCATCATCATCCTTTCTTCATTTGTCCAATATTCTTTTATATTGGTTACCTTATTTCCTTTGATATATTTTTTATTATGTTAAAAAATTATTATACGGTTTATTGAGTAAGGATATATACAAAGGATTATTTTAGATAGAATTCTACGCTACTTATACATACATATATATATATATATATAAAGAGTTTTACTTTTAAAATATTATTTTTCGTTAAATGCATTTTAAAATTCTCATTTTAATTGTTACTTATTAGGGCAATAATTTTAGAATATATTTAATAATTTAAATTTTTTTTGCAGATAATTTTTTTAATGTATAATTACTTTATTTTTCATGATTTTAAAACTAGACTTCCTCGATCGATTTAACTTATTTGCCCAAGAATTAGTCTCTTATCTAATTTAATTAGTTAAAAATTAATTAAATTGATTAAAATTAAATTGATCAAAAATTGTTTTGAATTGGTTTGTGAATTTTTTTAAAATTTATTTTTATATAATAAAATAGTTAATTTTAAATAAATTTGATAAATTAAAAATTAAAAATATTAAAAAAAAGGTGTTAAACTACAAAGAAATTTAAGAAAAAGAGAGAGAGAGAGAGAGAATACGACGGAAGTGAAAGAGGCATACATAGCTATTTTGAATACTTGCCCTTTATTATACCCTATATCTTAATAGTATTTCTTTTACTATTTGATTTTTAGTTTTTTTAAAAGATATGTGAAGTTTTAATATAATTTAATAATTCTAAAAATTTACTATTAAATATTCTTAGCTTTTAACTATTGATAGTTTTTGTTTTCAATTAAAAAATAATTTCTCAAATATCTTAAAAATTATTAAATTATTAATCTAATATTTAAAATTTATTAAATTTTTATTTTTTATATTAAAATTTTAAATATATATATATATTTAATTATTACTAATTTAATCACAATTCAATTAATAAATCGTATATCAATATTTTTACTAATTTAATAACCACTCTAATTTTAAAATCATTGTTATTTCTTATTAAAATTCTAACATTCAATCAACATGAGTTAGACTAAATGGAAAGGACTTATACACCTTGTGTAAGATGTTTTAAGTTCCATGCAAACCTTGAGTAAGGAAAAAAAGTTAGTTGGGAAAGGTTCTCACCTTTAGCACGTGACAGTATTTTTAGGAATTAGTCTTCTTATCTGTCCGACAAAGAGATTGTGCTAACCCAAAAAGAAAAGCTTAACGTTCATTAAAATTTGTATAATTTTTTTTAATAATAATAAATTAAAAGAAAACAATTTTAAATATTTTTCATTAGTAAGTAAAAATAAAATATATGATTTGCTTTACTACCTAACTTTCGTTGTAAGGTCAAGAAACTAAAATTTGCCCCAAAAAAAAAAAAATGATTGGGCGATATTTTAGGAAGAGGAAGTGAAGTTGGGACATCATGATAGATTCCATGCATCATATTTTTAGTATCTTTATTTATTATGAAATAATTAATAAAATAACAGAAATGTAGATAATCACATAGTGTTCTTTTATTTTATTTATAAACAATACAATATTACTTAAAATTAAAAAAAGATTAAATTTACTTTGTAATGCTTAACTTTTGTTAGACCAAAAAAATAAAAATCTTCAAAAGTAAATAATAATAGTACCATTACTCAGTAATTGCTTGTCGTTGATTTTTAAGGGCAAAAATTACAGATGTTTGATAAAATTTATTTAAAAGTTGTCTATTTAAAAAAAAAACAAATTACATGTATTTTAAGTAACTTCTTAGAGGGTTTTTTTTTTTTTTGAAAACGCACGGGATTGTCAAAAAATTTGAATCACTTAGAAAACCTTTAACTTCTCCTGTAAATAGGCAGAATATAATATTAGCAATCCTATATTTAAAAGTATAAATTAAATTTACAATATCTGTTTACATAGTTTTAAATATTTTAAAAAATATTCCATAACAATTTCTATCAAATATCATTATTTTGTCAAAATGTATTTTTATCAAATTGTCTTCTATGAAATTGCATTTTTATCTGATCACATCACATGATCTTCTGAAATGGTGGTCAATATAATATATAAGTAGCAATTTTTTAGGAGCATTATTAATTTATACAGGTTAAGTTTCTGAGTATTTCACACATGCATTGCTCATAAACATAAGAATAAGAAAACAGTCACATCAAATTCTCCTGATTCAAAGCTTTGTATGAGCACATGGATTCATATCACCAAATCAATAAATTATCATATAATCATCAATATATATATATATATATATTAAAGTTTTTTAATATTATTTATAAACTGTAATTAACATAATAGTTCCTTCTTTGTTGAATGGTGGTGGGGCCACCACTACTATAAAATAAAAGAGCAAACCTTTTGGTTACTATCAATAATTGGTTAATATGCTCAAAATATCAAGCACAAAACTTTTTAACGGGAAAAATAGAGGGTGTACTTTTCCTGCTGCAAAGCAATTGGTTTATGAGATTATAAAGAAAAAAATATAAAAATTAGAAACATATATCACTCAACTTTAATTTATTAAAATTTAAATTATTTTATCTATTTTCTTGTTATAAAAAAGATTTATATTAAATTCTATCATTTATGATGCAATATATTTTCATTCGCTTTAAAATAATAAATTGATGATGATAGAATTTAATGCAGGATCAAGATATTTAGGTTTTTTGAAATAAGGATCTTGACAATTTTTTTGAAGTGTAAGGAGGGGGCAGGTTTCATAAATAAGAAAAAGAATATTTTGATAAAAAAAGAAAAAGAGGAGAAATAAGAAACCCTTCAAAGAAAACCTCATATGGCAAAGTTCAGCAAATCCAATCTCTTTTAATGTACCAGAGGGAAACCAATCACTTGTTGTGCTTATGCAATAATTTGAACCACTCACCCTTTTTTTAAACACCTTTTACTTTTTAATTTTGATTTTTCTTAATTCTTAAATAAGCCCAAGAAAAAGAATAAAAGTAATCTTTTAATTTTTACTAGACAAATAAAAAAATGATTAGGATTAAAAAAATCAAAAGACAAGAAATCTATTTTTATTTCTATTAAATTATTAATGAAAATACATATTTCACTATCTAGCATGAGATATTTAAAAAATTATATAAAAAAATTATAAAAAAAAATGTTAGAGAGCACAGTATCATATAGGAATATTGTTTTATTTAAACTAGCAAGGACCCGTGCAGGTAGCACGGGCGATGATGAATTTTTCACAATAAAGGATAATTTGCTGAAAATAGACGAAATCAATATAGAGAAATGAAAATAGATAGAATAATTGTTATAAAGGATTATTTGCTGAAATGAGCTGTTGAATGGTTAATAAGCTTAATATGATTAATTGATGACTATGTAAATAGATCAGAAAGTAGAAGAATCAATAATATAGCAAAAATATTAATATGTAATAAGTAAATATGAAATGATAACCAAAAAAAGTATGGTATTTTCATATTTGTAGGAGTATTAGGTATATTTGAATGAATTTAATAATTAACAACAGTATTAAGCAAGTAAGTCATAGGAATGTCCTTCGTGGCTTGTGTATATGAATAAAATGATGTGATTGAGAACGAAAAATAACTAAAATTTGGAACTAAGTTTTACTCTTGCAAATGTTAGTAAATAGAAATCTAAAGTACACATGTACAATGATTGCTAAGATTACACAGATGCAAGATGTTTCACTTAACATTGAAAAGGAGATTAGGTTGTTTCAGTAAACATAAAGCATGAAGATTGCAAGATGTTGAAAGAAAAAAAGGAAATATGAGTCTGGGTGAGACATGACAAAATGTATCTAAATGACTAAAATATGGGCGCAATAGATGTTTGAGGCAGAAATCAGTTGTATAATAGAAACTCTACATCATAGTTATAAAACATGAAAAGGGAAAAAAGGAGTAGTTGAACTTGTAATGCATCTGAATCAAAACAGGGTTGAAAATATCTTACAATGTTTTTAGTTGAGACATCAGTGGTATAGGAAGTATGAGTTAATGTAAGGTAAAGTATCCCATGAAACGGATGTGAGTGATAAGATAGAGTTGATAAGTGATTTCTCCAAAAAGGCATAACCAAAAAGAGATATGTGAAAACAGTTACTACAATTACTCCTCCTTAAGAGCTTTAGATGGCTTGGTGGAAGAAAGTTGGGGTGTGTTAAGGTTAGGAAAATCAACAAAATCTGATTCAGAGGTCATTCTCTTGGCCTTTAGTTTCTTTATGTTCTTTGTCAACGTTGGGGTGCAAAATTCAGAAATCCTAATGTTGTCCAAGTTTGCATCATTTGATTGATATGAGAAACTATTGCAAGGTGTGCCCGTTATAGCAGGGGATAGATTACTTGCATTGTTTGCCATGATAGATGATGATTCCTAATAATTAAAAAAAAAAAGTTAACATGATGAAATGATGTACATAGTGAAAGAAATGAACCGGAGGATATAAATTTTTAAGCTTGAAAGGAAGTGGTGTACCATTACATTTGCAATGCTTAGTGTAGGTGGCAGTTCTGGAAAATTAATTTTTGATCCTTGGTCCCTCTCTAATTGCTAATAAATGGATATTATTCTTGTGTTAATATTGAGAGTTTTAAGAATATGATTTAAATAAGATGAAAATATATGTTACCTTTTGGTGTGAGAGGGTGAATTGAGTTATAAGCTCTTGTTTTGTAGTGAGTTAGAGAACAGTGAAGCTTGAATTAGTGTTTCTAAGGTTGAAGTCAGTTTTCTTAATCTTGAGTAAAAACTTTTGGCCCATTAATTGATTCAGCTCTTCTGGGAATGCATATTGGCGTCCTTCCTAGAAACTAGACAAGTGATAATAGTAAGTATAGTTTGAAGGGATGAATGATTATATAACTTAGGTTATAATAGTTGGTATAAAAAAAATTATAGTAGACACTAAATCAAGGAGACTTGAAGAAGGCATTGTTGTAATTCTCGTGCTGCCTTGCCAATGAGTTTGGATGCAATATCATCAAAGAAGACAACTGATGTGGTTCCAGTGTCATCGTGAATCGTAAGGTGGACTTTGTAACTAAGCATAAAAAGAGAAGGATTGAATAGTTTAGGAATAGTAAAGATGAAAAAGATGAGAAAATAAATTGAGAGTAAAAGTTTGAAAGTAGGAGTGATTAGTTGACATACTTAGGGACGGTGGCAGATGGGTTCCTTTTGCACTTTGCACAATAAGGCAAGGCATCTTAAAGTTTCACTTTGCTGTGGCACTTATTACATCCATCATACATCCAACCAAAATTGGTCTTAATCTTTTTAACTGTTGCTAAAATTACACAGATGCAAGGCTGGGAGAGGGCAAAGTTAGATATAAATCATATGTTATGAAGTTATATTTAAAGAAGGGGAAATGAGTTTGCAAGTTTGAAAGATAAACCTCTGGGTGGTGAAGAAGCTCGCAGATAGATAGTCGGTAAGGGATTGCCAATAAATTTTCCTCACGAGATTGTGAGGATTGAGTTGAAAGTTGATTGGATACTTGAGTGATTACTGGAGGTAATGATGATTGGCTGAAATACGAATATAGAAGGACATATATGTTATGAGGTATGTTGTATTAATATGGCAAGTGAGTATATAAATGATTGGTTAGATGTTACCTTTCTTGGATGGACTTGACTTCTTGAATATCTAGGTTGAACAATACTTTTGTAGTGTCCCAAAAGGTTGAAAGTTGAATAACAGCTAGGAAAACAACACATTTGTTAGAAATTTAAGTAGAAAAAAGTTATATAATAAAGAGTTTAGGCTAAAGTGGTTGTTGCAAAGTAGGTATTAAAGAAAAAAAGAACTTATACTATTGTTAAATTTGAGTCTTGCAAGTTGGAAGACTATGACAATAGTGAGGTCTATTCGTTCCTGAATATACTGAGCAGCAAGTGAAGCAGATTCTCTAAAGAGTATGCATTCTATTGAGTTATTTTTAGTTGACATGTGAGTAAGGTTGGTTATTAAAATGTAGTATTTGAATAGATGTGGAAAAAAGAAAGAAAAATTAATGAAGAGCTTGCATGGTACTTATCATCAGTTATTATGATTGACATTCTTTTGTTATTGATGCCATCCTTTTCAAAATCTTCTAAGGTTCCAAAGGTCCTCAGTTGCCCATTAACATCTGGTAGTGAGTAAAACAAATATGAGTAAGATGTGGAATAAGAGAGAAAAGCAATAAGTATTTATATTTGACAGTTTATAATAAGGAAATAATATTAGAACCTATAAAGGTATCAGTTGGGGCTTTTCTTTATAAGATGTCTAGTATTGGTACAAATTCGAAGTGATTGGTGGGGATTTGAGCATTGCAGGCTTCAACATGTGTACTACGATTGAATGTTATTCTGAAGGGATGTGAAGTGGCCTTAAATTGACCAGTGTTATGATCAACGTAAAAATTCTCAATGAACTAAGATCTGCCCTCGAAGAGGATTGGAATGTAGTGTGGAATGAGACTTTTCATCAGGATGGTAGCTTGGATCTTGTTTTGCTGCAAGAACAATGTAAGGAAGGGTAATTAGTTGAGGAAAAAAGTTGCTAGAAGGATATGAAACTATATTCATTTGGTTTGATACATCTTTGATACTGTTTATCATACCTATTCATCTAATAGAACCATGTTGATGCTAGTGATCTGACATGATTACTGTGGATGTCTCATTGTCCAAAGACGTATTATCCTAACACAAATTTGCCAAGTCTCCTTGTTAGAATTGATGTTTTTGATAGAATCAAAACTCTGTGCAGCCATTTCCTGTATCTGGTAAGGAAAACAATAGGTTAGATGAGTAGATTGGTTTAATATGTGGTGGATTGATTTGAAGAGTGAGGAAGTAGTTTATAATAAGTTGAAATAAATGAACACTAAGTTGAAAGAGGAATATAATACAGAAAAATAGGTTGCAGATTGGAAAAATTATAAGATGATAGCCTTGAGAGGATATATAATACTGGGTTGTAAATGTTGTCTAAGGTTGCAATAAGTAATCTTTTTTTATAAATCGATAACAAAAGTTGATACAATAATAAGAACTCCATAGGAAAAGAAGAGTATGGTAAACAATATCAATATACATAGTTTAACAATTGGATTCAAGAAAGGAAAATAAAATGCAGAATGAGAAGATGAGGTAGAAAGTAGGAATAATTTTGTGTGTGCTTAGGTTGTAATGTGAATGAATAAAGAAATTATGAGAAGGGAAGGAGAAAATAATGCCTGATAAAGTGTAAAGATAGCAGTATTTTGCGAAGCGTGTTTACCTTAGCAAAGAAGTTGAAGATATGATGAGCTTTTCAATCTCTATCTGGAAAGGAGAATGATAACAGAAGCAAAGAAGAAGAAAGTGTGCAAGAGAATTGTAAGGTCAAAACTAATAAAGGAGAAAGTTTGTGTTTGAAGTGAAATATATAATATTTTTATGATGTTTGATAGAAGGAATTAAATGGGTAGGTATCAATTTAATCTATCTTATCAGTGTAGGAGAAGAATTAAAAGATGATGAGAAAATACAAGTGTTTGGTGTAGATTAGATCTAAGGTTGATATGTAATCTTGCCCCAGTTCTTTAATTGTGTGTTGATTAACAACAGTCAGACTGTAGGGCATTCTTATTTATAAACTATGACATGTAGTCTTGTTCATCGGTACTGGGGAATAAGTGAACTGTAAAAAGCATTAAATAGTCAGTAATTGAATAGTTGAAGCATTGGGTTTGATGTAAACTATGAAAAAAAATATGTATGCTTTTTACATTAGGAAATTATGTTCATAGCTATATGTATATGAAGAGATTTATTGTTGAATAATGTAGTGAATAATAATATTTGTTGTAAGGGGATTTTGTGGATGTGTGAAAAGTGAATGACGGCCCAAAAAAAAAGCAAATAATGAATATGTAAGAAGTCAAATTTTTAAAGAGTAAGTCAATATTTATATCCTAATTGATTTTCGTAAGATTGGGTACTTCAAAAGAACTAAAGAATACAATAAAAGAGGTGAAAGTGCATAAATCAATCTAAATATAACAATTGATAATAACCACAAAATTGAGATTAGAATAACAGAAAGAAGGAGAAAATATTACAAGATTTGATGGAGTAGCAGCACTAATGGTCCTTTGTTAAGAAGTATAGTATTATGTACAATCCTTGAGATATATATTTTGGATTTTCTTGTGTCTTCTGCATGATTTTTATATGTGGAAAAGAGGTGTTAAAATTGTAGAGGTTAAGGAATTGGAGTACATATGTCATAATTAAGTGAACCTACAGCTATGAATCTGTCAGTTAATTTCCTTCTTTGTGTAAAGCCACTCATATATGAAACATGTGTATGATACAGAAATGAATGAAGTTTAACAACTCATACACTAAAGTGTAAAATAATTGTGAATTATCTTATAATGTAGATAACTAAAAAGTAAGAGGATTCATTTTAATAAACTCTAATAGCTAACTTGATGATGTGTAAGACATATAAGAATTAAAAATGTCTAGGGAAATGAGATAGAAGAGGATTTAAGAGGTATTGGTGTTTTACTTGTTTTGAATTTAAAGTCAGAATGTAGACATCCTATCTTGTGCTATAATGGCATAGTATAAAAGAAAAATGATCACATATATAGCTGTTAAATTATATAAGGATGATATATGGGAATGGATTAACAGGTCATAAAGGTAGACGCATATGTGTAGGGGCATACATTGGTTCTGAAGGAAGTTAACATGTGAAATGAAACATTGTAGAATGCTATGGATAATAGGAAGCATGAGTTTACTATTAGATATGTTACTAAAGGCAAATAAAAGTTGTCGTTAACTAAGAATGAAAGAGTGAAAGCAATGAGGATTTGTGGTTGCTGTAATAAGCCAAGTAAAACTTCCACAATGTATAATAAGAAAAGCAACAATAGGGAAGGAGAGGTTTGAATCGGAGAAGGAAACAGACCTGTCAATTTAAGATATTCATACAATAAGCAAGGAAAAAGAAAAGTATAATAATTAGTTTATCAGAGATGATAATGTGTAGGGAATTTCAAGCACATAAACGAATGAGTGTTAAAGTAAAAAGAATTTGATTGGCGAAAGCGAAATAAAAGTAACATGCCTAATAAAATGTAAATTGTCCCTGTCCCATCATTTTTGTTTCTAAAAAAGAGGTCTTAAAACTGACCAAGTTTAAAGGATGTGTAAGATGTCTAAAAATGAAGAGCACCCAGGACCTTGAATGCCAAATTCCACAATGAGTTTCCTTGTTAGTCAGATCGCTTGATATATATGGAATGTACATGATGCAAGAATGACTGTATATAAAGGATGTATGAAAATGTATAGAGTTTATAGTTAGAGGTTAAATTATGAGCAAATATTGTAAAGCATTTGTGAGTGAGAAGGTTATTAGTAATGATTACCTAGTAATGGCAATGGATGGAAGTTTGTGCTATAATGTTGTCCATCTTCTACAATCCCTTATTTTAGTAATTGATACTGGGAAGGAAAAGGAAATTTGTTGCAAAGTTGAAAGAGGTTCGTATATGAAATAGATAGGTGACTTGCATAGGAGATAGAGATACTAAATGTTAATAGTTATTTTAGTTAAAGGCAATTTGACAGTATGCGAAGAGAATAATGGAAGATTAATACCTGGATTAGATGCGAAGAACCAAAAATGGTGGCGTGAGAACTAATATAGAAAAATTAAAAGCTGAGCAAACAACGAAAGGCAAATAGTAGATGTGAGTCAGTATATATAAAAATGAAGATCTATGCCCATCATGTGAAAGACATGGAAAACAAAAGGTAGTAATTAAGATTAGCCAAGTTGTAGAAATACCTGTTGAACAATCAATTGAGATTTTCAAAAATTTCTTTAAAGACAACATTTCTTGCTTTGGTTAAAGGATTGTTGTCAATGTCATGTATTAAGATTTTTAATCCCGACCGACTTCTCACTCATGAAAAATGCTACATATAATTGGCCATAAGTGAAAACTTGTTTAAGGAGATACAAGCTAACATTAGAAAGTGATTGGCCTTGACTTTTATTTATTGTCATAACAAAAGACATGATCAGTGGAAATTGTCTTCTTTATGATCGAAAAGGGAATTTAGCATCAGATGGACTCATATTCATTATAGGGATAAAAACCTTTTGTCCAACATGAGAACCAGTAATGGTAATTGCTTCCAAGATATGTTTTCCTAACTTGGTGATCAGTAGTCTAGTTCCATTGCATAATCCTGATGATTGTTCAATATTCTTAAGAAGTATAATAGGAGTCCTTACTTTTAGATGTAGACTGTGGGGCGGAAGCCCAGAGCAATTAATGGTATTTAAGAATTCTAGTGGATAAAACTGATTAAATGAGTCATGATCTTCAGTTGTCTTACACAAGGTATCTGAACTCAAGTATTCTTGATGTTGACCAGGAATTAGGTCCATCATGAAATTGTTAACTTTCTCAACAATTTCAATGGTTGGAGCAAGGATGGCACGGTCTTTTAGATATTCTGCATTAGAGAAATTTTCTAATAATGATGGATAAGTAGCAAAGACAATTGCAGAGATTGGATCTGTAAAATCAGTAATAAGGAGGTCAGTTGGAATGTTAATATCAGCTTCACCATCATGCGGCTCTTCAAGTTTTCCTTCACCAACTTTGATAAGCCATTCAACGAAATCTTTTAACAATTTGAGATCAGAACTTGATTCTATATGTTGAAGTCACATATTTTGAGTTAAGGTGAGAATATGACAACTCTTCCATAGGCGAGATCAGAGCTTGATTCTTAGCAATTGGTTTATGAGATTATAAAGAAAAAAAATATAAAAATTAGAAACATATATCACTCAACTTTAATTTATTAAAATTTAAATTATTTGATCTATTTTCTTGTTATAAGAAATATTTATATTAAATTCTATCATTTATGATGCAATATATTTTCATTCGCTTTAAAATAATAAATTGATGATGATAGCATTTAATGCAAGATCAATATATTTAGGTTTTTTGAAAGAAGGATCTTGACAATTTTTTTGAAGTGTAAGGAGGGGGGCAGGTTTCATAAACAAGAAAAATAATATTTTGATAAAAAAAAAAGGAGAAATAAGAAACACTTTAAAGAAAACCTCATATGGCAAAGTTCAGCAAATCCAATCTCGTACCAGAGGAAAACCAATCACTCGTTGTGCTTACCCAATAATTTGGACCACTCACCCTTCTTTTAAACACCTTTTACTTTTTTTATTTTGATTTTTCTTAATTCTGAAATAAGCCCAAAAAAAGAATAAAAGTAATCTTTTAATTTTTACTAGACAAATAAAAAAATGATTAGGATTAAAAAAATCAAAAGACGGAAAATCTATTTGTCATTTCTATTAAATTATTGATTATTGATGAAAATACATCTTTCACTGTCTGGTGGAGATATTTAAAAAAAATTATACAAAAATATTAAAAAAAAAATGTTAGAGAGCACGGTATCATATTGTTAAAGTAGATTCCTTACTCATGTGGGGATGTTGTTTTATTTAAATGGCTCAGGTATTTTTTATATTAATATTTTGTGTTTTATATATAATGAAATATACATTAAAAATAATCTTTTAATTACAATTATTTACAAAAGGATAATTAAAATTAAAATTAAAAAAATTAAATTTAAACTATTTAAATTAAAGTTAAACATATTTTTGCCTGAGGAGAGAATCTGCGTTCACCGTACCGTAGAATGTGGGCTCCTTATTGACGTTTTTGTCACTTCATGTGCTATCGTTTTTCATTTTTACTTTTACCCCACATGAATAGTAACATATTACTATGCCCACGTAAAATTCCATCCAATCCATGTGCACTATAATTGAGCTCTTGACGATTTAATTTTAATAATATTTTCGGAGAGTCGAATTCATTACTATTTATTTATCATAATTCTCACTCCAAATATATATATCAACTAGTCTCAAGATACGTACATTCAAGAAGAGTTAATCAAATATTTTATTTTCTTTTTTCTTTTAATAAATAGAAAGGTAACAAAATACGTTATGGAAAAATTTAACTCGCTGAATAGGATTAGAATTGTGCAAGTTAAATCTGAGTTCTATTTAAGAAACACATAATTGAAACAAAATTAATAAAAAACAGATAATTAAAATAAATGCATTATTGGCAAACCAAAAAAAGTTGAGAATAATATGAAACGGCTACATGGAATAGTTGCGTCACATATTCTCGTCATTAAAAAATGCATTAGCACTTCCGGTTCTTTCATAATTAAACACTGTTTAATCTAATAATAGCATGAATCATTTTAGCTTTTATAATTAATAATAATATTTCTCAGAGACCAACTAGTTGGGGCAATTCAAAAATAAAAGGTGATGTTATTGGAAGACCAATTGACTAATCTAAAAATAAGCAAAGGAGATTTGTTTTAGATGGATATCAATTAACTAAAAGAATTTTTTTTAGGTGCTTTTGATACATGGTGCACCAAAAAAATCAATGGCTAGATTTTAATTTGTACAGTTGGGATTCACGTACAGTACAAGTAGGAGTCTACGTACAGAATAAATATTAACTATTGAGTGTATAAATAACGCATGTAAAAATTGCTCTAACTAAAAAATGAGACCAATTGATTATCATTAATTTGGAAAGGAGTTCTATAATATTTTATAAGGTAGCAGTGGTCTTTGAGAATACTTAATTGATCAACTAATGAATTTTATGAAATTCGAAAATATTATCAGTTGTTGATTTCTATTAGATTGAATAATCATATGTTTTTATTTTTTTAAATAATCAAATGAATGTATAGAAAATCTAAAAATACATTAATTATTATGATTTGAAAATTTGAATTTCAAATTCAAATATGATTGAAAAGGTATGATGGCTTAGAATTAATTATATAAATAATTAATTCTAAGTACAACAAAACACAAAAAACTATCTTCATATTTCACATTCTTTAAAATCTTTGCACACGTTTTTGAAACAGGGAATTTCATCTTTCTTGATTGAAACTATTTAGGATGTTTTAGATAATTTTTACAGGCAAATTTACCTAAATCATATAACAACTAATGAAAACAAATATTATCTTAAGGACAATGTATGTACATTTCAAACCCTATTAGTTCTAAATTTATAGCTTAATTACCACACACCATTTCTAATAGTAAAGATTATAAATTAAATTTAAACCATAATATAATTAGTACAAAATAACATTATTATATGTTATATTATATTACATGTTAAGGAATAATCGAATATTATGAAATAGTCAATTCAATGAGGCTGGTGGCGACTAACAACCTTTCTCAAACCTCAATTATTAGTCCAACTTTATTAAATTTTCACCTATGGACCACCACCCGAGTTCTTGGCACTTTCATTATTATTATTTAATTAATTATAATTATATTTTATAAAAAACTTATTTGTCAATTAAACATCTAATTAATTTACACTTTTTTATTATTTATTTTTATTTTTAATCAGTGCCAACATTTTCACCCTCAAATTATTTAATTTATAAAAGTTTTAACAATTATTTTTTCAAAGAAATCTTCATAATTCTATTACCAAGAAAATTGATTTTATTTTTTTAGTCCTCTTAAAAAATCATTATTTATGCAAAGAAGCTCGCACCACACACACATTAACGAGAGATAGTAATTACATTAATCATGACTTTTCATTTAATAATTCAAATAAAACAATAAAAAATATTATATACGTATTTTTAGTATTGTAATAGAAAAGCAAGGTCTCATTACTCTATTAACTTATAGTTTTATTAAATTTTTAATTTGACATGTATAGTTTTAAATTTTTTAATTTAATTATTGTCATTAAAATTTCACTCATTTACAAATAAATTTTGCTTACATGACTAATTATATGTCACCCTAATATTTTGAATAACATAATTTATGTCAATAAAAAAGTAAAATTAGATAAAAAAGTTATTATTTTACATTTATATCATGTGATACAATATACACTAGTAACTTTGATGAGTTTACTTAAATTATGTAAGAGGATACATCATTGATTAAATTTGTAGAATATAATGACATACTTATAAGAGTTTAACAAGAATAACTAAATTAATTTTCTTTCGAACTATTAGGAGTTAATTATACAATTTTTAAAATATAAATAATAAATAAAAAATTGAGTAAAACTATAAAAATTAAAAGAATTATTCAACCACAATAAAATTAATATATATATATATATATAATAAAAAAAATGTTGTTGTATAAGGTTATGAGACATTAGATAGAAATTTATTTAAAAAATTTATATAAACGACTATTAGGTGAGCTCAAATTAGACAATAAGTTAGTTTTTTGCTTTTTAAAATCAGACTGTGTTTATTGTATGGATGAACATGAGTCTAAAATGTTGTTGCCACAACTCATCTTGAATGAAAAGCACCCGCCTTGTTCCGCAAACCGCCATTTCTAGCGGATAGGGGTAATTCCGTCATTACCCATTACATTGTTTCCAATGGTGTTGGCGTGCTCTGAACGTTCGTTTTCAGATTGATTTTATTTATTGATTTTTCTATCTTTTCTTTCAAAACTTTTTGTTAACTGTTTAAGCTCATCAGGGAAGGGAAAAAGCAAAGCTGCTTCTTCCCCCGCCTGCGATCGTCTGGGATGATATTATTTTTCATTTCCTATTCTCAACTTTCTCAGTAACCAAACACCACCTGTCACACTCTTCCTCAACACCTCGTGGAGTTCTCCATCCTCCAAGATCTTGCTCTTGAAGTTCTTGCTGTCATTCGATCTTCTTGGCTATGGTGTCTGAATTGCTTTTGCAATTGTCTTCAGAGATTGTTCACAGCTTAGTCTGCTTTTTCTAAGCTTCGTAGATCGGCTTAAGCATAATCGGAGAAACAAGGTGCGTTTATGTGTGTTTTTCTGCTTGCTTTTGCGTTGTTGCTTTTTCATTTTAGTTTCCAGTGTCCTCTTGTTGCTGAGGGAAATGATGGAGGAAAAATCGGAGAGGTTGAGAATTGGTGATTGGAGCCTCTTTTTTTCCCTTTGGTTTTTGGTTTCAACGGGAGGCATTTGAATTCAAGTGAAGTTTCTGCTTTTCTCGTTTCTTGGAGCAAAAACTTAATCAATTTTTCAGGTTTCTGTCTTTGGCTTCCTCAGTTCTAGTAAAACAAAAGATCAGCTGGTGCAATTGTTCCAGCATTTTAAAAAAGAGTTTGAAACTTGCAGACCTTTTCAACTTTTAAACGAGTTCAAGTATCTGATCGGGAAGTTTTAAGTTACGTAATCTTCAAGGTCCTTAGATTAGGTTCAGTAGGCGTTGGCTGTGTCAGATTGATACTGTGCAGCTTCGAATGAGATTGAAAACGTGTCTCTGACCCTTCCGGCGCACTAGAGAGTGGAGTCTGCATCTTGAATGGGACCTTGTTAAAAGTGTGAAAGGCCTTTTTGGTTTAAAAGTGAACTTTTTTTTTTTAAAATAATAATCTTTTTCTCATTTGCAATCGTTGAGGGTAACCATTATTTGTGGCGGCAGGACTCTTTCCCTTAAATATCTCAGACATCTGGGCTACTCCCTGCCTTCCAGTCTCTCAAATCATTGCCTCCTAACTTCAAGTTCACAGGTGATCCAACACTTGATCTTCTTGAGAAGCATGAAAGTGTTACATTGGGAAGCACGGATGTGATTGCATCAAGTAGTCCTGGAAATGATGCACTAGGAAGGGAGGTTTCTGTGGAAGTTCAAGACCGTGCTGGTGACATGGATCTTTTCGATGAGGATTCGCCATATAGTGAAATAGCTATGTCTTTAGAAAGCAGGCCCTCAATTGGTGATGAAGGCATAGAATCCGTTCCTCGGCCAATCCCATCAATCTCACCGTCGTCCAATGAACACAGGTGGAGTGATACAACACCTTATGCTTCGAAGAAGGTACTTTTGGTTCTCGATTCCAATTTCACTCTCCTTGTTTTGAAATCAGTTTATCATACTTGTGTTATAACGTTGAGCGTTTCAGTTAGATGAATAACCTCATTATTCTGTAATAATGTCCCAGAAATAACGGAATTAATTATACTTTTGTTTTTATTTGGAAGTCTCAGCATTAAACTTCTGTTTGCGATTATTTTGTATTATCAGTAATTAATTAGTAATTATTGCTTATATACACATATTTTAAGATACTTTCATGTATTTATGTATGTTTCTGTCAGCATTTTTACTTGTTTAAGAAAGGTTTACACTTAAAAAAATTGTAGGCTGTTTATATTGTTTATAAGATCTCTCACAACTGTGTAGTCTGTGTTTACAAGCCTTCCAGTAATCATTAATTTAAGCTACTGCTATCTGTCCTATAGTATAGATGTGTTAAGACAGTTGTTGTGCGTCCTTCCAAAGTCCTAGGAGTTATAAGTGGCCGGGCCATCTAAGTTTAGGAACATCTGTGTGAAAAGGCAGACGCTTAGAATTGAGTGAATTCTTTTTATACACGAAAGTATCTAAGATGCAGAAACAATGATAGGAAAGTCTCAGATTCATATAGGTTTATGAATTCTTACTGAAGTTTTAAATTTTGTTTTCGGATTTGGAACATGATCAGAATAAGATGTTTATTGAAGATACATGTTAGATGAAGGCAAGTCATGCTTAGCCATTAAAAGGCAACAAGGGTGTAAAAGGTATAGTACTCATGAACGTTGCTATGACGTGTAGGACACAATAGTTTGCCAACTATTTGACAATTTTTTTTTCTGGGCTGATATTCTCATGCTGTAACTTCTAAATCTTTTATTGGACTGGTGCTTTGTAGGATGTTAAAAATTAGGAAGAGCCGATGGAAAACTAATGTGCGTTGTAGAAGTATAGCCCTTAGCATTGGCAGCGCAAATCAGCAGAAATTCCCATTAGGAAAAATTTATGCTTTTTGTTGACTTAACCATTTTTGTCTCGAAGAGTAATTCATGCGACATTAGATGTTCACCATCATATGTTTCTTGTCAGTATTCTAGCGTCAAACAAAAGCATCTGTACCTTTTTCCTTTCTATCTTTAGTTTTCTGAACATTTTTGGTTGTGTGTATGAATGTTCTTTACCAGGGGAAGGATGTATTCTTCAGTGCTTTATATGATTTTCTCATATTAATTCTATAGTTTTGTATGAGTTGTCATTATTAAGAGATAATTAAAAATTCATTATTCATCTTTCTTAGTTCTGAAGTTCATTGTTTCAGAAGATTCACTCTTGGTTTCAACTTCCAAATGGGAATTGGGAGCTGGGGAAGATAATATCAACTTCTGGAACTGAATCTGTTATCTCACTGCCTGATGGGAAAGTAAGAAAAGCTTTAAAAATTCAGAAGAGTGGTGCTCTTTATTGTTCCTCGCCAACATCTGATTAGTTATACTCCTTTCCTCCCTTAATTGTAGGTTTTAAAGGTTAAAGCTGAAAGTTTGGTACCGGCAAATCCTGATATTCTCGATGGAGTGGATGACCTTATGCAGCTTAGTTATCTAAATGAACCGTCAGTTTTATACAATCTGCAATATAGATACAATCAACATATGATTTATGTAAGTCTTTTCATCTCTTTGAAGGTTTATCTTTGATTTGTGCCCTAAACCTAATTAAACATCTTTATGTGTATAACTGTCTGCAATTCAGACAAAAGCAGGGCCTGTTTTGGTTGCAATAAACCCCTTTAAGAAAGTCCCTCTGTATGGAAATGATTATATTGAAGCATACAAGCGTAAAGCAGTTGAAAGCCCTCATGTATATGCCATTACTGACACAGCCATCCGGGAAATGATAAGAGGTTCCTTTGTCTTTTTTTTCCCCTCTTCATACATATGTTTACATAGGAGCTGTAGTGATTTACAGCTCTGCCAATTTTCTTAAGCATGAAATTCTTACTCTGGCTCTGCTTTGTTTTCCAGATGAAGTAAATCAATCTATAATTATAAGGTTAGTAAATTATTGATGAACTTTTGATTACCTTCATGTAAATTCTCCTTATGAATCCACTTTTACAAACAGCTGCTTACCACCTAAGAAGCATGGACACTGACATGGACATAGACACAAGGCACGACAAAATAAGTGCCTAGGTTCTGTTTGAAGTGTTGATTCATGTTTGAATATGAATATGACTTCTTTTTTAAGTGTCTGCTACATTGGTTATCACAAACTGTTGGATGTTTCAGTTCTTGTTTTCTTCTCTATAAGCTTCTGCAATCCAAGTTTTATTTTAGGTGCAACTTGAGTAAGCAGTGCATGAACACTGGGCTTAAGTTTTTCCCGTTTACCTTTCTCTCAACGTTGCGGACTGAAATTTGCCATAATCATTACGTTTATGATTGTCTACACTTTGTTTGTGGAAATATGATTAAGCATTGTCATTCCTCTCCCCTTGTAAAATTAACAAGAGAGGGTTGGCTTTAAAATTTTTTATCTTCCCATGTCAAAGTAATTTTATATTTTTTTATGGATAAAAGAGAAATGCATGTTAGAGAGAAGGGATAAAGATTACCCCAAAAGAAAAAAATGAGGATAAGATATCTCAAATATTTATACCGTTGCCCCTGAAGAAACAAAAGTACTTCCCTCGCCCTGAATGTGCAGATAACCTTATATAATCCTAGTATTTATAGTCAGTGATTCTAATATGATATTTATGTCTTATCAAAATGATGCTCTTTTGGTTTTTGTTTTCAATTTCCTCTTAGATTAATTAACTACCATATATTTTGACTTTTGAATGCCTAATTTGCAGTTTTTTTTTTTAAACTGTCCTTGCAACCTTTTTTCTTGGACTGCCCTCGCTTGGAATACTTTCAGATTCGAATTTTCCATCTAATCTAGTTGAATTTTAACAATTGTATTATAATTGAGGAACTTTGCCACATTGTTGGATGTGGAGAAAAGAACGAACTTCCTTTTTTTTTTTTTCCGGCTGAGATTGATCCTCAAATGAATATAAAGGCTTCCTCATGCTGTGTGGAGTTTTAGTCATTAATTTGAAGTTCTCTCTTGGTTTCTTTTACCTTGTGCACCCCTCCATTTGTAATCATTTAATTGTTTATTGAATTTAAACTGGGATCAGTAATAAATTTTATTATCTATTATTCAGTGGGGAAAGTGGAGCAGGGAAGACTGAGACAGCAAAGATAGCAATGCAGTACTTGGCTGCCCTTGGAGGTGGAAGTGGAATAGAGTATGAGATATTAAAGACTAATCCAATACTAGAAGCCTTTGGTAATGCAAAAACATTGAGAAATGACAACTCAAGTCGTTTTGTAAGATTCCCGATTCATCATCATATTGGTTCTTTTAGTGGACCCATTCTTGAGGGTTTGGAGTAGTGATTCTCTCCATGTTAAGCTTTGATATTATATTCTTTTGATGCTGAAAGTTCTCATAGTTTAATCGAATGTGTCACAGGGGAAACTTATCGGGATTCACTTCAGTGAAACTGGAAAAATATCGGGCGCTAATATTCAAACATGTAAGTTTACTGCTGCATTTGTGGTTAAAGCCATCTCTTTGATTCCATTTTTAGTTTTCAACTAACTCTTACGTATATGTTTGTATTCACCTGTCGAATCTATGTGATGTTCCCTGCATAACCGTGAACAGTTTTGCTGGAAAAGGTACTTATTCATTTCTCTGAGCTATATTTAACTTCTAATTTGTGTTCATATTACATCACTTACACGCTAATTTGATTTGGTGTTTGACCAGTCCAGAGTAGTCCAATGCAACGAAGGGGAAAGGTCATATCATATTTTCTATCAGCTGTGCACTGGGGCGCCGCCTTCTCTGAGGGGTAATTACTGGCATTTAACCTTCCTCTTCTCGTCTTTTTATATATTTATTGCATATTGCGAATAAAAATAGGATAGTCTCTTTTGTGTAGACATTTTATATGAGGATGTTCTTGAAGAATAAGACTGTGGTTACGGCATTGTAAAATAATGGTTGTTCGACTCTAAATTTTTCATTATTCAATCATAGAAATTGGTTTCTTTTTTGGTCCTTTATCGTCCAAAGTGTTTGCTCTTAGTATTGGCGGATGAGTTTCCTTTTATTTTTTCATTTTTTTTTCCTGAATTTGCAACTGAGTTGTTGTTGGTTAAACAGGAAATGGATTTTCGTTGATATTTGAAATATGTAGAACTGGCTTTAATATGTTATAATTTATACACTTACGGCCCGTTTGGTACATAGAAAGTTAGGTATGGAAAGAGAAATAGAACAGCAAAAGGTGATTTTGTAGATAGAAAATATTTATAATATTCTTACTTTTAATGATTAAATAATAATTGATAGATAGTATTAAATAATGATTAAATAATAATTATAAGGGTAAAATTGTAATTTTTCTCAACTTTCACTTTATATTTCCTTTTTCATAGGCATACCAAACATGCTGTTATTTTATAAAGTATGAATTATCATCTACAGTAACGTAAGGGGGGAAAATAGTTACTGTATAATGAACGATGGAGACACAGTTAGTATCTATACCCTAACACAGTATCTTTTACTTCTATAGATGCGGTCATGCTGACCTTAATAGTAAGTTACAACCTAATGCCACAAATTCAAATGGTTTTTTTTCCCCCCAAAAAAAGAAAAACTATAATATTATGTTGAGTACTAGAAAGATGAAAGTTGAAGAAACGGTTTTAGCTAATACAGGATTATAGAGAACTGACCTCTCAGAAAATGACACCCAAAAAAGTTCAATTAAGCTTCTCCAGAGGTTTCTTCTTGTTTAGAAATATATTCAAGCTTAAACATCCCCGAGGACATGAGGGTCCTTGTGAGAATTTAGGAACTATTAAGTATTTTGTGAAAGTGTTATGAGATTAGGAAAATAATTACTTGTAGTTCATCCAAAGTATAACAATATTTACAGAGTCGTAATACCTGTTTAGGTAAGGGTTTAGGAGGGAGTATTGTACACACTATCTGAGAGTTTTTTTATTGAATATATTTACGTCTTTATTTTTCTCTCTATATCTTCACAAACCCAAATCTTCTACTGTACTCTTAAAAGCACAATAAAGAGTGCGGCGACTCCTCAAACAATGGGGGGCCACCCTTTTTTTTTTTTTGGCTCTGGTGCAGTGCACAGCTCTAAGCTGCTCAGCAAAGGATTGTCATGTCTTTCACTCCCAATTCTCTCGACTATCCAGCTCTCAAGTCAAGATAATTCAGCATAAGCATACCTAGTTTCTTCCTGTTGTAGCCTTTAGTATCCCATCAATTTGGAGATTCAACTAACCCAATAACGATAACATGAATCCTCATAACAACCATGAAAATGCAGCCCAAGGTAGACTTTCACGATTGAAATATATCAGACCCCAAATTGTAATCCAAAAAACTGTAAAACATTCAATGGTCATGGTGGCCCTCTATAGCTTAGAGTATCAGATATAACCTAAAGAATGGGCATGTTTCAAGTCCCAAGTGTCAATTCCACAATTAAGTTTCATGTTGGTAGAAGAAAGTAATGTAAAATCCATATATTCAGGGTTCTCTATCAATTAGATTGATGAAAAAGTATTGTCCCCTCATAGAACCGACAGAAAGTCTGTTTATTGAATCTGACCAAAAGAAGAGATATATAGTTCAAAAACAGGTTAAAGGGGATAAATATCAAATTTTAAATATTACTGAATTGCTAAACCCAGCTTTTTAGATAGCATTTACGCAGGGGATTTTGTGTTTGATGTGCAAAGTCTAACTCCGAATTAGTAGCACATTCCGGTTGGCTAGTATTTTTTGAGGAAGAAGGCTGTCTGAAGTTATGGTTGAGCGATGGATGTACCTTCGGACTTTGAAGTAGTTCCTTTTTGGTCAAAACTACGAAGCTAAATTGCTGTGACAGCATATAGTCTTTGAGGTTTTAGGGCGTAAATGGCTGGAAAGGGACATTCACAATTTCATGAGTGTATCGTTGCTTCCTCTCTTGGCGTGGTTTACGATAGTTTATATGGCTTAGCTTTGGTGTTCCTTTCAGGGCTTCTTCAAGGAGGTACCTCTGTGGGATATACAGAGAGATTAGACAACCTTGTTACATACTTCACCCTGTTGTTTTTCCTTTCTTTCGTCTTTTCTCTTTTTTAGGGATATGTTATCCTCCTTCCTAGTAACCTTCTCTCTTTCTGATAATATACCGTTTTCTATAAAAAGAACTCACGAAAGCTGGAAATGTCACCTTAGCATGCTTTTCGGGAGAGAGAATTGGCTTTAGAAAGAGAAAGTTGGCTGAAAATGGAGGAGAGAGAGACAGAGAGAACTCTTGCTTTTGCAGTGTACCACACTGTTCTGATTGACTGTGAGTGCCCTGTCGGTCGACCAGACCTGAAAGTGCCCTACTCTAGAGAAACAGGTTCATTTTGGTTTGGGTGAGTGCTGCAGACGAGATGGAAACTTCCCCATTCACAGATAATATTTCCAGAACTCGAGAATTTAGAACATCGAAATTATCACCCAATACCCAAGCTACTTAAGGAAACGCAAACAATCTATCACTTGGGTGATGAGTCTCCATACTTTCCAAAATTCATCCTTAAATTGCAAAACTCTCGCCGAACCATGAAAACTTCGCTTTCTGAATACCCTAGTACTAACACTCAGTGCTATCAGCTATCCAGATTTTACCATTCGCAAACATGTGCACTACTTGAAGTGCAAGAAGGGTTATTACAGTTTCTGAGAACAAAGGATCAACACATAATGAAAGAGATTAGCCTTGAAGAATCCTTCTTAAAGCACAGACAAACTTCTTGTTTCCACTCTATCAACTTACCAGCATTTGAACGCAAAGTCACAAGCTAAGAAGAATGCTAAAAACTTAATCTCCCTTGTACGGTGTTTTATAATTGATTTTTAGTATTCAAGTTTTGTGTCGTTTTATATTTATTTTCTCCGTAACATCATTTGTTCAGTAAATTTACTTGGTACATTTGCCTAATTTATTTTATTATTATTTCTTTGATTTTATAACTCAGAGAAGCTAAATCTACGAAGTGCGGAAGAATACAAATATCTGAGGCAGAGCAATTGTTTTTCAATTACTGGCGTTAATGATGCAGAAGAATTTCGCATGGTCATGGTACACTATTTTTCGACGATTACAGTCACAGATGATTTGCTTCCACATGCTTATATGATTATTGGTCTACCTCTGACCTTTTGAAAAGGCGGTTTAATGTACATTTGAACTTATCATAATGTCCAGGAAGCTCTGGATGTTGTCCACATCAGCAAAGAAGATCAGGAGAATGCATTTGCAATGCTCGCCGCAGTATTATGGCTAGGGAACATATCATTTACTGTGATTGATAATGAAAATCATGTTCTAGCCGTAGAAGATGAGGGTAAGAAATTTCCAGAACCTCGATTGAAAGCATCTACAACATAGCATTTTTTCCTGCATGATAGGCTGCAGATCATAATAGGGACACCCTTGTGGCATTGGAAACCCTGGTCCTACGTGGCAATGCATATATATATATATATATATATTTACTTCTATGGATAGTTAAACAAACTCATCAATTTTCAACCTTACAAGTGGACGAGAACTAAATGGTTATAATATCTTGTATGACATCATGGAACAGCGTTCATCTTCAGCAAAAGCATTGGAAACATGAGAAAAATATCGTAACTCTAAAAGATGAGTAATAATAATTTCTGACCACGGAAGTCCCTGGTTATAGGAAATCCTGGATTGAAGATTCAGAGTAATAGGGGAAAGAACAAAATAGCATCTTAGTTAGGAGTTGAGGGAAATTATATAGTTTCTGTTTTCATAAGGTCTTGCTATGTGTACTGTTGAATAATATGTTGTCTCAGTCAAGCATTACAGTCAGCTTTCTATCGAATCGAAGACATCATGGAAATTAAGTTAATTGCCCAACACTCTCCATCTGAACTCTCAAGTAATTATGAAATTTTATTGTTATGACAAATATTGCTCTTTCAGCTGAGACTATCCACGGTTAGTCTATTAAAATTGGAAAAGCTGTTGATAAAGTCCCATTCAACGTGGTATTTAGTGTTAAAACACAATTAATTTGGTTATTCAGATAAAATTATGGATAACTTTTAATAATGGGGATATTTAAATGACCATACTAATAATGAATTAACTAAGATACTTTCAAGTAATTAACATGCCTGAGTGGACTAAAAGAAGAAAATATGCTAGACAAGATGTAGAGAAGTACACAAGCAACTATGCAGAGCATGGCAATGTCTTTGCATATCCACTATTGAGAACTATATAAAAAAGCCATTACCTGAATCGAGCACTATAAAGAGGCAGCCCAAAAAAAAAAAAAACAAACATTTATCTCATAAAAGATGTGGTGGGAAAGATCTACCCCATAAAATTTTTGCGTTACTTTTTAACTATAACACTGAATAATGGCATACACTATATGTGCTAAACCCTGTCCTCTCTACTCCTAATCAGAAGGCCGCGCCCCCCCCCCCCCCCCCCCCCCCCCCCCCCCGGGGGGCGGGGGGGAACACGTGTTTTCCTGGAGATTTTTACATGGAAAAAAGTTCTGTTTGATGCTACAATTTGGGATGTTTGTCAAGAAATCTTGGCTGTGTTCAGCATATCCTAGAATGTAATAACTTTTGGCAATTTGCATTATTTTGATGTTTCTGGAATCATGTGAGAATGAGTTTGAATTTATGTAATGAGACCTGTAGTTGCAGTTTCCAAAGGTTTCCTTATCATATATCTTTGGTGCTGTCGTTAATTGATTTTGCTGCCCTTGTCTTTTAAGATTCTGTGGTGTGGTAAGTGTGAGTCTGCGACTTGTTTTCATTTAAATCTGATACCAGTAATTTGCATGCGGTGCATTTGGTCCCTAATTTCTAATGCTTAGGTTTTGAAAATATTTTAGATCCTTCACATGTCATAATTTAATAACTTTGCTTCTGAAGCCTTCATCATCTCACCTAAAGTTATATTTTCCGTTCTGCATTTTTAAAGGTTTGTTTAACGTTGCTAAATTGATTGGCTGTGACATTGGAGATCTGAAGTTGACTTTATCAACTCGCAAAATGAAAGCTGGTAATGATAATATTGTCCAAAAGTTGACACTATCACAGGTAAGTTGAGTGTCAAATTTCCTTTGTCTAAATTATGTATGGAGAAAATTCAACTTATTTGGAAAGAAGAATATCTGAACAATATAAATGCTTATTGCATTCGTCAATCAGCATATGGAATTTTGTTTAAATTGTTATCAGAAGGAATAAATAAAAGGTAAACAAAATTCACTAGTGATGAGGATTGCTTCATATTTTATCTTCTCAGTAGCCCAAGCAACATTTGAAGCATCATTGTTAACATAGCCTTATTAGGGCTGTATGAGATAGCTTATTGGATTTGTCTAGAAATTTCATATTATAGGGCCTTGGGTACGATTCGTGAGTGCTTCCAAGCAAATATACCTCTTTTTGTGAACTTGTGCGTGGTTTTCATTCTGAGTTCCTGTGCAAAGTAGGCTTCAACACCTTGAGAGATTTGTGAATCACATAGTTACATAGGTTATAGTGATTGCAAGAAATGAAAAAGGAGAAAACACTAGTGCTGAACCACATACCATCCATTTGTTTGGGTATATTCCATGTCCAAACTTCACTGAGAAATTATACACAACATATAGAAAGGTTGGACCACCATTGTTTCTGTAATATGCGTGATAAATATACCTTGAAATCATAATGGTACTCTAATTCTTTATTTTCTTCATTAACTTACATTTTACATTTTTCTTATCTTCTAGGCAATTGATGCAAGAGATGCTTTGGCAAAGTCAATATACGCATGTCTGTTTGATTGGCTGGTTGAACAAATAAACAATTCACTTGCTGTTGGCAAAAGACGTACTGGCAGATCAATCAGTATTTTGGACATCTATGGATTTGAGTCTTTTGAGGTATGTTTATATCATACCTTAGCTTCCCGTTATATCTATCTCAACATCCTTGTCTTGTTTGAATTCTGAAATATTTTCACTCTGTTGATGCTACTCATTTGTCTGTTATATCTGCAGAGGAACAGTTTTGAGCAGTTCTGCATAAATTATGCGAATGAGAGACTGCAGCAACACTTCAATCGTCATTTATTCAAGTTAGAACAGGAGGTATGGGCCACATGTTTCCATTGTGTACATGCTAGACCAATGGAGCATATGTATGATCATAAGATAATTTGCTCCATTTGTTTACTTCAAAGCCATTTAACAGCCTCCAAACCAATAGAAATCATCCTACTGAAAGCTGCCATAAAAAAGATGAAGATTTATTTTTCTTTTTGAAAATATTGAATGCTTACCTTTGTAAACCAAGTATTTTCTTGTACTCATGAACTGGGGATGCTGTTGTTCCAGGAATATATACAAGATGGCATTGACTGGACTAAAGTTGAATTTGAAGACAACCATGATTGCCTTGATCTTTTTGAAAAGGTACAGAGCTTCCCTCTTCCCTTTTCTTTTCCTGTTTCTCGGTATAAAAATTAAAGCAAGTGTAGTGAGAATGATATGCTCTATAGTCTCACTATCAACTGAGTTGGGAATTTTTTCAATATCTAGTGATCACTCTGTTGTTGAAAATCATTACAGTGTATAGGCGACTCAGGAATAGGAATGCTGGTTCAGAGCTTGTTGTGTGTGTACTCTAAATCTGTTTGTGTGTGGTTAAACTAAAATCTTTGGATCTGATTCTGTGTTGATGTCCTGTGGAAATTTCCCGGGAGGATTTTTCTTTTTGGATACTGAATTCTGAACACTCAGCCTGCATTCTGTTAATTCAGGTTTTCATGATTGCTGTTTTAAACTTGCATGATGTGTATCTGATTGTTCTTGTGAAGTGTATTCATCTAGTTCGTGATGCTTCGGCAGCAATAGTTCTCCTCCAGTTTTAAGTAATGATATTACAGAGAATGGTTAAGGGATGAAATTTGCTATGGAAATTATACTTTTGTTCTTGACTAAACTAACATGGTCTCTGGATTGTCAGGTGACTCAGGCCTATTTAGCTAGAGTCCCCAAAAATTAGAAAGTGCACTAGTTAGCTCCAGAAAATAACAAATTTGTTACTCGTTATTCCTTTTGTCAAGTGGCCCAATGAGGCTGGAAGGAATATTGTGCAACAAATTTGTCATTTTTGAGAACTAACTCGTGCACTCACTAATCTTTGGAGAGTAGAGTTAAATAAACTTAATAATCTGGGACCAAATTTGTAGTTTCATATTTATTCTTTGCATCGGAACTTCTGCCATTTATGGTTTGAAATTTAAAATTCTTGTGTCTTAAACTTGACTTTTCATTTATGTGCAGAAACCACTGGGGTTACTGTCCCTGTTAGATGAGGAGTCCACGTTCCCAAATGGTACAGATTTGACATTTGCTAACAAGCTTAAGCAACATTTGAATTCAAATTCATGTTTCCGTGGAGAACGAGACAAAGCCTTTACTGTGTGTCATTATGCAGGGGAGGTATTAATCTTGTCATTGTCATGATTCTATGAATTCTATATGTCTGCTGAGATGCTTGTAAGTTGCAATTAGATGTGAATATGTCAATATGATTTGCTTTATGGACTTATGATATCATTAGATTTTGCCATCTGGTGTGGTGTGACCTCTATAATTTGAAGCTGCTGTGTTTATGGAGTATAACAGTAGTTGGTGTGGAAGACACAAGATTCCACTAGATTTGGATCCACGCATTAACTAACCATGATTTTGATTGAAGTTTCATATTCTGTAACTCCCAACTGGCATCTTTATCCTAAAAAGCTTAACAGTTAGTTATTAAGTTTGCTGATCCTACCTGACTGTGATAGTTCCACTTGTTCCTCCCCTCAGGTCACCTATGATACGACGGGATTTCTGGAGAAGAACAGGGACCTATTGCACTTGGATTCCATTCAACTTCTATCCTCATGCACATGCGATCTTCCTCAGATATTTGCAGCCCATATGCTATCGCAGTCTGAGAAAACTGTAGTTGGTCCCTTACACAAGTCAGGTGGAGCAGATTCCCAAAAGCTGAGTGTTGCCGCAAAATTCAAGGTACATTACCAAAATTATAGTGTTTTCCAATACTTGAATGATCAAGAAATGGTCTAATGCTTAGCAAACCAGTGTATTGGTTCTCCCAGTCTTCCATTCAATATATATGTTAGTTCTAATATGCCATTGGATGTATTCCTCCCGTTCCATGTTTAAACCATGTAACTTCTGGGAAAAGACAGACAGTCTCTTGCAAATGTTAATGAGTTTTCCGAGACCAAACATATGAGAAGCCAAACTGATGGCCTATCAACCAAGATGCTCCAAAGTGGTTATTTTAAATGTTACTAATGTTTAATTCATGTTACATGTTAATATTTATAACATATTTTACTGAAAGAATAATGCTTGTGGCTTAGTTTAGGTTTTGCGGAGTAGGAGAGGGCACACATATACCAATGGTCTACTTTGTGGCGAGTGAAAATTGAAGTAGTGGTGGGGAATGGAGTGAAAATTGGCAAGTAACAAACCACACATTATACCTTGATAAATTATCAATTTTTATTCCTTTCCTCCCCCTCTCCACTCCGTCAATTTTACCCCCACCAGGCGTATCTTAGGTCTTTAGTTTTTTTTTCCCCCTTTAGAAGTGGGGATATTTTGTCACTTAAATTGGCTATATAATTTATTTTTGCTGGCATTTAGGGTCAGTTGTTCCAACTGATGCAACGTTTAGAGAGCACCACACCACATTTTATTCGATGCATTAAGCCCAATAACTTCCAGTCTCCGGGATTATACGAGCAAGGGCTTGTACTTCAGCAACTGAGATGTTGTGGGGTCCTGGAAGTGGTCCGAATATCAAGATCTGGCTTTCCTACTAGAATGTCTCACCGAAAGTTTGCCAAAAGGTACAGGAGAGAGAAAGTATATGATAGTTCTTATCCTTTCAACTCCCTTCTCCACTTTCTCAACGTATCTAACCTTTCTCTTGGCCTGGGATTGGTGAATCAGATATGGCTTTCTTCTCCTTGAAAATGTTGCATCTCAGGATCCACTCAGTGTTTCAGTTGCAATTCTGCATCAGTTCAATATTTTGCCCGAGATGTATCAAGTTGGCTACACAAAATTATTTTTCCGAACAGGACAGGTAAATATAAATTATTTTGACTTCATTTTTAGTGTATCTTTTAAGGAGAATGATTTAAATTTTTATGACGGTCATGAATGTGTTGTATTGAATTTATAGCAGCAGTCTTCTTCATGGCTGTGAAACTCTATTAGTTGGCATGTCTTAATATATAATTTGACTTCATTTAGGATCCAAAATCCTACATTACCTGCACGTACTTATTAAACATTATATTCGACATCATACATAAACAGGTACAGGTAACAATTCTAGTGTGGGAAATGGGAAGTGTATTGATGAAGAATCATATGATTGATATCAATGAAATTTTTTTTTAATAGAGATAAAAGAATTATTTGCTGGGAAATAATTATGTGCTTCTAGTCTTACTGAGGGTTGCATATTTGTGTTTTTGGTTTTTTTGGTGGCACTGGTACTTGTTACAAACCTTACATCTTTTAATCCCATATAAGAATTGTTTGAAAATGTAGTTCTTTTTCGTTCGAAGGAAAAGAAAAGTCCCTATTACACCTAATTTGTATCTGCTACATCATTCTTTGGAAATATGAATTGGTAACTTTGTAGCCATCTCCTTATTTAAACTTACAGTCATATCGTTTTTCTTGATATCTAGAGAATACAAAGAGGGCCAAAAATTTGAGGTGGGGGAGTATGAAAGAAGAATCATGTTTATGATATTTCAATATGTCTTTAATTTGCCTCTTGGACCAACTGCAGATTGGGGTGCTTGAAGATACTAGAAATCGTACCCTCCATGGCATTTTACGCGTCCAAAGTTGCTTGAGGGGTCACCAAGCACGTTGCTATCACAAGGAGCTTAAAAGAGGAATCACTACTCTCCAGTCATGTATTTCGTTTTTTCCACAATTTTTTTTTTCTGTTTTTAATATTCTGTGGGAACTATCTTTTCTTACCTATTTATGCAGTTGTTAGGGGAGAGAAAACTAGAAAGGAATATGCAGCTTCACTTCATAGACATAGAGCTGCTGTTCTTATACAGAAGCAAATGAAAGCAGTATTTGCAAGAAACAGAATGAAGGATATTTATGATGTTACAATAGTCATACAATCAGGTGAGTTCTAGTTTTTTCAATCCCTCTTAATGCTATTATATATGCTACCACTTTTTATTATTTGGATGTATGAACTAGTGCTCGTATAGATACAGAACACCGCAATCTATTTTTCGGGTGGGATGGGCACTCCTTATTGCATATCATCTTATTTTAAACAAATTAAATCAGTGTTGGACATGAGTTAGTGGAGGTGTTTCCGATTGTTTTTCTCATTCGAAATTCCTTTATTTCATTCTAGAAATATGGTACAAAATTAAAAATTAATTATGCGTCAAAATATCTTTTGTTTGGAGTGTGGATTGTGGAGCTGGCTTTTCCGGCCAAAATATGGTATTATAGGAAAGCTTTCTGTAAATAATTCATAAAAATATTTGGTTATATTTGCAGCTATTCGTGGTTGGTTGGTCAGAAGATGCTCAGGAGATACAGGATTATTGAAATCTGTAGGGATGAAGGTATCCTCTTTCTCGAAGTTCAGATACTATAATATTCCGGTGCAATTGGCATCCTTGCATTGTTTTATTTCAAAATGAATGCTCATAGAATGCTTGCAAATATTTCTTCATTATTATTTTAACTTTAAATTATTAACTTCAAAACAGACCAATGAGTCAGACGAGATGCTAGTCAAGGCTTCTTTCCTGACCGAATTACAGCGCCGGGTACTCAAGGCTGAAGCCGCTCTAAGAGTAAAACAAGAGGAAAATGACATTCTCCACCAGCGTCTCCAACAGTACGAGAGCCGTTGGTCTGAGTATGAACTAAAGATGAAATCAATGGAAGAAGGGTGGCAGAAACAAATGAGATCCCTGCAATCTAGCCTGTCCATTGCGAAAAAGAGCTTTGCCATTGATGATTCTGCAAGAAATTCAGATGCATCTGTCAATGCAAGTGATGAGAGAGATTACAGCTCAGATATAGGAAGCAATCATAGGCGCCAAGAAAGCAGCTCAAGTATAGGAAACAATCACAGGCGCCAAGAAAGCAGCTCAAGTATAGGAAACAATCACAGGCGTCAAGAAAGCAGCTCAAGTATAGGAAACAATCACAGGCGCCAAGAAAGCAATGGGTTTAGACCCATGACTGCAGGTTTGAATGTCATAAGTGGGTTGGCTCAAGAATTGGAGCAGAGGCGTCAAGTATTTGGTGATGATGCCAAGTTCTTGGTTGAGGTGAAATCTGGTCAAGTTGAAGCAAGTTTGAATCCAGACCAGGAGCTTAGAAGGTTGAAACACACTTTTGAAGCTTGGAAAAAGGATTATGGGGCAAAACTACGTGAAACAAAGGCCATTTTACATAAGCTTGGAAGTGAAGAAGGTACAATTGATAGAGTGAAGAAAAGGTGGTGGGGAAGAAGGAACAGTACGAGGATAAATTGATTCTTTTTCTGGGTTTGTTTGGTCTATGCACTGTTTTTAGCGCATGGCCAACCATTATATATTGAAATATCAGGAAAATGCTACAGGGAAGATAAAATAGGAGTGGTAGAAAGCGTTCAAGGGTTAATGACTTTTTTTACTGTAATTGGGTTAGTTATTGCAACCCGCTTGCGTTTTTTTTTTTTTTGGGGATTGAGAAACTCTTGCATGAGAGGAGTTGGTGAAAGTGAGATGTTGATTGGAAAACCTAGTGAGTCATGTGAATGTTCCATGAATTCCATGTCAGTTATGTCATGTAGGCCAAATGATGTGCTATCAAGCATGCAGATTGGCAGTGTGGTGGGTGGGAAAATCTTTGTACAATACTATTTTTTTATATAGAAAATACAAATTTATGTTCTTGTAAGTGGTGTCAGATTCATTAAATAATTATTTGCCCTGACGCAACAATTCAAATGATACATTACAAAAGCACATAAATACATAAATATACTAAACTCCCCATTAGAGACGACCGAATATATATATATATTTCTGGCCACAAATTAGAAATGAGTTAATAATGAGTTTGGATCCGCTTATACTCGAGCGCCACATCAGCGTCTTGTCTCTTTAAGAACAAAGTTGAGCATTCCCAAAAAAAGGAAAAAAAAAAAAAAAGCATGAGGCTTGTGAGTGATTGGATGTAGATGTTGCTGCCACATCATGAACAGATCCAACTCTCTGAATAATTGAGGAAAGCTTTTGGTATGACGAGTATTTACGCATTTTTCAAAATAGTGATTTAAAATGCCAAATTACCATAAAAAATAGTGCAAGGAATATTTTTAAATTCAGAGTAAATTATGGAGATGTATTTTTTAAGTTTTATTAAAATTATATAAATTTCTTCTCTTATCTATTTCTGAAACAGAAAATTATTTTACACTTTAACTCAATTTTAAATTTTTGACTAAACCATTATTTATTAATCTAAACACATTTTTTTAAAATTAAAAAAATAGTTGTAAATGAGGGGCATTTTGGTTAAAAATTTAAAATTGAATTAAAATATATGATAATATTTTATTTTAAGAAAGGTTTATATATTTTTTAAAAATAAAAAATATATAATTTTAATAAAATAAAAAATCCATATAATTTATTCTTAAATGTAATACTATTTGAATGAATTTTTTTTTAAAAAAAATATTTCTCTGCTATAGAGTTAAACCACTGTAATGGCATTGAGCCATTGACAGGGGTGACTCCAATTTGGTAGATGGGGGATGCTAATCATGGAATGGGGGAGAAAGTGGGAGAGCCGTTTTTATGCGTTTGGTAGGATGGGGTCTGCAATCCGTGGTTGAGGGTGAGGGGTAACGTGGGAGACGCTAATCCGGCAGAGAATCGATGGAAAGAGCTCTGATGCATGGGAGAGACAAAAGGGTGGGACCATATTGCCCCTCACAAATATTCGAATGCTACTTCCTTGAGCTCCAATGCACCCGCATTTGTCGACGGAGAATCATCGTCTACCACGTGCATAGGTTTGTTCGACCAGTGTCTCTAGTCGCGGCTTCCTTCTCCGGTCACCATCTAAGTAATCCAGTGAGAGAGCGGCGAAGAAGCCCTCGTTAGGTGGAGTTCTGGGTCTCATCCAGCACAGTAGAGTGTGAAACAGGTTTTATTTCACTCTTTTTCCTCTTCAGCATCACAAGGCTCCTGCTTTGGTTGTGGTTGTGGAGTGGAAATAACCTGTTTACGGGTCCAACTGGAAAGAACGCAGAATATAATTTTGCTTTGTTTGTTTCTTTGTTCTAATGCTTCTTAACTATTTCGGTGGAAAATATCATCTTTAATTCGTTTTTATCATGCTAGTGACAAAGCTTGATTGGTCTGTCTACTTAATCTGATTAATTTGTTAAATGTTCTTCCCATACTTGACCTGCATTTATAGGCAAATGGGAGGAAGATTGGGGTGGTGCTTCCAAAGCTTTATTTTTGACATTGCCAAATTGTTGTGGCTGATCTTTTGTGCTTGTTTGCTCTGATATAAGATTTGAAGAATGCATTTGTAGCTTTGATTCGTGGTCATATTTAATTTCTAATACAAAGTATGGTGTACCTCGCTGCTTTACCTGCAAGTTACTTCTTGATTATAAAATTGGGTGTTCCTCTTGTTTCTTTCTTAGGTTGGGGATGTTGTCCTTGCCCAAGATGAAATTAGGTGTTCCTTTGCTAAGCCTTGCTGTTTAATAAGATTCAGAACTGTGAATTATTTATTTTTATGAGATTTACAGAAGTTCATTGCATGACAAAATATGCTTAAAAAGTTTTCTTTCATGATATGTGGTACTTGAACTCTGATTTTTTGCTACAAGAATGCAGATACTTTGTGTTTCCTGTTCATATGAGATGCTTTCCTTAGAACTTATGTAATAAAGATACTTTTATGTGTTCAATATATGAAACAGCGCCACTTTTGTGTGAACTTCCTGGTTTTGTACTTCTGTTAGATGATGATGCTTTGTATAAAAATTGAAATCTTGTTTTTATCAGTGAAAAACAACTAGTTTTGTCGTGCTGCTGAATCCAGCAGTTTATTTGTTTCCTTAATATTTTAAACATACAGCATTGCTGATATATTGCAGTACAAAAGTGACAAGGAGAATTACTTAATATCTATAGATCTTATTCCTGCTAGATATCGAAATGCATCCTTTTGTTGTTTCTTCTTACTTTTATATTACCTTGTTCACAACCAAATTGTTTTGGAGATGCCACGTACCTGATCCTTTGTTTCATTAAATTTGATTGCAGATTACTTTTTGTGGATTGGTCCTATTCCAAGTAATCATATTGGTAAATATCCCCGGGAAAAGCATGGAAATTTTCTTGCTTGTTCATATTCATGGTTGATAGATCTGTTCTGCTGTATAAGATGTTCAGTTCATAAATTCAAGGCCCGTGCCAAACATGCTAGCCCTTGCTCCAGATGATGAATCTTAAGCTGTAACAATTATTCATTGTGCTGAAATAGGTGTTTGTAGGAAGAACATCGGTTATTGCACAGAGCCCTTGCTAAAAATTTGCTTATGTAACTTGTCTCTTCACGAGTTTCTCGTCGTTAGTCTCTTCCTCTCTTGTTCGTGTCAAATTTCCTGAGAGCTTTGAGCAATGTAATTTGCTTCCATAACTTGTTCAAGAGCACTTGATCAGGATTCAGGGATATACATACATGTGAGAAGTATATGAAAATGTATTGTATTGTTGGGAAAATTAATAAGAAATTGTTACTTATTTTGGGTATCCTTTTTTTTAAAGGTTTTTACAATTTTTTTAAGTATATTTCACTTGATCAAGTTTCAAGAATATGCATTTTTTTCTATTATTGCTTAATTCAATGTTTTAATTAAAAAAAAAAAGAATAATTTTTATGTATTTTTCCTATTATTAGTTATTTAAATAACATTTTTTCTAGAATTAAAAAAAATAAAAATGGAAGGTTTTCATATTTTTTTAATTATTATTCCATTGAAAATATATATTTTAATTAGAATGTTAAAATTGAATATTTCAATTTTTTTATTATTGGTAATTAAAGAAGTCATTTTTCAATTAAAAAATAGAAATAAATGTTTTCATATTTTTTCTATTATTGGTAATTAAAAACCATTTTTTAAATTATAAAATTATTACTTTATGATTTTCCATTATTGTTAGTAATTTAAAATAATTATTTTATTATATATTATTATTATTAATTAAAAATGATTATTTTATTATTTTCCTCTGCAAAGGGTTATTTTGTTCTTATTCAAACATATCTTTTCATTCTTACCTTATTTCTATCTCAACAAACATTAAAAAATGACTATATTCACATTTTTTTTTCAAACTATACTAAATATGACTCTTGTTACATCTCATTTTAGTTTTTATTCTCATTAACATTTTTAATTCCCATTCAAATTTGATTTGGATGCCAAACCAGACTAGTGATAATGGAGATGATTGATGACATTCACAATACAGCAGAAAAAGCATCAACAGTGTAAGATTGTGATGGCAGCATTGACCTGAAAAACTTCATGAATAATGTTGTAATTTTTATTCGAGTAAAGATGTTTTTGTTGAAAATTTGATTTTTACTTTGGATTCTGTTTCATAAAAGCCTCAGTTATTTATTTCTATCAAACAATATAGATTATGCTATGTTTTAAATATAATTTTCCATGTTGAATAAACACCTGTAAAAAGATAAATAACGTACTTGCTTTCAAGTAAGAGCATTTTTTTTTCCTGTTCAAAGCCGGGTTTAAACTGTTTACCAAAAAAAAGGGAAAAAAAAAGCGTTGAGTTTAAAGAATAAACAAGAAGTAGGGAGAGAGAAGCTACAGAAAATTTTATGTTAACAAATACGGATGTTAACTATACATCTGGTTAGTAGACTCCTGAGAATAAAGTTTTGTGAAAACAACCTCCACAGAGGCCAAGTCCAAGTCAAAACCATAACTCTCTCCTCCATACTGCATATATAGATACTCTCTAGGCGATGAGGGAGGAGGAAGAATTTCAGATATATCTGGTAGATCTGATCTAGGTAGGGCCAACATTTCTGTCTTCCTCACAGTGTAGTAGACATCAGCTAACAGAAGCCATACAAGATCGGGATCAATAGATGCAAGTCCATGGAGGGTCTTCAGAGAAGCATCACGAAGTCCAACAACCCCACTACATGCTATCCCTACCACCAGGCCACATACCTTCTTCAGAACATGCTCTAATGCTGAGGCACTCCTCTTATTAAGGCATAAATCGGCCACCATATTGAGCACTGCAATCTGAACCTTGAGATTGGAACTCTCAGCCACTGAATCCTCTGACGTTATGGAACTGCTTCTATAAGGGAGTTGTAAGGGGATCTTCTCATCTCTGACATTGGCTTTTCTGTGAAATGGGGATATGGTTAGAAGTTTCCAGAAGTGTGTCCCATCAATGCGGAAACGACGTGTGAAGAAATCTCCCCCACAGATTTGCACTGTGTTGCTGACAGCGTTCAAACATCTCCGAACAACCTGCCAACATGAGTTGAATTCAACAATTAGTAATGGGCAACGTACCATATAACTCCCAAGGTCAAAGAATACATGAAGGAAGTTTTGGGATGAGGCGGTAAATTTCATAGAAGAATTGCTAGATTCATACAAATAAGATAATTTAAGTCATCATTTACATTAAAACGAGGAAAAAAGAATTCAAAATCCACCTTTGCGGAAACAAATGAGCATGAGAAGGATTGCTCACCACTGGGTTCTTGTTCTGAATACAAGCAACCAAGAATGGCCATATTTTGTTCATTGCAGGAAGTAACCTGTTTTCATCAGTCCCTTCTTCAGCAGCATACACGGTATCCCTCAGCTGATACAACGATTGTGACTGCAGGACTTCATCCATTGATTCTTTAGTTTCACTTTCATGTTTATACGCTGCTTCTACTTTTGCTAATGCCAACATGCCACCCTTAGACCAGAAAAGATAGAATTAACCAAACAGTTGAGAGAAATGTAACAAACTTCCGATATAATTTTAGAACATAAATTTGAGACAAAATCAGTCCCCATTATTGCTACTACTGTTTTAAATGAATATAGTTTCATAGTCAAACCGCCAGACCAAATTATATTTGTCACAACAGGTCACAACAGATAAGTAAATCATAAGCCACAAGCACTTCTCAAACACCTGACATTTTTTGTCAATGTCTGCCATATAAGTCCGTATCCTTCAAAATATTATCAATCTAATTTCTGTAGAGACCTAAACACGCTATGATGGTTTAAATTTCTTTTCATGCCAGGAGTCCAGAAAGCCATTAAATAGTCAAAAAAACAAATTTCTTTTCTTAATATTACAAGTATTTAGTGTACTATATATTCCAGCACACCATTTGAATAACCACACATGCATACCACCCCACACAAGGAAGAGAAAAAGATCAGCGACACCTGAAAATGAGTGTTTGGTTCTTTAAGAATTCTTTCTCTCCCCTTCGGATTTTGAATTCTCGCATGTGGGATGATGGTAAAAAATTAATGAAGAAAGACAAGATATCCTTTAGAAGCAATATAAAAAGGAGCCAGAACAGAAAACAAGACATCAATATGATAAAGCCCTCCGATCTCTGAATATCCATGTGAGGAACATCTAAAGAGTTTGGTGAATAACATACCAGAATGACATAGCAAACTAACTTCCACCATTAAAATCCAACACAAAAATAGTGCAATAGTACAGTGCAATCCCCAAAGAATCTTTCCCTCTTGCCATCTTACAAAACCTCTAAATAAAGTTGAGAAAATTCCAAAAGCCTGTGAAATCTTTCGTTCACCAGAAATGACAAAAAGCTTATGAATTGGGTTTTTTTGCGAGTTAACTAAGTCAACTTGAGAGAACTTATATTTTTGGACACCTAGGGAAATAATAAAGGTCTATTCTGAACATATTTCCTTTAAACCAATCTCAGCTTACAGCATTTCTCCTCTTCCTTTTAGATTTTTTTCTCTAACTTATGGAGAGTGAAAAATTTCAGCGTCTAATGATGCTCTAATTTTTACTATTCTAAATATACAAGCTGTACATAAATAGATGGGTTGGAAGCTGAAAGATTAGCCTATCCATACAGCCTACCTAACAAAAATTTGAAATATAACTATCCTATCATGACAAAAAGATAAGATAATGCCTTCTAGAATAAATAAAAAATAATGTTAAAAAAACTACTAAATAATAATAAAACAAATATTAGAACATTGCTAAATAACACAAGTAGTAAAACAAGTCCTTCTAATGTCTTCTTCAAGAATGACATTTTCCAATATTCCCCTTCAAGCTGGGAATAAATATTAATCATATCCAGCTTGGAGCTTATCTTCCTATCATTGCCCATCTTCTTCTCAAGATGGGCGACTCCCCCCACCCTTTTCTCTTTTTCTCTCTATTTTTTCCACTATTTTTTTTTTTTTAAAAACTGCAGAATTTTCACTTGCTGAGTACGATTCTCAGGTTGCTTCCTAGATCTCCTTGGCTGTCTTGTATAGGATGAAAGTTTCTCCTATTTCAGTTGTCATGGACTTTACAAGCCATAACATAACCAAATTATTTTCAGAAACTCAAAGTTGGTATTTTGGGTTACTAAGACCAGGTTGCTTTGCGGCACTAGTGAGGATTTCCTCCTTTCTTTTGCCACAAACAAGCATGAGCATTGCATCGAATCATTGACGATAACTGTTCCCATTGACATGGTGTTGAGTGATTAGAGAAGGTGTGTTCTCAGCCAATTCATGGCAGGTTGGCTAGGCAATTTTGTTGGCTAACTCTCCTTTTTCGGTGTTGAATATCATTATTTACCTGTATTTTGTTATTCAGGCCTTACATGTTTTGATACCATGAAGAATTTCAGAGTTTAATGATGCTCTGATTCTTACTATTCCAAATACTCAAGTCGTACAAAAATAGATAGCTTGGAGGCTGAAAGATTAGCTTATCCAAACAGCCTAACTAACTTACAAAAATTTAAAATATATCTATCCTATCATGATAAAAAGATAAGATAATAAATACCTACCACAATAATGTCTTGTAAAATGAATAAAGTCTAATATTAAAAAAGCTATTAATATTAAAATACTGCTAAATAACCTGTACAGTAAACAATGTCCTTTAACGTCTTCTTCAAGAATGTTCTCCAACAGAAACAACTTTTGAAAAATGAAGTTTATATGTTTCTCTTGATTCCCAACCTGAATGTTATCTTTCTTCCAACTTCCATTTGAATCAATTGATAAGAAAGTATTAATACACCAAATAACAGTAGACAAACATTCAATTGCTAACTAATACAGTATATTCAAGAATGACTGCATCAATGTCCAAAATTGGTACAATATCTAAGAAATGTTCCTGATACACTAAAAATGGTATATAATTCATACATCTTTATATCAGTTATTATATGATTGAAGGATGTGTAAAAGCATTTCCACCATAAAATACCTCAATTACGTCCAGGGCTGCCAAGCATGTCTCTTGCTTCAGTGAAGCTATAAGGGGGGTTGCTGTAGTAATACATGAACCAGCAATAGAACCAACCGTTCTTCTATATCTTCTGGAATCATTCAACTTGAATAAAATGGCCGCCCACTGGTCTAAAAGCATAACACTTCCATTAGTAAAACTGAAAAACCTTCATTTCCACAAGAAAGATAATATAATCTGCTACTAGATAATAGAGAAAGAATAAGTCTTTATATACTCTGGTATTATTGATATGGTCAAGGACATTAGAAGATTATAAGCTTCTGCCATTGTTTTAGAAATATCCTAGAAGGGGAAAGCTAAATGTCATGGTTAATAGCTTTTGCTTATTTTTCCTATCAGACTACTTTTAGTAATTTTAAAATAAGGTCCTGTAATTAGGTACTTGGGTTGTGTCACATATGGGCATTATTTTAAGGGATTTCCCTTAGTTTGTTTTGATTATCTGGGTTTTCATTCATGTTTAGTAGTGGCTTGTTATAACCATGGTTCCAAAGGCTTGGACTTCTCAGTCTCCATATTTGATCACTTGTGCAATTTATATCTGAAAAATCTAAGTACTGAAATATGAACAAACAAGTGTTCATCTTGATCTCACAGTGATTAGAAACAGGTAAAATCCAACAAAGAGGATCATATACATATGAAGAGGAAACTTGATCCTTCTTTTTTGTCACAACTCTATTATAACCTAAATAGAAGATCTGAATGAATTTTGTATTCAAGTACAAAAATCCAAGATTCGAAATCAATGCTCTTAAAGAACTGAAAAAACAATAATTTATAGGTGAATAGCAATTTTTAACCTTCCGTTTGTTCTTTTGCACTGGAAATTATAGACCTGACATATACGGTAAATGACTCTGCTTGAGGGGGCAATGAGCAAGCTTCCCATTTTGATGCCTTGGCAATTTCAGCTACTGCCTGAAATCAACCAATTTAAAGAACTTTGGCCAGTATTACCATTGACTAGATTTGGTTGATAATAAATCATGCAAATCCACATACATAAGACATAAAATGCATTGCAAAAAGGATAACCATAAGAGTTTAGCCTAAATCAAGAATTGATAAATAAGTGTAATTATCATTATTTCAAATGTTAGCTTCTGTAAATTAGAATTCAGCGGTCATATCTGAGAATGCCTGTTATTGTATGAAGAACTGAGAGAGAGAAAAAGAACAGATGGATAATGATTTGGACTTCCTAGGCTTTATTCTCTGTCATTTGTTAATTGAGTATAAGCACTCAAAGCATAAAATACCTATAACAGTGCTTCCTAACAAGAACTTACAACAGGGGAAGAGTACAAGTGGATTTCTAAGGATCTAAAAAATCAAGAAATAAGAGCACATTTCACATTTGAAAAAGTAAACACAAACACACATGCACACACACAGTTAGATGGAAAGAGAGGGGGAAGGAAGGAGAGGGAGAAATGTGCTAGTGACGGACCTTTAAGAAGGGAATAGTTAAATCAGGATGCTGATGCCTACCAAGTATCTCAAGCTCCATTGACACAGTGCGCATCTGTTTGATTGAACATCATTTGACCATAAGATTACGACTCAGAAACTCTAAGCATGTTGAAGGTAATTCTTTACTACGTATCTCAACAAAAGGAACAAAACAATGGCATAAATCATAACCCAGAGCAATATAATTTAAAAAATGTTCAAATAAATACTACTATAGTCAGACAACGCTATATAGATTTGAGCATTGTTAGGAAAACCTGCCTATCTTTGGTATTTGAACAAAGAGAAATAAGTGAAAAATTGGAAGCATTAGATAAATGGCGTAACAGAAAAATTATCATATCATGTCAAGAAATTAATTGTCTGAAAACAGCATTCAGAATCAAGGATATGGTAATACCGGTTCCTCTAGAAGAGGCAATATCTTAGAAGCCACTCCAATGTAGGAAAGTATGGAAGCTAGCACATTTGGCACATGATGGTTAAGGTCCAAATGACGCAATTGTCGACATATTGAATCAATGACATAGTCTGCATTTTCCACAACTAGCTGTCCAACCTACATGAATGCGTGCATGATAGAAGTCATGCAAGGAAAATATTGGGGGAATAAATCAAGTTTAAAACCAAGAAACTAACTGTTGAATAGCCAGATGTGGTTGAAAGTATATGCAAGATACAGTCTGCAGCATTTCTAACTTGGAAACTTGAAGAACTGAGATTTTCAAGCAACAAATAAAGAGAAGAATGAAGAAATCCACTTGAAGCAAAATCTCTTCCAAGACACAGATTAAAGATTCCTACTCCATCAATAATAACCTGTTCAACAAAAATGAAGCAATTATTATGTCATTCAGTCCAGGTAATCATATAATGAAAGGAAGATCACAAATTATAGAGAATAAACAGCCAAGTCAGATTTAGGAAAAAGTGTATTTCCTCTTGTAGCATTGCAGTGTCCTGGAAGAAGTATGGGCTAATATCTTCATCTTCAACATTAAGATGCATATCCACAGATCTGTATTCGACTGGAACATTCCAAACCTCAGCAGATAAATACTCATGCAAGATCCCGCCAATGCAATCAACTAAATGACTCCTTACACTTTCATCCTGTGGCATCTTCCAAACAGATTCATGAAGTGCACAATCAAGTTTGTAAGACTGAACCTGATCTCCTTCCATTTTTGTAGCAGATCTATGAAACATTTTAGCAAAACCATTTATAGCTTGATCTGATAAACCAAACATTATCTCATTTAGCATACATGCAGCTGTGCTTGCTTGCCGCAATAACTGTCCAGAACCAGTTCTCTCATACCAAGACTGCCAGCCTTCTTTATTGTGTTCTTTCATACGGAGCTCAGAAACCAATTTACGGAAGTAGCCAAGTAGAGTCTCGGTTACATGTGACAGAAGCCCTTCACTTCTACTATCTAGTGATAACACACAAAGGTAATGAATGAAAATACTAGTTATAGTCGCAGAGTCTGAGAGCCATGAGAAAAACACTGAATTTAAAATCACCTGCCACTAAAGATAATCCCACAAGTCTGAGAATCCCTGCAAGAGGCTGGTATAGTTTAACACTACCCGCATAACCAAACCAAGGGGGCATACGAGGAAGCTCATGGCCCTCTGCTTTCACAGGTTTTTGTATATTCTTTTCCTCAATAAGGCTGTGCTTTGGGGCTTCCAACAAACCAGCATTTATCACAGGAAGGCCATGATTGAAGAAATTAGCACCAGATTTCAGCTCAGCAACAGAGGGAAGGTACCCCAATGTTGATGATCTTGAAATGATTTTGTCAAGTGAACCAGAGAACTCTGAACTATGTCTCAGACATGTAGCAAACACATCCAGGAATCTAGCAGCTCCCACCTAACCATTTTCATGTAAAGGGATAAATGTCAAACAAAAAAAAATAGGAACAAAACATGCTTGAACTCAATATGTTATAATTATATATAGAAAACATATCTGATCAGACCCATGTTATATTGAGACCAGGAAAAGCAATAATTTAATGGATAAAACACAAATCACCTGGATTCAACATAGATCGTATGACTCTAAGTGGTGTGTTAATCTCCATTCAATATAATTACATTATAGAAACTCATTTCACTTTCATTTTACAGTCAATTTATTATTTGAATAGATGATAAAGAGATAAAATATAACAGCAGGGGAAGTGATAATATTTATGCACAAGAGAATAAGGGATAAAGGGTGGAAGAGATGTAATAACTGTAAAGAACCAGGATTAATTTTAATTAAGTACTCCTATATAATTTGATTTTGGATTAAAAATAAATTTTACAGGAAAAAAATAAGGAGTGGAAATAGTCATCGTGATTGTTGAATTAGCATTCCACCCATTCTAGTCTAATTTGTACTTACTCTGTGTAAGTGTTATAAAAGATTGTCTCTGGAGGCAAGGAATACATCATAGCCATTAACCAACTAAAGCAATATTTTTTTGCAGCAAGCTATGAAGACCTAACCTTTGCCCTTTATAGACACCCAAATTATTTGTTTCATGAGTTGCTTAGGAGCTATTAAAAATATGTTCTGATCATGGTAAAGAAGAAAAAAAATATAGTTTGATGAAAGCAATTTAGGAACTGCCCATGTTTGTTTCAAGGGAATCTCTCTTACAATATTCAAAGAAATTCAACAGCTTTATTGTCGTTTTTTGGTGGCTTTTATATTTTTTCTTCAATCAATTGTACTTTCTTTCCTTTCTTTCTAATAAAAGTTTTTTATTTTCTTCTAAGAGAAAAATAAAACTGTCTTTGTCGCACCCCAACAATTCCGTATTTTTTTCAGTATGGAGAAAAGGAATTTAAAGAAAGGAATTATCTAATAAATAATTTAAACAAGGAGTTTATTTTAATAAAGTGTAATTGGGTAAATTAGCTTTTATTTTAATTTGCCTAATTAAATAGTTGATATGGGAGGAAATTGAGGTTTAGGTGCAAATACTTTGGGTATTTTATTTGGGCAAGTATGACCCTAAAAGAAATTAGTTTAAATGTATTTTAACAGACCCAAGCTCTCGAAATGAAAATGCGCAACTTAGAATGTTAAACTCACTCTTTGGGCCCAAAACCCTAACCCACTTGACCCTTTCAGTAATCAGCCACTAACTCCCTTTTTCCACTATTTGATCGATGCCTAGAGAGAAAGAGGTGTGAGACTCCTCATACAGCAAGGAGAAGCCACCATTTTCGATCCTTCAAGCTTTGCATGAGGGTGATTTCGGCTTCAATAACTACGTCAAGGGAAAGATGTTCTACTCCTTGTGAGCTTTTAATGAACCAAATAAGCTCTCAATCAGCTATGGTTTTTCTGGTTGAAAGGTTAGAAGAGTTTGGTGATTTGGAGCTCAACCTAGAATAGAAGAAGAGGAAGAAAGGAGGAGCATTTGGTAGGTAAATTTCTCCTTCAATATTTCTTTTATTTTCAACTTTTAGTGGGACTTAAGTGGCTATTGTTTTCCCTGTTTTGGCCAAAGCTAAGAGGTGAGATTGTTGGTGTTGTGAAGCTTGGAATTGATTCAAGAGACTTGAGAATGGAGTTAGGTAATTTTTTCTCAATTTCAAGTTCTCCTAAACTCTAAATTTTATAAGAAGAAACAGCTCTTGAATTTTCCTTTGCTCTGACCGAATGGTAGGAATGAGAATTGGAATTGATGAAGCTTGGTTGTGATTGTGGAAATTTGGAAAATTTGAAGACTAAACTAGGTAAATTGTGATTTTAGGTTGAATTGGAATGCGAATTTAATAAAGATATATTATTATAATTTAGTAATAATATGTGTATTGCTTTTTTTTTTTTTTTTGCGTTTGTGTAATTAGGCCTCATTGAATTATCTGGGAATAGTGGATAACTGTATGGAGACTAGAGGTTAGAGCTTTTGTTTGTCAAGTAACCAGTGTTATAATTCTCGTTGAATATGCATTTGAATTGCTTTAAATGCATAGATACATTGCTGAGAATGCTGCTATGCGTTGATTAAGCTATTCTAGAATAAGTATGGATATGCTTTATCAGGAGCCCAAGTGTGGTCTTGGTATTTTCGGATGAATTTATAGAGCCCAAGTGTGCTCTATGTCAGTAGTGCAGATCTGCCTGATTAAGGAGTCCAAGTGTGCTCATATTCAGATTTCTAGAGCCCAAGTTTGCTCACACTCAGATTCCTAGAGACCAAGTTTGCTCATACTCAGATTCCTAGAGTCAAAGCGTGCTCATATTCAATATGTAAGATCATATGATCCTTAAAGCTTGAGTGTGCTCCCATCCAGTATTTCAGATTTTTGAATTTCTTGAGCCGAAGTGTGCTCTTGATATGGGGAGTTTGAGTCCCAGTGTACCACTCCTTAGTTTCAGCCCTCAATTAAATATGATGGCCTATAGATATGGAACTACAGTGAATTAAGCTAAATATATGCCTTAGATTGTCCTTATGAAGCAAGTAAAGAGATTTGATGATTTATATAATTATCCATTCATGTATATTTAGCTAGAATTGTACATTGATTATTGGGATTTTGATCTCCCCCTTCCTTGGGAAACAATTATTCTACATTTTTTTTTTAGGTGGAAGCTTGGTAGCAGGAAAGGAAAGGCAGGCTAGGTACTGAGCCCTATTGCTTGCTATGTGTAGGTGGCTATACATCATAGCTTTTATGTATCTACATTTGTTATACATAATAGCTTTTATGTATTTACATTTGTTTAGGGTTGTACATATGGTTCATATATGGTATCAAATGGCCATAAGGCCTTTTTCTTTTTCTTTTTCTTTTTTTTTAAGGGGGGGTTTGGTATATGTATGGAAATGAATGCCAAGTTGGGACTCATTTAGTATCGCTCTTAGATGCTTATATGATGTAAATAGATGTTATGTATATAGTTTACTTTGCATTGTAATAGAACAAATCAAGGGATGAGTATGTTTGGTTAATGTAGATGGATTTTTTATGGTTTCGATACCAATGTGAAGTAAATGGACCTTATGTTATAGTTTATTATACTTTGAAATGAAGTATAACAATAAAACACATGATTTGGGAATGTAAGATGGATCCTAGTATGGACTTGATGTTCATGAGGTAGATGATAACTCATCTTTGTATGGTTTTGCATGGTGTTGGTTTTAAGATGCCTCTCATGTATAGAATTGCTTAGAATGTCTATTTGGAAGCCCTTTTGTAAGATATCCTAGATGGTATGGTTAAGAGGTTGGGTATGGTCATATTGACAATTGTGAGTATTCTTGGAAATTTCAGGTGTTGAGCAAGTGCATACCAATGTTTTACAGTTGTTGGGAGTGGTTTTGAGTCATCGGGACTCCATTTGCCCATTTTGGGTATGTGGAACCCAAGTGGTAGAAAGATGTTATTTTTGGCCTTGAGGGTTGATCTGTGTAAAGTGAGGTTTAGGTAATCATATTTTCCTATGCATACTTTTATTGAGATTCTTCTCCTTGAGCACATGTCTTTAATTATTTGAAAATTGCTCAAGGTGGTTTTGGTGGACTCACGTGAGGTATGGTTTAACTTAGGTATGTCACCAGATGGTTAATGACGTTTAGTTTTCTGTCATGAGATGCTATGTGGTGTTTTTGAGAACTTTAGGCATTGAACAAGTGTATTCTGGTAATTGGAAGTTGTTAGGACAGATTTGGAGTCATTTGGCCCCCCATTTGCCCAGGTAGGATATGTGAAACCTCTTAGCTTAAGGCACATATTGCTGCCATGGTTTCATAAAAGGGGTTTTAATAGTCATTTTGAGAATTCTTTAAACCGTTAAGGTGCAAATGGCGGCCTAGGACTATGCGTTTAGGTAGTTAAAACCTGTAGGAAATGGTTTGGAGCATAACGGCAGTGATTTTGCAGAGTTGGGCATGCCACTAATCATATTTTTAGGTCACCATTTTGCTGTCAAATCCAGTAATTTTTCTGGTTTTTCCTTAGTCCCTTTATGCTTCCTACAAATTTTTATAGGTTCATTATGGGTCTTTTTCATTAAGCCTAGAAGTCTCTTAAATCTTCATCTCACCCTTATGATTACAACGCTAACAACAAAACCTTTTTCCACTATGTAGAATCAGCTATATAAATCAAATGATACCATAAAGTTTTATCGTGAATCATGTTTTTAGACAAATCATTTAAATTTAAATCTTTCTTAATGGTTTTGCATATAATTTTTCTTAATCTTCCAACACTTATAGCTATTGGATTACTCTCTAATTCACCCCTATGATTAACCCCTACAATTTAGTCTAAGAGCATTAGTTGAAATAAGGCTGCATCATGAACCATTTGGTAGCATTTTTGTACCAAAACAGAACAGCAGCAGCTAAGGCCATGGCCTCAATATTGCAGCTTCTGTTTTGGATATTTTGATGGTAAAAGCTGAGGCCTATCTCTTTGCGGCTGCAGCCTCAACCCTGTCAAGACAGGAAACACTATTTTTTCAAGTCCTAAAACTTGGGTTTAAGCTAGGAAATGTTCTAAGAATGTGAAAAATAAGATTTTCTCAATCTTTTAAGGGTATTCTTAGGGTGTTATGGGAGGTGATTAAAGAGTTAAAGTCATAGATAGAAGCATATGATATCATTCCCATCTTTAGAGATAGATGAGATGAGTTTAGTTAAGTACAACTTTAAGATGGTTAAAGAACTAAGCTTATGGGATAAGCCTATTTCAAAAGGAGGTCAATATGTTACGAGATGACATGATGCAAACCAATTACCATAAGTTGGTAGTCCACCCATTTTAGCATACATCAGCCATAAGTTGGTAAACTTAAGTACTTTGTCTTTATTTGGAGTGTACTCCACCGTCAGTAGTAATTGAAAGTAAACTCTTATAGTTCTAAATTTTTCTAGCCAACTAGTAGTCCAAATATACTAGAAAACCTTGTAGACCATATTAGAACCTTGTTGACAAAATTTTCAAGAAAAAAATCGCTGGTTCAAAATTTTAAATCAATTCATATTCCTACAAATATCTACTGACTATATGAGCGCTTCTGCTTAATTTTAGCTATTGTTAGACCTTAAGTGCTCAGATTAGCTCTCCTAGAGAGAGAGATAGATTTGACAGTCTTCATGGTTCATACCATAACACATCCCTAGTTACTTAATACTTCCCTAAATTCCTCAAAATGGCATAACCAAACATAAAAACTAATTTTTGCCAACTAACTTCTTCCAGAATCAATTATCACAAATGTGATTATTCCCAAAGCAGAAAATTTACAGCAATCCCAAATACTAAAGCTACCATACTGTTTCCATATATTAGATAAGAGATAACAGGCAATTGATATAATTTTTTTTCCTCTCATGTTGAAATCGCAAGATGCTCCAATTTTGCATTATAATTATCATTATCCAAGATAAAAAGCGGAAATGTATAAAAGAACACAAGAAAATTACTATGGGAGCACATACAGGAGACTGAAGATGATCAACCATTAGACGAGGACCACAATAATATATTATCACTAATAACTGCTGCGCGTTCAACACTGCAAGAGACTCCTCATTGCCAAGAACCACTTTAGGAAGCTTTTCAACGTGCCTGATTTTTAAAGAGGTGGTATTTCTGATCAGGAGAGGAAAGGGGATAACAATCTAGAATAAGTCATTTGTGTCCATAACAAAAAACCTGCTAAATATCTCAGAAGCATCCTGTTCTAGAAGATGTTTGCAATTCTGAGAGAACAAATATTCAAGAAACTCTTGTGCAGTTGAAGATACATCATCAGAATCATCAACAACCAAAGCACACAAGCACTCCTGCATAATTAGCAATATAAAATGAGGACAAATATCCTCTAAATGTTAATCAAGAGGAAATTGCACATACCACATTACAGTAAACATTTGGCAAAAAGGATGCAGATTTCAAGAGGACAAAAACAATACTATCATGGAAACTATCTAACATGCAATATCAACTGCAGAAGAAAGATAAAAGATAATTACAGTTCAACTGTCAATCACAAATACTTGTCAATCACCTAAAGAAAAGAATTATCATTTGACATTCATCTTTTCCCCCATATTTTTTGTCTTATTTTGATACTTTAGGTGTACCAAACTGAAAGCAGAGAATTAAGTATTAACAATTACTTTCTTCTGATGAGTATAATCACTTAATTAATCCTGAACTTTGATGCACTCAGAGTTCTTCAACATGTCAAAAATAAAAAATAAAATAAAAGTATAATAACAAAAAATGAATGAACAATACGTTAGAGACCTCATCATTTCATCAGAGGAAGATTGCTCCAAGATTCTTCCATTCAATCTATCATTTTTTAAATAAAAGAAGAAACTGTATTTAGAGGCAAAGAAAGTACAATATGTTAAAGGATAACTTAAGAAATCCTTAAACCAAGAAATAAAAACAAATAAAATCTCAAAGAATAAAATAACAAAAGTGCTACAAAAGTATCAGTGAAGAAGAGTTGTCAAATCTCTTAACATGTCAGAAATAATCTATCATAGATAACTGCCTCCATCATAAATGACTCAATTTAAAACCTTGGATGGCCATTTTAATATTTTCTAACTTGAGATACACATGATCTTGACCAACTGACAGGCAGTCTAGTAAGCTTTAATTCAAAATGTCCAATTCAAAATGATCAGTTCAAATTATTTGTGTTCTGGCCATTTAGGAAAACATATTGGTGACAAAAACCTATAGAAATTAATTTCCAGTGAACCAGTCAGAGCTCACCAAAAGCATCAGTCTACTCTCTCCCAGCGTGTAGTGACAGTTCAACAGAAGTCCTCGTATGGCATGGACAAGTGCCTTTCTCACCTTTTGTGAAGGATGAATACAGATCTGAAATTCAGTGATTTCACCAATTACATAAAAGATTAAGGTCTTAATATACACACAAGGCAATATGTATATATAAACAATTGGAAGGCTGGAACAGGGCCAAGAAAATTAATTTCCTTAAATTATAGGTAAGAGCATACATGTGGGAATGTTGCACTCAACAGCTTCTTTACATGTGCTGATGTTTTCTCCAACCAATCTTTTGTTCGATTCACAAGCAAAGATCCAATCTCTTTACTAGAATCAGCACTCCTCATTTCTTGTAGTTCAGTTTTGGAACAAGGGATTTTCCCCAACTCACCACTTGTATCTTCAACAGCTTCATTTTGAAGTTGAGCTTTAACTGGCAAGTGACGAAGCTCCTCCAAAAGAGACAGGGTGGATTTACAGTTATATGAACTGAGGTTAGAAGAAGCTTCAATGCCCAAAACAGGTGCATTAGCATCATCTTGGAGGACTATCATAAGGTACTCAGTCAAACCTCTAATTGCTTGATCAATGGCCTCTACATTTCCGGCAGCACCACTCATCATTGTTTTTATGCTGTGCATAACTTTGGTAAATTGACTAACAACACCAGGTAAAAAGAAGGCCAATGCATCTGCAGTACCAACCTGCAAAAACTCACAGTTAGATTCCCTTATAACAGAAGAATCCATGAGTGGAAGAGGAAATTACAGAAACAAACCAAAAGAAAGGGAAGAACTCAAAAAAAGGGATAAAAACAAATTAGCTCAATGGAGTTCTCCAACCTAAAGTAAAGGACCAAAATTATACTTTTTATCGTATGATTCGAGAGTCAGAAGTAAAAAAAACATTAAAACGAATGGAGAATGGTAAAACAATTAGATCAGATAATATACCTATTAAAATATGGAAATATTTAGGTATGAAATATATAAGTTGGCTCATAAAATTATTTAATGAAATTATAAGGTCTAATAAAATGTCGGATAAGTGGAGGAGAAGTACTTTAATCCCTATTTATAAAAACAAGGAAGATATGCAAAACTGTACAAATTATAGAGGCATTAAGCTCATAAGTTATACTATAAAATTATGGAAAAGGGTGTTGAGCGAAAATTAAGACAAGAGATTCAAATTACAGAAAGTCAATTTGGTTTTATATCAGGAACGTCGATCTTGAAAGCAATATATTTGTTGTGAAAATTGATGGAGGGATATCGAAAGAATCAGAAAGATTTACATATGATGTTTATTGATTTAGAAAAGGTATATGATAGAGTGTTAAGAAAGGATTTAAAAAAAAGAGTTTGTATGGCTTATATTCGAACAATTTAAAATATGTATAATGGGGTTACAACTAGTATTATAACAAAAGATGGACTTATAAAAATTTTTCAATAACTATTAGTTTACATTATGGGTCAACTTTGAGTCTTTATCTTTTTACTTTAATCTTGGATGTGCTCACTGAACATATCTAAAAGCTGGTGCCACAATGCATGCTTTTTGTAGATAACATAATCTTAGTTGGAAAATCAAGGAAAGAAATGAATGAGAAGTTAGAGATGTGGAGACTAGTTTTGAAAACACACGAATTTCATTTAAGTAGAAATAAAACAGAGTATATAAAATATAAGTTTAATAAGAAACACACTAGTTCTAGTGCAGAAATGAAAATTGGAGAACATACAATATCACAAGTTATATGGTTTAAATATCTTGGGTCCATCATACAACATGACGAGAAAATAAAGGAAGATGTAAAATATAGGATTCAACCGGGGTGGATAAAATGGAGGAGTGCTTCGAGTGTTATTTGTGATAAAAGAATAACACTCAAACTTAAGGGTAAATTTTACCGCATAACTATTAAGCCTGTAATGTTGTATGGAACTGAATGTTGAGTAATAAAAAGTTAACAAGAGAATAATCTCAATGTTGCAGAGATGAAAATGTTGCATTGGATGAGTGAACGCACTAAACAAGATAGAATTAAAAATGAATACATTAAAGAGAAAGTAGAGGTCGCACCTATTGTGAAAAAGATTGTAAAATCACATCTTAGATGATTTGGGCAAGTGTGGAGAAGACCTATAGAAATCTTAGTTAGAAAAATAAATCAGATGGAGAGTAATCCAATAGTCAAAGGTAAAGGGAGACCAAGAAAAATTATAGGAGAAACTAGTAGGAAAGATTTAAATTTAAATGGTTTATCTAAAAATATGATTTACGATAGGATTTTATGGCGTCATTGATCTATATACTCGACTCCACTCGGTGGGAAAAAACTTTGTTGTTATTGTTATTGGAGTTCTCCAACCTCTCTATCCAAAGAAACAATAGCGCCCCCCCCCCCCCCCAAAAAAAAAAGGAAAAAAAGACAAAATTACAGATCTAATTCTATAGCCCATTGAAAATTCTGGCATATGATCAAGCAGAGTGCACCAAATCCCTGCAAAAGAGAAACTTTCCACAAAGCCTCACAGGCTGTTCAAAGAACTTGTTCAATACATCACCTTAGCAACCAGCACCCGCAGAGTTCGGAAGGCTTCAATTCGGAGTCTTGCAGAGCCTTGATGTCCTCTTGCAGCCTCTGTATCTGCAGCCTTTTTAATAAGACCAGGTATTATAAGCTTCCATAGCATGATTTAACCGACTTTTGAGTACAAAAGAAAATAGCAAGTTTTCATATAGGTCCCTTTCAAGAAACTGTTTTCTACTTCTTGCACTATGTAGAATGTGCTTATATACTTGTGATAAATTTTGGTTATTCTGTTACAAAATGTGGTTTAGGAAACAAAGTGGGAAAATTTATTGTTTAAAAAGAACTCCCACTGAAATTTCCCAGGGAATTTTCAACAACAAAAGGATCAACATACTTTAAGAAGAAGAGACAGCCAGTGTCCAACAGCAGCTGAAGCAGTTTGAGAACGAAGAAATGCAAGTAAACATACTTCTGATTCTGCGCCACATTCGAAAGATTTCCAGAGAGATGTATCATTATATGTGTTCTCTGAAAGTGCAGGCAAACCAGGAATTTGTTCACATGAACAAGACTTATCATAACAGGAATATAAACTCAGAAGCAGTGCCCTGAAACACAAGATAATTCCTTCACGAAACTCCTCTGAAGCCTCAGATGGCGACAGCAAAGCCCCATATGTTAATTTCTTTAGTAGTACAACCATCTGTTAAAGGATATCATCACAGTTCAGTTTCATCCACTTTTTTCCACTTGTGTAAATAAACATTGCAGTTCAATTTAAACAGTATCTCAAGGCCAATGAGGGATAAGCGCTCTACAGTAGAGTCATATGTCTTAACACTACAATGGTATACATTTCAAGTTTTCAACATGGCCTCTGCAGTGTATTTTCACTAACAAAACAGCATGCACACTAAAGGGGGAAAAACTCAACAAACGACTATTCCTAGCATTTAATAATCTAATTGAGATAATTAAACACCTACTGATCCTCATTGACTGTGCATTCCTTCAAGCCTTTCAAATAATAAAGAATTTTGTACTTTATACAATTGCAAGTTTACTAGCAAATATAAACAAGTCACCAACAGACTTGTACCAGGGTGTGAGTTTAGAGACCATTGATATTCATGTATTACAACTTCCTCTTTAACACTTTAAAGTCTTGTCTTTTGCATATTATTACATCTCATGTATAAAATTACAGAGCAGCATATAATCCCAGTACCTTAATAAGCATTTGAATCAAGGCAGTTTACTTTGTATATTGAAAAAAAAATAGAAAGAAATCACATAATAAAGGATGTAACACCATCTAAGGGAGTTTAAAAATAAAATAACACAAAAAATTGAAGAAAACCCTGACAGTTATAACAAGGGGCTCCAATCTTGCTGAATATACACAAGTGGGACTCCTCTTAACAAACTATGAGAAGAACACCAAAGGGAGGCCACGATGAACATGAGCTCTGTATGTATAATTTTATAAAATAATATTGCACTAGATATCTTCATTTGTTCCAGTTTTAAGCTTCTTTGATGCGTACTTTCCTGTATTTTATTCTGCAGCAAAATAAGTGGGTGCTTTGGTGGCTAAAAAATCAATTCTTAGAATTGAAAATACTTTTATAAATCCCCGCTTCAGTATGTTCAGTCCAGTATCCTCATATATCAGGAGTGGATTTCCACATTTTTCCAGACCCTTTTTCTATTTGATTCATTTCTTCTGTTATCCTTTTCCTTATGTTAAAATGGTTAGAGTGGCGTTATCCTTATTACACATCGTCCATACATAATTATTCAGACGTAGTTCAGTAAAGTATTTAAAAAATTGAAAAAAAAATAAATAAATAAAAGCCCAAAGTAGCTTTTCAGACATTTGTATTGCAGTTAGGACAAATGTCAAGGAAAATCAGCCCACCTGATCCACAGATTTCAAATGACACTTCCTCAGAAGTTCCTCTAAACAATTAACTACACCTTCAGCCACACTATCACTCACTCGATTAGGAGGTTTTGGAATATCAGACGTTGTAAACTTCTCTTTAGAATCAACTTTTGGCATAGATCTGCATTCAATTGCTGCATCCAGGAGCAAAAGTAATGGGAACAAAGTGTAACTGGAAAAAAAAAAAATTATATATTTAAAAGGTTATATTCTGAGGCTAAAGTACGCATCAAACAATCATACAAAAAGAATGCAATGGAATTCAACAACCAAAGTTTCAGAATTTAAATCATGCCTTCTTATATTACAGCAGGGTAAAGTTGGCAAAACACTGAAACAGATGTCTGCTTCAATTGTATTTGCATAGAAGTATGACAAGCTAGGAATCACAATACTTGTTTTTTGTGCCTATGCATATAAAATATGTGTACATATTGGTTACACAAAAGACATGCCTGACCACGTATTATGATCACCATCCAAATTTATCATCATAATTAAAACATATCAATCGTGAATTTAGTAGACAGTGAATTCAAATGTAAATATTAGAAAGCATCACCCTTTTCATGGTCTTTTTTTTTTGGGAATATATTCTATAAATCTCTGTAAATTGCTACCATGGCATAGCATTCGTTTCATTCATATATAATAACCGAAGGTCTTCACCCAATGACTCGCTATGATTCAATAATTAAACTATTATAAAAAAGAAGAAGAAATTTTCTTTAAAATATGCAACATTTCAGGTGGGTGATACATGAATAAGTGAGATTTCTATGTAAGTGGCCTTACTCGAGGAAGGGCTGTAAAGTACTGGATGGAGAATTCTGAAGAAAATGACGAAGCGCAGGAATTACAGAAGCATGCTTCTTGGGGTTCCGCACAAGCTCCAGAAGCTCTAAACAGTAAGATTTTAACTGTAGAAAGGCACTGCTTCTACACGCTTCACTTCCCTGGCCCTCTTCTGATCCTCCTTGGCCAAATTCCTCAATCATTTTCTCCATATCTTCCACTGGCAGCACAAATTGCCGCTTCCAATGGCTTGTAAATGTAAGAATGGCAAATCTGGGCGATTAATTCAGTCCAAATGAAATCTTTCAGTTCGAACCAAGCATTGCCCAGCCTTTAATGGACAGGCTTACGAAAGAGATGAACCTGTTGTTACAACCCAGAAAGCCCTTCACGCTTCCTTCCACGGCTTATATGGGGACTCCGGAGTTGGTTCCCGAAGTCAGGAATATTCAAAATGTTTTTCCTTTTCCATTTTTCTAATACAAAAAAAATTCTAATATTTCATTAAATATCTTTTCTATTAATGATTTTATTTCGAATGGCAGTAGAAAAAATACTTCAAAATCTAAAATACTCAAAATCTTTAAATTACCTAAAATTTCATATAAATATTAAGATAATATATATTGTATAAATATATTTTTTATTCCTTCAATTTTATTAAAGTTTTAATTCAATCACCTTAATTTATAAACAGACATATATAATTTTTATTTTTTAAAATAATCTATTTTTGTTCCCTTGTCTTCTAATTTATCTAAAATTTAACGTTAAATATAATAATTTATCAATATATACCTTATTTATTTACTATTTTTATTAAATCCGTCATTTAAATCAATAAATTATTAAATTTGATATTATATTTTAAATTTAAATGTGATTAAGAAAAAAATTGATTCTTTCAAAGCAGTATCTATTGAAGCTTGCAACAGTATTGATTTTTAACAATTTTTTTTTCTTTTTAATTTTTAGTTTGTTTTCAGGAGAATTTTTTTATTATTTATTTATTTTTTTTCCCTTTTGGGAAAGATATGTTCTAGTTGACACTATCCTAAAACCTTCTCTGTAGTAGTTATTGTTTTTGTGCTGCACTATCATCTACTAAAAATGCATAAGTCATAACATAGGGTTAGACTAGAACCCCCCTTTTCAAGTGCTAAAACTTTAAATATTCCATAAAACAGCATTATATTCATCCGCTACCCCAAGTCTTAATGCGAGCATCAATAATACAAAACCTAATAATACAGTCAAATGGGTGCTGGGAGAGACCTTCTTTCTCTGTTTCTTCCATCCCATGCTTAATTCCTGTTGCTATTGAGGACTGCTATTAGATACTTTGAATTCCTATTCCTTTGCTTGACTTTTGTTTGAGTACATCCCTGCAATTTTAAAATTGTATGAATTGCAAATGGTATGATTCCTCGGCTGTTTATTTGGTTTTACATTGGGTGAGTTATTTACCCACTTTTGCCAATCATATTCATGGGCTCGGATGATATTAGTACCAGATATTTCAGGTCTTAGCAAAACTTACAAGTATATACATATATATATATACACACACACACATACAGAATGAGTTTTGCTTGAATATAATAAAGTTACATATTAATGTTCATATATAAGGTCTGATGATATTAGTTTGAGATGTTTCAAGTTTTACCCAAAGTTACAAATATGTTTACGAAGGTGGGTTTTGCTTGACTATGATTGAGATTGCAATTCAATTTCAAATTTACATGATAATGTGATGATGTTAGTCTGAAACATTTCAAGTCTAAGCAAAATTTACAGGGGCTTTTATTTGTTAGAAAAAAAATATTTTAAAATTGTTTTATTTAAACTCACATTAATTATTTTTATTATTTTCAAAATTTGGATTGGTTGTGATTTATTGAAATCTATTATAGGTTGAATTGTTATTTAAGTGATTATACAATTAATGGGCCTTAACACGTATTAATTATAAATCTAATAAGTAGTTAAAAGTGTGAACTAATGATTTTATTGAAATCCATAAAAGAAAAGCCTAGTAAGATAACATTAAATAAAACTAAATCTTTTCTTTAATCATAATAGATTGTCAAAGCCATTGAAAATCGCTCAACCAGCCCAAGGTAATAAAAAATAAAACTAACATTCCAAGTTACTATCATAACAGCTACAAAAATGTATGTAGTTCAAATTTCACAAAGTTAGTGTTCTAATTGTCATTCAAGATCTATAGACTAATAATAGTGGTATGAGAGCTAAGGTTTTGTATGAAGTTTAGAACTCAACATTTCATGTTCATTCATACTACTTTGGCCTTTGATATTCTCATTGTGATTTGCTAATTGGCCAAATAGGTTTAAGGTTTTTGTTCCTCTCTTCACAAGCTTTCATTCTATATACGCTTTGCATGTCAATTTGATATATGAAGAGAGATCTAGCTGCTTAGTTTTCTTTTTTAGTTTTCACATATTATATTCAATTTTGGTTTGTTTAACGATCAAATTTAATTCAAATTGTTGTGTGAGAATGCCTCTTTTTGTGTTTATGAATCTTTATATAACATTTAATTGCAGTAAAATCCATTGAATTGGTTGAAAACTCGAAGAAAAAGGCTATGGTCCTTTTTTTGCAAAACACATGAAAAACTATTCATAAATTCTTCATTTTGATGAAGAAAAACTATTCATAATATGTTTAAAATTTATTGAACTAAGGTTAAAGAACAATTGGAAAGTGTCATCAAAATAGTTAAATCCCATCGTAGGAGTGAATATTATGAAAAATATGATAAAATGAGACAATAAAAAGTGCCTTTTGCTAAATATTTATAAGATTTTAAGATTGTTGCCCAATATATCATACTTGATAATGGCAGAAAGATAAAACTATACACTTATAGATATGATGTGGAGCATGATAAATAGGTTTAATGTACATAATTTTCTATGAAGAGAAGTAATGAAAACTACTAATTATATTTTGAATTGAGTTTCTAAGAAATTCATTCATAAAATACCTTTTCAGTTATGGATTAGTAGAAAGTTTAATCTTAATCACTTTTGTATTTAGGGATGTCCTGTTGAGGTGAAAATTTATAATCCTTTTTTTTTTAAGAAAATAGATTCTAGAACTTCTCGTCGCTTTTTTTATTAGATATTTAGATTATCAAAAAGGTAGAGATTATATTGCTCTACAAGGGGTATTAAAATTATTGAATCACTGATTGCAAAATTCTTAGAGTTTGATATTGTTAAAAGAAGTTATTTTTAGGCTTGTAAAATAAATGAACAATATGATACAATTTCAATTCCTTTGCCACTTACAGGTGAAGTAGTCATACCAATGAATGTAAGGGAAGAAACTATATATTTACTTATCCAAACAAAAGTACCCATTGTAGGAGATATCTCTTAGACAACTGATATAGTTCCTGAAACAATTCAACCAACACCAAATACATATAAACCAATTCTAGAAATTTCCCTAAAGAGATCCCAAAGAGAAAGAAGAACAACAATCCCAAGTGATTATTATATCTACTTTGGTGAAACAGACTTTGATATTAGTCAAACTATATATCCTTTGACTTACAGTAAAGGCATCAATAGTCCTCAATCAGAGATATGGAAGAATGCAATAAGTGATGAAATGATTTTTATGTCAAAAAATGGAGTTTGGGACCTTGTTGAATTGCCTAGTGGTTGCAAGCTAATTGGTTGTAAATGAATATACAAAACCAATAAATATTCTAAAGGTTGAGTTGAAAGCTTATAGGTTAGTAGCTAAATGTTTTACACCAAAAAAGATATTGATTTTACAAAAACATTCTCACCAATCTCTACTAAAGATTCATTTAGAATCATTATGACATTAATGGATCATTATGATCTAGAGCTTCACTAAATAGATGTAAAAACAACTTTTCTAAATAGAGATCTTAATAAAAAAGTTTATATGATGCAGTTAGAATGTTTTAAAGAAAGTGACAAGGAGCATATGATGTGTAAATTAAAAAAATCAATTTATAGTTTCAAACAAGCCTTTCGTCAATGGTATTTAAAATTTGATGAGGTGGTAACCTCATTTGAATTCATTGAAAACAAATTTGATTAGTGTATTTATATGAGAACCAGTGGGAGCAGATTTATTTTTCTCATACTCTATGTTAATGATATTCTTCTTATGAATAATGATTTAAATATACTTTATGAGACTAAAGTTTTCTTATCTGGTGCTTTTGACAGAAAGACATTGAGGAGGCTTTTTACATTTTGAGGATTAAGATACATTGTGACAAATCACACCATGTTTTGGGATTGCCTCAGAGAGCATATATAGATTGTGTGTTAAAACGATTTAATATGTAGAATTGCAGGCTTGGGAATGTACCTACCATTAAAGGTGACAAGTTAGCAAAAGTCAATGCTCTAAAAATGAGTTTAAAAAAGAAACTATGAAGAATATCCTTTTATGCTAGTGTAATTGGTAGTTTGATGTATGCTCAAATATGTACTTAACTTGAAATTGTATTTGCTGTAAATGTTCTTGGTCGATATCTTTTAAATCTTGGATCTTAGCATTAAGTTACAACTAAGAAAATCATGAGATATCTACAAAAAAAAAAAGATTTCATACTTGTCTATAAAAGGTTGACAACCTTCAAGTAATAAGGTACTTAGATTTTGACTTCGTTGGTTGTTCAAATGATATAAAACCCACTTCTAATTATATTTTCATATTTGCTAGTGAGGCAATCTCTTTGAAGGGCAAGAAACAAAGTTTAACTACATATTCATCGATGTATGCTAAGTTTGTTGAGTGTTATGGGATAGCTTTACAAGTCATTTGGCCCAAGAATTTCATATCGGAACCTCGTGTAATTGACTCAATTATTAGACCACTAGTTGTTTATTGTAATAACAATGTAGCATTGTTCTATTCCAATAACAATGAAATTAATAATAGATATAATTATATGGAAATAAAGTACCTTATAACTAGAAACCTAGTTAAGAAATGAGACATTACGATAGAATTTATAAATACAGAGTTAATGTTAGTTGATCTTCTAATTAAAAAATTAAGGCCCATACAATTTAATAAATATGTTAAGAACATGAGTATCTTAGAGTCTTTTGATATTTTATTTCATGTGATGACTCCATGGTTGCCTTTTGCTTACGTTAATGAATTTCATATAGTATGAAGCTTCACTTATGATCATCATTTTTTAATACTTTGTTTTTGCAAGAATTGAGTACAACATATATTTTCAAGATATAGTACTAGTCTTAAGGATGGTTATTGTATTTGTCATGAAATATCTCTTGTCACACTATATCGTATTTTTTAGATAAAATATTTGAAACATATAAACTTGTTTTAAGTCATACAATTTCTCACTGCAATTTAATATTCAAATATTGAGAAATCATACCAATAATAGATAAGAAATAATACATTAATAATCACTTTGAGAACTATTTCTTACCACACTTCCAAACTTATTATCCATGTCAATATGATTATTAATATACTTGAGTGTAGACTGGTCTTGTGTTATTGAAGGACATAATAATCGTCACTATCTCTTATTGATGGTTGTCTTGGACCGAATTACATACATTATACTATCTCAGGACCATTGCTTTTAAACAAAGTGTGCACACACAGTTTTATTATCTTATCAACCTAAGAATTGTTTTACAAAATAAAATAAATTAACGTGACTCAAGTGAGAGAATATTAAAAAAAAATGTATTCTAAAATTTTTATATGTAAGCTCACATTAATTATTTTTTTATTATTTTTTAAAATTTGAGTTAGTTGTGATCCACTGAGATTTATTGTAAGTCTAATTATTATTTGAATGATCATACAATTAATAAGCCTTAACATGCATTAATTATAAATATGATGAGAGATTAAAAGTATGGGCTAATGATTTTATTAAAACTCGTGATAGGAAGGCTTAGTAAGACATTATTAAATAGAGCTAGTTTTTCTCTTTAACCCTCATAAAGTGCTTATACCCATTAAGAGCCGCTCAATTAGTCTAGGGTAATAGGAAGGAAAACCCACCATTTTAAGTTGTTGTCATAGTGACTATTGGTATGCATCTTGTTCAAATCTCACAAAGTATTTTAATCTTCATACAAGATCTATAGACTAATAACATTATTTTGGATTTTAGGATAAAAAAGATCTACAAATGCTATAAAGCTGGTTTCTTAACATGCATCCTATAGCTTAGCAGATGATTAGGATGAAAATAGTATTATTTGAACACATAAAAAAAAATGAAGTCATCATTGTTTTTCTTGTGGTTTTTTTCTATCTTCATTTTCTTGTCTTTCTCTTTGGGCCTAGGCCCCTAAGTCTCCCAAAAAAAAAAAATAATGATAAGTAAATTGATTTGAGAATTCAATTACGATTAATTTTAAAAATACGCCTCATTAACAAAAATAACAAGTGCATCTCTAAGAAATTTCTCTAATTTTATAAATGTGAATTTTGAAATAAAACTAGTACTTGTTTAATTTAAAATTTTAAATGAACTAAATAAGACAGAATAAAATAAATTTTACACTGCCGTATTTATGAATAGGGTTGACTATAATGATTTTCTAATTCAAATTTTTAAGTTGGAGCAAAACGGGGCTGAGTCCTTAATAATATATAAAGGAAATATTGCTGTATTAAAAAAAAAAAACCGAAACTTTGGTTTATTACAAAAAAATCAAAAGGTTGTTCAATAATTAAAAAAAGGAAAAATAAAAAAGAACTGTCGTTAGACCAAAAAATGTCGTTCAATCCTTGGCCTCAGGCAACAAAATGTGGTTGAAGTGGGTATTCCCGACAAATTCTTGGATCGAATGGTTTGTAGATTGATCCCATTATAAATAAAGTAAAAATAACATAAATAAATGTCGAAAAGTCATTGATAAATCTTAATTTATATAATATTTATATAATTATTGAGAATTAACTTGATCCACAATTTTTTTAAAATAAATTAGGCTACCTTTAGAATTTCTGGTAACTCTCACAGCTTTCACCCTCCAATCAGCTTACAAAGAACCGCATTTTACATTTTTATTAAAAATACAAAAGAAAGAACTTTGGCTAAGCCGGTTGGTTTCAGTATCATCTATCCCATGATAGAAAGCTAAATTTAATCATTGCAGTCCTGTTTTCTTCCCCCTTTCTTTTTTATTTTTAACGGAAATGTAGTCCTGTTTTCAGAGGAACGCTACTCGCACAACATCTTCCGTCACAACCTCATAATTGAAAAATGACAACCCGAAAAAGGTTTAAGTGGGGCGTACATTTTTTATTTGGTGGAGCCTACGCAAAGGGGCCAGCATCAATGTAACCAAAAAGACAAACGCATCGATGTTTCAGACGATCTTGAATATTGTGGCCGAAAAGAAAAATGGAAAATGACAAAATCTTGAATAACAGTGGATTTAAGAATCCAGGAGGAATTTACTTTCCTCAAATAACTTAAAGGAAAGAAGGATCACTCCTTGGCCTCCTGGGTTCCCTCAATGGAAAGGCCAATGAACATTATACTTGACTACGATCACGAAGTAATCAAAACTAACAAATACGAAAACTCATCAGTGGAGCATGAACTCATTTTAGAGCCCATAGGTTACAGCGTGGAAAAGAATAAGCATGCCTTGTTGCCTATGCGTCACAATTTCAACCAGTGTTGACAAACGCAGTTGGTGGAAGGGTATATAGCAGGGGAAGAAAGTAGCAGAGTAGCAGCAGCATTGTGCTCCTCTCGTGTTTTCCAGATAATCTGGTGGACTTTATATGGCCTCTAAGTACCATACAAGGTTATAAGTGTTCAAGACAGTCGGCTAGAAGGAACTCCATTTCCAACATACAGGCATTATCTATAATGCAGGCTAGAAGGAACTCCATTTCCAACATACAGGCGTTATCTATAATGTTGGCTAGAAGGAACTCCAGTTCCAAGATATGGGCATTATCTATAATGCTTACTCAAAAGGAGCAATTACAGCCACCTCTCGATTAGGTGCCTAATGCATAACAGTTATTCTAGGTGGAATGAATCGTTAGACAAAAAGCAAGAAATTCATTAATTTATATAAATTTACCAGTTGGAGAATTGGGAAAATTGCAAGTAGCCACCCCTCTTCAACTTTGAGCCATTTGCAAACACCCCCTTAACTTTAAAAAAACAAAAAATCTGTCCTTCAACTATCACCCTTTAAAATTTAAACCCTTTTGTTCATTTTCTCCTTCTGTTAACAGAGATGCCAACTCAAATTCTATCATTTGTTTTCAGACAAAAAGGAGTGTATCACTTGACAAATAATAGGGTGAAGTGGCAACTCTGTCAACATGAATACAGAAAAAATGGACAGAAGGTTTTAAATCCCAAAGGGAGATAGTTGATGTTTTTCTTTTTTTTAAATTTTCAAAGTTGAAGAGGGTGTTTGCAATTGTCTCACAGTTGAAAGGCCGTATTTGCATTTTTTTTTCCTGGTAGAATTTTGATAGGTAAATAGCAGCTTATTATAAAGGGCCTCAAAACACAGGTTTGATAACCCTCGTTGAAATTAGTTAATCTAAATGTTTTCAACGAAAAAGGTATGGTTGTTTAGAGTAGACAATTAGATTTATGTTTCAGCTTATTGACTTTTTTGCTCATATAGATAGTATCTGGTTACAATCTAGCACTATGTTGTTTTCTTTCTTTCCTAGAACTTGAAAAAAATTGTTCTCTACACAAGTTTTGAATTAAGATTTTAATTCCAGCTTACAGCCGTGAATCTCATGAATTCTAATACTCATTAAACCCACAATTCGTGTACGTACATTTGACTCCAGCTGTAAATTATTGGATGCTGTTAGTCAAAACTCAAAACATTTAATCTCAACAAAAACTAAATGAAATACTACATCACTCCTAAGTAAATTTTGAATGGTCATATGCCACAATTCATGCAAGGAAATCCAACAAATCAAAGTTCAATTTTATGGGCTTATCTCAAGAGGGACAAATTACAACTCTGTAATTCCAACAATCCAAGTGTCCACAACAAAGGACATGCTTAGCAAAATCAACAACAGAGGATAGAAGGAAACTTGGAATTGCATTAAAGCAGTGTGATCACATGGATCCAAATTCTATATACAAACATCTAAGAGCTAAGGAGCTAGCTTCATAAAACTTCCAGTAAACAACATTGCGCAAGCTTCAATAAAAACCCACTAGTAGCAGTAGGCAAGTGAACAAGTTTGCAGAACATAGAAATCACCAAATATATATTTTACATAAATAGTATAGAACATACCATTTCGAATCATCCAGATACCGTATCAGTTTCACCGGAACCCGATGCCCCATTAGCAGGAGTGGCAGTCACCCTCTTCTTCTTTTCTTCCTCGTATTCCTGGTCATCCGTTGGAAGCTCAAACCTGCACACTGGGCATGAGTTTCTAGAACCCAACCAGGGCACTATGCAATCCCCATGGTACTGATGCCCACAGGGCAATCGCTTTGCCATGTTTCCCACACCCACCATATCTTTGCATATAGCGCACACCAAAGCTTGATCCTCCGACACAATCTCCACCGTTGGCAGTGACTCCACCGCGGATTTTGCCGCCGGTGGGGCCCCTCTCCTCCCGCTTCCATCACTTTCCGCCATGGTCAGCAGCAGAGCTTCATAATCAGCAGCATCGACGTAATCTCCCGGGTTCCCGAAAAACCGATCCGAATCCGGCACTTGAAGTCTGAGTTCTATGGAATTGTCTTCCAGACCCATCAGTATATCAGCCCAATCCAAGATCCGGTTCCTTCTGATCCTCCTCGTGCCGGTTGCCAAGTCTCTGATCCGACTCGTCAAGTCTCTGATCCGGTTCCGCATACTCCTCCTTCGCATATCTTCTTCGGCTTCGTCTCCACTCGGATCCTCGCCTCCCAGTCGATCTTGATGCTCTTCGTTTCCTTCGTGCTCCTCTTCTCCTTCATCATGGAACTCCACCCCATCATCTTCGTCGTCCTCGTCATTGTTGTTGTTGTTGCTGCTTTCTTCATCGTCATCCCAATCATCGAGCTCAACCCTGAGAAAATCATCGCCCGAGGAGTGGTTCCGAGGCGGAGGAGGAGGCGCGTCGTCGTCACGAGCCGACTCCGCAAGTAGCCGAAGCACACGCAGAAACTGCGATCCGAAATGAGGATCATCGATCAGATCGGAGGTCGCAGAAGGCGGAGCCAAAGACGGTGAAGCGATCGATTCGACGAACCCATGCTTGCACTCGCAGCAGAGAATGTCAGGGACATCAGGCTGTGTTTCGATGGATACACGCTTTTCGCAGTGGTAGCACCAGTACTGCAAAGCATCGGTTTCCGGAAAGGGTTGCTCCGGCGGTGGGGAGGGTGGCTCGGCCATGATTTCTCCGACGAGTAGACACCAAGACACGGCGGAGAAGGGACCCACCTGAGTTCAGCTGAGAAGCGAAAGAATGGGCAGAGGGTAGATAGGGAGCGAGCGAGCGAGCGAGAGGAGAGGTTGTTGGATATGAATGAATTAAAATTGACTCAAAAAAATCTCAATTATTTTTTGTTTTAATTAATTAATTGCTCTCTCTGGGTCGTTCATTTTGAGGACAAACCAATCAAAGGAAAAAAAAAAAAGTTATATATATTATTTGTGCCACAAGCACAAGTGGGAAAAGCCAAGGTTTACTTGATTTGTAGTGCTTTTCCCTTTTAACTCTAATTAAAGTTTGATTTTGAATTAATAGCGTGTCCAAGAAAAAGTTGAACAACCTTTAACAGTTTGTTTGAATTTCGTAATATATTAGTTTAATATAGAGGTAATTGTTTTGTTTTGTTTTGCTTATTTGGCACCATCATTCTAGAGACGAAGCACCCCTTTCTCAACAGTATCCTAACCACATGTACTGGACTGTGAGCCACTTTTTTCAAGCTTATCTGGCGGTGACGATAATTATTTTAAGGTAAAATAACTTTTTTATTTAAGAGATGAATTAATTAGATAATTTTTATTATAAAAATTAATATATATATATATATATATATATACACACACACACTCTCTCTCACAACTTGCTTTAAAATAAAAAGCCGGTCATTGCTAAATTCAAGAGATTCGTTTACTTTTATTTATATAGAAATTTATTTATTAGAACAGTTATTTTGTCAAAAAATTAGTTTCAAATATATAGAATTAAATTTAGATACAATTATTTATATTTATATTATTATATTTTTTAATTAAAAATAAATAATTTATTAATAAAAACATGACAAATATATAATTTAATTAAAAAACTATTCAATTATTTATAAAAATTATATATTTGTTACATTATTATTAAATAATCATTTGTTTGTCATATTTTAATTAAACAATTTAATAGTAAAAATACAAGGATCTACATATAAATTTTTTATATTTTTACTATCAAGTTTGATAATTAGAAAACAACAAATGTATGATATTTATCAATAATAACATAATAAGTATATAATTTAATTAGATAACCATTTAATTGTTTGCAAAATCTATACAGTTGTCATATTATTATTGGAGAATTATTCATTTGTTATATTTTAATTAAAAAAATTGATAGTGAAAATATAAAGACTACATATAAACCCTTCCACATATATATTATAAATTAATTTTGAAAAGAATAATCATTTCTCATAAGAGATTGATAGTTTTAAAAAGCATTATTAAGAGAGCTATACCGAATTGACTGGTTCAATTAAAAAAAATGACAAATGAGTTTGTCATGCAATCCATTAAAGAAGAAAAATTGAACCCTTATCAATGCGAGCAATTTTCTCCTCTTTTTTTTTTTTTTTTTTTAAATTTTGGTGCAAAACTTACAACTTGACCAAAAGGAATGGAACCAGTTCCGCATCTATTGAGCCGACATGACATCACCTTCAGGATAAATACAAAGCAAATTGTACATATAGAACTATAAAAAGTAACAAATAACTTCAACACTTATATTTTAATTTAACTAGTCTAACCACATTTTGATCATGACTCAATAACTAAACTGCAGATAACTTCTTATCCCTAATTAAATGACTGATTCAATTTTCAAAATATTGTTTAAAAGTATATTTAATTTGTCACAGAGCAATTTACTTTAGGATGTTTATTGGAAAAAATTGACCCAAGAGACCATCAAGGAAGTTCAGTCTGCGCACAATATTACAAGTTAGAATTAGGTTTGCAAGTCGGATTGGATTGAGCTTAAATTCCTCCAACCTGCGATGTGCAATCTGAAAAAATTTTAAACCAATCCAACCCACATAATTTTTAATATATATATTTTTCTTAAAGTTTAGTCACTAGTATCTTTTAATTTCTTCCACATATAACAATTGGCGGCTTCCCCACCCCCCCAAAAAAAAAAAACACAGTAAGAGTGTGTGGTCGATTGTTTTAATTGTTAAATCTTACCTCCTATGATTAATGTCACACGTTAGCTCAGGGTGACACTCCTTTTCAACCCCAAAATATATAAGACGTAAACGAAGCTCGAGAGCTAGGCAACACTACATTTTAATGCTCTTATTTTATTTTCCGCTTTAATTAAACAAATATCAGAAAATGAAAAACAAAGTTCACTTGCCAAATATATATCGCAGCCCAGAACAAAGAGAATTTTGAGGTAAAATAGGCACACATGATATTAGGATTCTCATACACAAGGCGATCCAAGGCACAAATGCAAATAGGGGGAAGGCGGGAGGCAATAATTTGCAAAGACAGAAAACAATTATACAGGCACAATTTACAACTCATCAGGAAATTGATATGATACAGAGTATCAGCAGAAATAGAAGCACCCTCTTCAAATCTCCAAATGCCTTAATCTTTCAGATGATGCCAACCTTCCTAAATTATCATAGCATCAAAGAAGCACAGCAGGTTCATTGATGCTACCATTAAAGTTAACTTTACAGCATTCAGGAAAATGCAGCCCAGCCTCGTCGAACCCAACCTTCGTAACATGTGGGCAGGCCCTTACGTCCAAGTATTCTAGATAATTGCATTTACCCAAAAGAATGCCTATACCTGCCACTGTGATCTTTGGACAATTATTTACCTTCAAAACCTTCAAACTCAAAACAGCATCTTCGCTGCCTATAAGCTGGAATGCAGCATCTGTCACCTCTTCACAGCAGCCAATGTCCAGAGCCTCAAGGCTTCTGCACTGACTTAATATACAGCTCAATGAAGAGTCGGAGATGTTTAGACACCAATCCATCCGCAAGTTCTTAAGATTGCTTCTACAAGAAGTAGCCAGCAACTTTATCGCGTCATCAGAGACATTCCGGCAACCACCAATGATTAAGGTCTCAAGATTATTACAGAAATTGGCTAAGGAAATCATAGTTTCATCCCCAATTTTATAGCAATCTAACAATTTCAGTGTCTTGATAGAAGATGAACAAGCCTTGGAAAGGCATGAAACCCCTACATCACCAACATTGCTGCATTTGTTGATGTCTAGATACTTGATCTGTTGACAACCACTTGCAAGGTTTGTTAGTCCCTTGTCAGTAATATATATGCACCCTTGCAATTCCAACTCTTCTAAATCATGACAATTCTTGGAGAGAGCTTCTAATACACCATCTGTAACAAATCTGCATCCTGCAAGATGCAATATTCGTAGGTCAGGACACCCCTTGGCAACTGCTGACAATCCCTTGTCTGTCAGCTTTCTGCAGTAAGATACATCCAAGGACTGTAATATTGAAAGACCCTCGCCAATTGCAGCCATTCCAACATCTGTGATTCCTGTATATTAACAACACATACAATAACCTGTCAATCTCATTTTGAAAATTTTACATTAAATACATTAGATGGTATACCAAAAACTTAAAAACTTGATATCACTCGAATTTGAAAACATGAAATTTTATATAACACCACAGTCCACACCAATCTAAATGCAAATTTACTCTTCTTTTTTATTCTTTTCTCTTTATCTATCTATTTATTTATATATTGTCTTTCCTTCTGCATTTACAACTGCAAAATCAGAGGGGAAGGTGGAAATGATTGTTCTTTCACTCTTTAGAGTGCCGCAGTGACAGCTTGGGATCTTTGCTTGCGGGCAAAAATGAGAGTAAAGTCATGAACCAGAACGGGATAGGTTCGTATACTTGGACTTCAGCACTTTTTGAACCAAGACCCCAATGTTTGAGGGTTACAAATTATGTTGTCAAATGAGTAAAAGTAAAAATTCTATAAAAATTCCTGCTCCGAAAACTTTACTTCAGAAATGTAAAGAAATTACTAATACGTTTGGAAAATTGGAGTTTTAAAGAAGCCATGGGTTATTAAGAACTGAACATCCCCCCGTTTAAGTTAGTCAACTGCTTTTAAGGGATGCCACGGGTCTCTCGGTAAGCCACTCTAGTTTTGTTAGGCACTTAGAAGCACCGATACTCCAAATTTGGAGCCGTACCCGTACCGGATACGTATCCAATACCGACACGCGTACCGTAAGGGTACAAAAGTATCCGAAACGTTTCTTTGCGTATCGAAACGTTTCGAAACGTTTCTTTGCGTACCGAAACGTTTCGAAACGTTTCTTTGAGTACCGAAACGTTTCGAAACATTTCTTTACGTACCGAAACGTTTCGACACGGCTAGAAAATGACTCCAAAACGTCCTTGAAATGGCAGTGAAACGTTTTTCTCCTTAAACGACTTCATTTCGTCCATCATTTAAACCCCCAACCCGTCAAACGCTTCAGTTCTTCTCCCTCAGCTTCAGTTCTTCTTCCTCGCTCGCTGCTTCTGGTGCTGCTGCATCTCGCCATGTGTCGCCTACCCTGCTACATCATCCTCTCCGACGACGCCTTCTGTTCCTCTATCATCTTCTCCGGCCAGTGGCAGGTGCATCTTCTTCTCCGGTGGCAAGGTTTCTGTTTTCAATTTTTTTTTTTTCAGAAACTTGAATGACAGAGAAAAACGAGCCTAGAATTTTATAACTTGGCTGATAATTTGTCTCTCCTACTTGTGTTTCAATTCATTCCTGTGATATGTGCCTCTGTTTGTAGAAAATTAAACTAGAATGTTCTGGGTTTGTGATATCTGACTTCACTTGTTCATTGTTCAACCAATTAAACGTAGCAATAAAAGGAGGTGGAATAATGACTCTTCACATTATAAGGATAACAACAATGGCTGCAATTTGTAAGCTGATGAAACAAACTAGGGCTCACCTAATTTTGATTCCTCTACTCATTAATTGATTAATTATTTTATTCACTAATTATGCTTGATTAATTAGTTTTTAATGTATTAGATTATTGAATATATATATATATATATATTTTTTTTTTCCCGTACCCGTATCCTAAAATTTTAAAAATTGTCGTATCGCACGTATCGTATCGTGTCGTACCCGATACGCATACCCGTATCAGTGCTTCTTAGGTTAGGCATCATACGAGAACTAGAGTGATGGTGGTTTCTAGTTCTACTTCTATCCATAGAAAATGAAAGCCATGAACAGTGGAAATAAAAATGAAGTAGAAGAGTCCAGATTCCAAACGAACAAATTCAAACTTGATTGAAAAGGATCTTTCTGATTCTCGAAGAATGATCTTTTCGCTGTTATCTTTGTTCTTGGTCCAGCCAGCTTTGGTGTGGCTACGAAAAAAGCTTCCTCCGTCAGTTCTTTTACTCTCTTTCTCTTTAGAGCTTTCTGGTGAAATGAACCGAGTTCGATTTGAACTAGTTGAAAAGGCTATTCCAATTACCACAAACTATAGGGAAACTTCAGCGAGTGCTCAAGCTCCACTAGCAGTAAATACTAAGACTGACATTTTGATAATCAATAATCACCAATAACTGACATAACACGATATAGAAAAGCTGAAAATCGGAGTTAATCAAAGCTCAGTTGAAGGTTCGCAATCGCAGAAGCCACAGAGAAACAAAATAAATAAATAAATAAAAGATAAAAGACCCACCTTTACAATTATGCAAATTAAGTACCCTTAAGCATCTGAAACTTTTGGCGATAACAGAGAGGTCGGAATCGGTAACCCCTGGATGGAAGGAGCGAGAAGTTGACTGAGAGAGATCCAACTCGACCAAGCTGGTGAACCTGGCGGCCAATCGGTGGAGCATGTGGGGCCCAGCACGAGCGGCGAGCTTCTTCCTCTCGGTGCTCTGCAAGTGAAGCCATCTCTTACAAACCAACCCAAAGATCTCCTTATCGTTGTCGCTCTCAAGCCTCGCCAGGATGGACCGGAGCTCATCGTCCGTTAGAGTGTCGTTTATGCAGAGTGTAGAGTCCGAAACGGCGTCAATCGAAGCCATTGATGGGAATGCCGATCAAACCCTAACGCTAACCCCAAATTTGGGGGACTAATTGCAGAGAGAGATTAGCACAAGAGACTAAGCTTAAAGAAATAAAAGACGCTAATATCACTGCGTTCCTTTCGGATTCGGGAGGGAAGTACGCCGATACTACCCATAGATACCAACTACTTTCCTTCGCGGATAAAGTTCCCGACTGTTGAAATTACTGAAATGCCCTCCTTGGCCAACTTTCATCGGTAGCTTCTACTCCAAACCGAAATCATCACAGAAAATGATTTCCGCTATTGAAGGGGGTTAGGGTGTGTTTGTTTTTGCGTTTATATGAGTCAAAATTACATTTTTTACAAAGTCACAATTTGTTATTTTTATTCTAACGCGATTTTTCACCGTAAATCTAAACACATATTTAGTGGCGTAGCCGAAATTTCATATAAGAACCGAGTTTGTTTGTGTTATTAATAAGGATATAAGTGTTGGAATAACAAGTGAACAAGTGTTGCGTAATTTTAAGAAAAATTGTATAAACGTATCTTTTTTATTTAAGCCGTGTTAGTTGGAACAATTTAACTTGCAAAGTTTTGGAAAATATGAATTACATCATAATTGGTCTATGATAATTTAAGACCTTATAAAACATTTATAATAATTTAATTTAGTGAAGTCTAAAATTTTAAAATGCTTCAGTTATTATTAGAATAAAAGCATTAGAATTAGAATAACAAAGAATTAAAATTGTGTAAGTTTAAGAAGGATTGTATAAACTTATTTTTTTTTCAATTAAGCCGTATTACCTAGAATAATTTAACTTGAAGTCTTGTAAAATATAAATTAGACCGTTTTAGGTCTATGATAATTTAAGACTTTATAAGACATTCATAATAATTTAATTTAATAGAATTTAAAATTTTAAAAATTTGCATCGTACTAGATATATAAAAAAGAAAAAGGAAATACATTTTATGACAAACTGTACAAATCCATTCGATTTGATCCAAACATATTCGAAGAGTGCAGATTGTTTAAAACTACGATCAACAACTAATATGTCCCCCCCACCCTTTTCGAATGAGTTTGATGCAAAATGTACCGCTAGATTAAAGTTTTTAGTATTAAATGATATATTTACAAAATTTTACATTAATCTTAAAACGATGTAGTATCCCACTAATTAATTTTTCTTAGGATAAAGATTATATGCTGCTTGAATTTAAAAGAAAGTAAAAAGGGAATTTTGAAAAAAAAAAAAATAAATAAAGAAGAAGCTCTGGTTCAATAGAAGAGGGAATAAGGTTCTAGTGACATATCCTTGTCCAAGTTAGATTTTAGTTTGGTAGGTCGTTTGAGGGTAGTTTTCATGCCTTAATTCTCATTTTCTGTTGTATAACCACTACTTCACTTGATTTTTCTTTTTCTCTTTCCCCTTCTTGTTTTGACTTCTCTTCACTCTCTCCTACTTTGAAAATTGACATTGTCGTCATCTAGCTCTTCCTTTTATCTATTTGCAATTAGCTGATTGTCCATAGTAGAATTTAAATATATTAAGTTATAAGTGTAAATAGAAAAGTTTGAAAAAAAGAACTCACATTAAATAGAATTGAATTTCGAACAAAAAATATAAATAAAAAGATCTTATAAACAGACATAATGTTTTATTGGTTTCTTTTTAAATTCCAATGAAAAATATTCCAATAATTGAAAATGTTTTAGGTAACTGGAGGTCCCTTGAGCAAGCCCTAACATAACACATTTGGTATCATAACAAACTAAAAAAATACTTTATCTATAAGAGACCAAAATAGAATTTGTTTAATGATAACGTGACAACTTGATATTTTATTTACACAACTTATCAACATATTGGATGTTTCCCAAAAAAAAAAAAGGTTTTCTCACATGTTATGTTTTTATTAAAAACTTAATAACAAGCACCTTAAGAACTTTATATAAATAATTTTAAAAATATTTGAATTTATGTAGAATAACATTATATTATGGATCTTGTACTTAACTTGAAAAATACCTGCGAGTTGAGCACTGCCATTAATTACAGACCTTAACTTGAACGGGGACCTTAAAATTTTCAAAAATTGTCCACCCTCATAGGTTTGTCCAAATTATCAATTGGCTATAAGATTTATATGCAGTTATTAAGTGTTTATTGTAACATTCTTCAATAAAATATATTATATAAATAATTGTTTTCATCTCAGCACCATATTCTTGACTTAAAACAAAAAAAAAGTACAAAGTACAACATGCCACAATTTTATTGAGAACCTAATAGCAAACAAGTGAAAACTTGAACTAAGTTTTGTTCTTAATAAAATAATGCGTTAATGGACTGGTATGACACAAACATGAAGGAAAGAACTGAATATAAGTAGAGCAGTGTCACATTTGCATTATAAATGTACCAGTTTAACAATCATAATCCCCAGCAAGGGGTTGACTTATGATAGAATCATAAGTCAACCCCTTGCTGGGGATTATGATTGTTAAAACCATCAATTAATGATGGCTGCTTTCAAAATGAATCAACTATAGGGTGTGTGGGTAAAAGACATGGGAAACCAACCAAGAATTAGTGAGAAGAGTTAGAACAAGTAAGCACACACTCATCTAAGAATTGGGTGAGCTGAGAAGTATACAGTTTTGGGTCATTTCTAAAGTGATCAACATGGGGTGTGGACACAAAATTGCATGCCCTCACATCATGGCCGGCCCTTCGCTGTTTCTCCACAAATGATTCCACAGAAACTGCAGGTATAACTCTGTCTGCTGTGCTATAGATGTATAACTGTGGGCAGCTTGGTTGCCTTGATGATAACATGCTCAAAACATCAGAGAGCCTCCTGCAATATGATTTCAAATTATTATGATAGAGCATGTCTATTCATATAGGAAATTACCGCAGAATATTGTCTTTTAATAAGAATGACAAACTACTTATATACCAACTATAAATATGTATATGCATGGCCTCCCGTAACAATGGGTCATATGTACCAAAGTCGTTGGTGATTGGTCATCTCCCATGTATCAAATTATAGAGATTATTATATCTTGGTTAAATAGCTATGGCCCTGGACTTGTCAAATACCGCCTTTCCTAAACATCGCATTTGCCGATCTCTTCAGCTGTGAGTTTTACTAAATCCTAGTACTTCATTATTGTAACCTAGAAAGGACATTGCAGAATATCACTTTTCTAAAGCACCTATTTCTGTTGTGTTTCTTAATACAATCTTATTCCCGAAATTCTTACAAGTTTACAACCAGTTAATGGCTTACATACTCCTGAGTTCTCATATTTGATTCACTAAATTGCGAGCACAAACATTAAGGGGTAAGGAGATTTCAAAAACAACCTGATCCAATCAATGATAATGAAATGGAATTACCCATTTTCTAGAAGAGTACTTGGGATTGGAATGTCTCAAAGACTTATGAGAGGTGGTATCACATATCATCTTTTGTTTTGTTAATTAATAAGTACAAGAGGAGTTATTGTAGAGTAAATACCTATTCACTGCCGGAAGATTCAGAATCACCTCGAAAAATTTTCTTAGTATTAATAGCAAAGCTGCTTCAGTTGCTGCAGGTTCATCCCTGGCAATTGATGCCTCAATGCCTTTATAATTCGAGGATACACTTCTTTTTGTAGCTACACTATTTTTCTTGAGGAACGCTGCAGAGAAACCTGAAGCCCAGACCTGAAAAGACAACCAGATAATTTATCTTACCTAGCATCAGAAATTTTTTAAAAAGCAGGATGAGATGTTAAAAGAATAAAGAAATCATCTGTCAGTTCACTCAATTTTTTTTCTTTTGGGCCATGAGTTCACTCAAATTTTTGAGAATGCCCAAGAACTTCAAAGGCTTAAATTTAGAAATGATTGCATCATGTTCTCCATATTATCCCGCATTGGTGACAAAATAAACTGAAAAGTTCAAATGCTAATATTTCCCATTCATCAATCTATTACAACTCAACAAGGGAATCCAGTTGATTATTTTGAAATTGAAAATATATAGGACAGCATTGAAGTATGAAAGGACACAGAGATAGCAATAGAAGTGTGAACACTGGAAAGGATAACAAACAGTATACAAAATATGCCCGCAGCAGACTGCTATTTTCCATATAGAGAGCATTAACATAGCATAATAGCATATGACTCATTCCCACAACAAAAGGCTATGTTCACCAGAATTCAACAATTGCAAGAGTCGTTACCTCTGGGTCCGGATAGGCAACAGGTGCAGAATCTACAATGCAGCCCCTAATCCTACCCATTATTGATGGATCCCACTTTTGAAACTGCTCCAGAATAACCCCATATCTGCAAGGTTTACCAAACCAATCATACAATGACAAATGGCTTCCTAAGAATAGAAAAAATGCCAAATTATGTGCATGGGCTTGTGTGTAACAAAGAGCAAAGAGTTCACTCACGTTAACCATCCAGTGTTGCTGAAAGTGTGAAATACTAGATTCTTTTGATTTTCTCCTTCCAGCCAGTCTGCCAAGTGGTCCACAAGCAAGTGAACATTTTGTTCTGCTTTCCCCCCCGGTTGATAACTTAGAACCTCACCCATTGGAAAGGTAAATGTAATGGCATGAAACCCCCTTGAAGTGTACCATTCTGCATACTTCTTAAGATGTTTCTGCTTTGATCCCAACCATCCCAGTAAAACCACCACTGTCCTTGACTTTTCTAATGAACAATTGGAATCACCTAAAACACCCACAGCATTTGGCTCAGGTAAATGCCACTGGTACATAACCTCAGAAGGTGGAGTGGAGATACTCTTGGAATATGCAGATGGCCTGGACACTTTAGGCAAGCCAGCAGAGTGATATAAATTGTGAAGCAGTGGAGATGAAGCAACAGAAGAATAGTACAAATTTGAGACGAAATTGGGGTCCACAGATGGGACCCGGAAATTTACATTAGGAACAGGTACTCGAATTCGGGTAACAAAAGAGAGGTTAGCAAGCTTAGAAACGGAAATATGAGAAACCCATGATGAACTTGAACCTTGTATGGAATTAAAAGCCGAAGAATTCGTCAAGTCTGTGGTAGAACAAACATCCGATGCTCCACGAGATGGCAAAGGCAATTTATCCGAGAGGTCAGCAGAGAAAGAAGCTGCGGCAACAGCAGCAGCAGCCACTAGAGGTCGCTGAAGGACCCCAGATAACGAAGCCATTGAAGAAATTCAATGCAAAACCTCCCAGACAAAAATTATAACAATCAAATTCCAAAACCCAGATCTCCCAGAATGTGTGAAAGTTGAAACACACCTGCCCAACATGAAAGAACAATGCTTTATCAAATCCAATGACGACCCATCAAGGAAAATTAACGAATAAAAGAAGGTAGGTGGAGGCGAATCAAATTTGAACGAACGAAAAAAGGGAAACCGCACGATTTACACGTAAAGAAAACGCGCACCAGATGCCAAGCGAGAATCTAGAACACTATGGGGATATTCGATCGTGCCAAAAGATTATTCGTACCTTGGTGTTCGAATCCCTCCAGGAAATCGGGCTGTCAAAACGACGTTGACAGCCCGATTGAAACTCTTGATCCTCCCTGGATCACCAAGAAGTTTCGTTTTATGAGGTTAGATAATCAGATTTGGCCCCATATTACCTGCGAGTGAAACCCAAACACGTGAAAGGTCAGCCAAAGATTTCGCAAATTTAGTTTTTTTTTTTTTAAATAAAGTATAACGTGACGACTCAGAATTAATTAGCCAACATGATCACGTCACCCGTGAATTTTTTTAAAACACCGAATTGAAGTCAAACTTTTTAATTAAGAGCATAATATATGCATATTAAATAAGGAGGGAAATATTTTATTAAATTTTTATTAATATTTAGATAAATAAAAAATTAATTTCAAAATTTTTAAATTTTTAAATAAAATGTACACAAATTAGATTCTTTATTTTAAGATTTTGTACTAATATTAAAAAAATTTAAGTTCAAATTTCTCTTTTATGAGATCATGTATCAGAAAATACAACCTCTGCATAATAATAATAATAATAATAATAATAATAATAATAATAAAATCATATCTGCTTCACAGTTCGAAGATATGTGAATTATTAATTGCTTGACATACCAAATTACATGTTAATATTTTTAAATAAAAATTAAATTATAATATATTTTATATTTTAAAAATAACAAAGAAAAGTAATAGAAGTCAAAGAATTTCTACTATTTTTTGCTTACATTTATATTTATATATTTTTAAATACTTTTTTCATTGTCTTATATAAATTTGAGAGATCACAGAAAGCAAAAATTCAATCACATATATAAAAATATAAATAATTTTTACAAGAATATATATATATATAATCGATATTACAAAAGCAACTGTAACACAACTCTTATCAAACATGAAACACGTGAGGTTCCCATAAGAGTGAGAAGGAGTCCACATTGCGAAGGTCAAGGAAAGGAAGGCGGCGACCCCGCGCAATAACAATCGTGGAGTTTTTAAAAGGATTAATTTTAAATGCACTTCTTTATATATTTAATATTAAATTTTTTATTAAAATATAATAAATATATAATTTTTAATAAAAAAAATATATTAAATTATTATTTAATTAAAAATTATATAATTATTTGTAAAAATTGTAAATTTTCACATTTTGATTAAAAAATTATATACTTATCACATTTTAATTAAGAAAACTAACAATAAGTATATAAAAAATTATATAAATATGTTTTCTTCTTTAAAAGATTTTATTTAATTGAAGAAAGACTTCATAAAATAGCAATAGATAAATTATCTTTTTCTTCCTTAAACAAATTTAAATTATCCCACTCTTCTTTCAATTTTAAAAATATATAACTTTTCAAAAATAAAAAAAAAATATATGTTACCCTTAGTTCCATTATAATAAAAAATAAGCTATAATTATATTTTTAAAAAATTTATATGCAATTTTTTATATTCTTACCATCAAATTTTTTAGTTAAAATATAATAAATAGATAATTCTCTAATAATAACATAATAAATCTATAATTTTTATAAATAACCATTTATTTTTTTAATTAAACTATACACTTGTCATATTATTATTAGCAAATTATACATTTGTCATTTTTTAATTAAAGAACCTAATAACAAAAATATAAAGAACTGAATCTAAATATAATCCTTACATTTATTCTAACCAAAATACTTATATGTTAATTATTTATATAATATAGTAAATATTATATTTATTTATTTGACTTTGTATAAATTGATCAATTTTTTAACTCAGACCTAGCATCTACTTATGACTTAATCCTTCTCAATGAGACTTCTATTTTACAAAATTTCAAGGAAATATATAAAAATTCCTTTTTAGCTTTAAATCACCTATCTATAAAATCCTGCAACTTTTATATTTCAAAAAAATAAGAGCTTATATTTATTTTTCTCTTATTAATTTATTTGTCACATTAAACATCTGTATATTTGATATGGCAAATTTTTATTTGTCCCAATATCAGTATGTCAATTATGGATATATCAAGGTTGTGAATGAAAAAAAAAAACCAAAATAGCATATTTGCTGAGGTGCAAAAATTAAGGAATCTAATTCTTTTTTAAAACTTTAAAAAATTATTTGTAAATAATCTAAAGTTCAAAGAAACTTTTTGTATTTTTTTGTTCAAATTTTAAAGTTTCACCAGCTTACCCCATGAATTTTATAAAATTAGGATTCACATGTCCTTTCATTTATAAAATTTTATAAATGTGATAATTCACAAGTTCTTATAGCCTGTGGAGAATGGGAATGTGAAAAGTATTAATAGATATAAGTGCAACTTTTTATACTTTTATTATTAGATTTTTAATTAAATTATGTCGAATATATATTTTCTAATAATAATATAATAAATATATAGTTTGAAAAATAAATTACAACAAAAATCAATATAAAAAATTGTATATAAATGTTTTGTCCTGAACATAATAATCATAAGTTTAAGAGGTTGATGTGATAAGAAGCTATTAAACTTAAAAGGGAGTAAAAAGCTGCAACAGAAAGTAATGTTACCCCTATGAAACTTAAGTTTTAAATAAATAAAACATATTTTTTTAGAAATAGGTTAAATTATTATTTTGTTGTTATAATTTCGGTCAATTTCTTAATTTAGGTTTTATGCTTTAAAATTTATAATTAAGTCTTTATAATTTAAAAAATAATAATTTAATCATTACCATTAACTTTGGTTAGTGTGTCCCTTTTTGTTGATATATTTAATTATATATTATTTTGATGTTTTGAATATATATTATTTATATTAACAAAATAAGGATAAAAATAAATAATGAAAAATGAATTCACATGTATGATGAAATTTTTGTTAAGTAATTTAAATGAGTTGGTTTGAATATGTATTCAAAGTATTAAGAAAGTAAAATAAGAAACAAATTAAAATTTGTTTAAAACTATAAAGAATTGGCTATACATTTTTAAACTATATGAAAAAAATTAAAAATTAAATAAAATTATAAAGACCAAAAGCAATTGAACCAAAAAATTAATATGTTGTTCAATGAGAAGTGTGATTAAATAAACACCTAAAATTCAAGATGCTTGGTTCAAGTGACAATTTCCTTAGACACAAGTGTCAGAGCACTTGATGTACTTGGATTCAATTTTTATTTCTCCTCATCTCGCTTTTATTTTCAAGGCCTTGTGTCTGCTTTGTGAAAAAAGAAAAAAAGCCTAACTAGTGAGTTACAAGTTCGCCCTTCTTCGAGAAGGAAGGAAGATGAATTTTAAATTTCCCTTCTTCCTTTAAATTTTCAGAAAAAATGTTCAATATGATTATGTGAATACTATGATGGGGGGAATTCAAGGGTTTCTGATTATAGTGTTGATTTGCAAGAAATCAAAGACGAGAGATGGAATGGGCAAATTACAGAAACCATTCTTTCAATGAAATACAAAAATTAGAAGAGTATGATTGAGAAGGGAAGGAAAGCTCACCTGGAGGGATAGAACTATTCTTGGCGTTGGTTTCTAAGATGGAAGACAGCAGAGCTGTTTCGGTGCTTATATATATATATATATATATATATATATATATATATATATATGGGAGAAGATGATTGATGCCATTCCATTGCTTCTCCGGTGTATGAGGTTAATAGATTATACCCGGATCCCACATTTTAGGCCTTTTCTTCTCTCTCTCTCTCTCTCTCTTCCCCTCTCCCCCCTCTTCTCAAATGGTTTTTGACATGCATTATCATTGGCGTTATTGCAAAAATGAGAAACTTGGAATGTAACACTTTTCCTCCTTCAATTTTTGTTTCACCTTTTTTTTTTTTTTTTAATTTTGGTATTAACAGTCTTTATTTTTTGTCACAGATAAGACATATGAGCTTCAGAAGGAGTTGGAAAATGGAAAAGAAATGGGATAAAAATTGAACTTAGGCACATCAAATCTTCCTAGAGTTTAAGTTTAAAAGAAATAACACTTGAATGAAAACTCTTAAACATTCCTTTCCTTTAAAGAGATATGCATTGAAGTAGACAAATTGCATACAAATTGCATAAGGGGTTATTCTAAGTGAGAGATGAGATATCGTGATAGTAATAATAATTTATGCTTTTTTTTTTTTTTCAGTATATGTCAGATATATGGGTAGCAATTATTGACATTCTCAATTATTCCTTTTCTTTCGTTGGTAATGCACAGGGATTGAAGACCCAATAGAGAGAGAGAGAGAGAGAGAGAGCGAGCATCAAATTCATTCCTATTTCCGAAAGCTTTTTTTTGTTTTTCAAAGGATTTAAGAAGGTCCTGCACTTGAGAACAGGAAAAAAGAAAAGGAAGAAAAAAGAACAGCTCCCCCTCCCCCCCCCTTTTTTTTTCTCTTCTTGTTTCTGTTCTCTCACAAAAAAAAATCTCCAGTCACCGTTAAACCACACTTCATGCTGCAAATATTGAGTTTACCGGATAGATGCATGGTGAAAGGAACTGAGCGAATATTAAGCCACAGCTACTTTGGTCAGCCTCATGATTCCGCAGTTGTATCCCAAGAATTTTGGGAGTATGATGTAACTATACCATGGTTCAGTTTCCTTATGATTCAGCAGTTGTATCCCAAGAATTTTGGGTGTATGATGTAACTATACCATAGTCAGTTTCCTATAACCAACATGACCATAAAGGCCAAATTTTTAACAGAATCATCGGCTGGAATCAGCAAATTCAATGTGCAAGAACTGAAAATGTTGAGTCCCAAAATTATCACTCAGACCTATGTCATCTATTTCTACATGGACAAACTTGGTGTCAATAACCACTCTACACTGCACTACTTTTTCTTGACCAAGGAAAAGAGAACACTTCTCATATAAACCTTCCTTTGGTGCTAGATTCATTAAGCAGGATTTAGGAGCGGATAACTTGTAATCACCAACACTAAATCCTTTTAGGTCAGTGGCCATCAATATGAGACGATGTTGTCGACCCAAGAGTTCTGAGACATATCTCATGTCTCCTACAGCAAGGGCCTGCCGAACACGAGTAGATGAAACCTGCCCTCTCTCTTTTGGGTGGCTGCTACTTAAATTTGCAGAGTATTGATTCTTGTCCATAACAGAATTTATTATGTAAGCTTCCATACCATACTCCTCACACAGCTTTACCAACTCTGATGCATCACCAGCTGCTTTATACCCAAATCGGTAGTTCTCACCTGCCACAAGTTACAGTACAGGCGTCTCAGTTTGTCAAAGTAGATATGCACTATAACACTGCAAAAACTGCACCTTACCACACAGCTTTAGCCTCTTTTTAAGTTGAAAGGTGCACTAAATATAAATAATAGGACAAATTATGTCAATGTTACTTGAATGGACTCTAGATTCAACTGTTATTTTCCCTTGTAAGTCCTACATTGATTTCCTGATTTTTTCTCCCAAAAGGGAAATCTTAAACTCCCCAGAAGTGAAATCTTTCATGTGGACAGTGGCGCTCAACAGAACAAATACTATTGGCATGCTGCAAATTGAAAGGCCAAATAGGCCACTTTGCCCTAACACGTGTTCTGTGTATGGGAATAATTCTGAAATAACCACACACTTTTTCTTGCATTGCAGTATGGCTACAATGCTTTGGAATAAATTGTTTGGAATGGTTAGTCAGATTTGGATTTGTCCAGAAAATTGGATGAATTTTTATTGATTCAGTATAATCATTTGCGAAGAAATGAAGATGGCAGAGTTTTGTGGCAGTGTGCAGTTTTTGCTGTGATTTGGCATATTTGGTTGGAAAGAAACGCCAGAATTTTTTATGGTGCCTTGGCGACTCTTAATAGCTTATGGGAAAGGGTCGTATGACTCGTATCTCTTGCTTCTCTTTGGTCTTCTGCTCATGGTTGCTTTAAGGGAGTCTCTTTGACAGACATAAATAGGGACTGGAAGGCTCTGTTATTTTCTTAATTTTATGTTTTTCTCTTTCTTTTTCCCTTCCCCCTTCTTTTGAGGTTTGTTTCTTTTAGGAAGCTGCCTTATCCTACTCTCTGGTAGCTCACTTCCCATCTCGTAAACCTTCCCCCCCCCCCCCCCAAAAGAAAAAAAAAAAAAAAAAGAGAAAAAAGAAAAAAAGGTTACTTGAATATTGGAGGACGTACTACACTTCCTTCCTAATTACAAATATTATATCGGAGTCCAATTTTCATCTTGAAATTACCACAATTTTAACATGTAACAACATATCTAGAACCATAATCAATCTTTCAGACAATATGATTAGTAATTACCCCTCATTGGACTATTGGACTTTCCATATATTACAAGAAATAGGGATTCATGTATCCATATCAAATGCCAAAGAGAATGGTTTAAGTTAATTAGAATAGAGTAGAACATTATGGAACTGTTAATTTACCGGCAACAACTCCACGCACTCTAAGCTCTTTTGATAACTTCTCAACAAATTGACGTGGACTGAGATGTCTAACAGTTGAAAATTCAACCTGGAACTCTTCTGGGACCATGTTACAACAATAAGGAGCCCAAGAAGAAAGCACTCGCTTCCTGTCACATTTGGCAACTATAGGAGCCCTGTTTAGGAAGTAGTCAGAAAGATGCCCAATGTTTTCTCTTTTTTCGTAAGGAACAAAAATCATAATGCATTTAGTACTTTAAAATCTTTAAAATCTGAACGACTACTTTGGCCAATGGGAAGAAAGGAAGCTGCTTTCGAAAGGAGGACTTTAAATGCACTAAATAAATTATGCCCAAAAGATATTTATCAAACCTCAAACATGTGATAACCCATATTATATGTCTTTCATATATAATCACCCGAAAACAAACATATAATTTCTTGAGAATGTTCTTGGATAGTTAGATACTTATTCCCGTAACTTTCTTCAAGTGAATTCCAAAATACAATTTTGATTGCAGAGTTACTCAGCCCATGGAAAAGTTATTCCCAAGGTAGCCCTAGATAAGGGTTTGCGATGCTAATTAGAGGAAGTAGATATTTTGCAGTTTGCACCATAACCAATTTAATAAAATAATTCCAATATCTATCAATTCCGTCACCAATGCTGAAAGATAACTTCATTCCAAGAAATGAGATGCAACCAAGGTTCCTTTATCCTCTATACCATATGAAAAGATCAGGAAACAAACCACTAGTACCCAGTTATGGACCAAAATTGCAGTTCCATCTGCGTTTATATTATTTCCCTACCACTGATCATCCAAAACACAGTAGCATTAGTTAAGAACATTCTCAAGAAATTATATTTTTGCTTTCTGGTCCACATGCAAGAGCAAATTTACAAATGCTAGTATCAGCTAAGTACGACATAAATATAGGCCCATTTCCTAACAGCTTAGGCTGTTAGTGCAATGGCTAATCTAGAAATTTAATCTAGTCTTTATAGAAAATTTTTCCTATTCTCAATTATAAAGTTATAACTACAAATTGAAAGTGAAAGATTGTGCAAATGCAACAACTAATCATATTTTCATGCCATATAAAACTAATAAAAGAGACCCTTAAAGTGACTTGACACAATCTTGTACCGCATCATACCTTTGTTCCCAGCCAAGTACTTCAGCCATTCCAGCAAATGATAAAAGAAATGGAGGCCCAGCCCTTGATGCTTGAATTGCAAGCTCTCGATGACCTATGTGCAAGGCATCAAACTTTCCCAATGCTACAATTCCTCCTAGAAATGATTAAGATAGGTTCATATATGATATCTCACAGAGATAGTACATTACATATAATATGTAGCCAATAGTCAACATTTACATGTGATGCATGAGCGCCAAAAAAAAAAAAAAAAAGAGAAGCGGGGTAGAAATCACATTTACAAATTATTAGTGACTTGGACTCCAGCTATTTAAAAAAAAAAAGTAATGTAGCCCCCCTCAATTTAGTATAATCAAAAGTAGGTGCCTAGTTAATAGCTACAATTGGCCCCAGGATTTTATTGGTAGAAAACAGTCACAAGCATGATAGGGTTTATATGATTACCCAACTTGTACAATTTTTAGTTCTAGATAGAAATAAAAGAAAAAGGGTGTAAATTCTGAGGACCCCACTCCAAGGACCATTTAGTAGATCCTAGTCCTTTGACCAACTTTAAGAATGCAGACTGCAGAACATTCAAAGCAACTCGATATGCACAATCCATTATAACCAATATTAAGTTGATGAACCCCCCCTCACATTGTTTCTCTTTTGAATTAAAAGCCAGTATGTTTATTAAAATGAAAAAAGAAGAGGGCTAGGTCAAATTTGTTTTAGAAGGCATCGCATTATACATATGTTGGCTTAAACTCTGAATAAAAAGGTTTAACAGAGCCATCTATTACTGTTAAGCCATCATTACAAGACCAAAACTACAATAGCTGTATATATTATTTACTCTTTATTTTATATTTGATTGCTCAATTTCATTATGTGATTATTAATGTTATCAGAGACAATAAATCCCTAAAATGGAGGTAATTCTGATACATTTAATTTTAAAAATATTCATGATATAGATCATTATACACAAATACATGCAGTGGTGGTTTCAAAATATTTCCACAATGGCACAATGTTCAATGGTGAGCAGGCAGAAAGAATATCTACTAATTCTTGATAACATGAAGAAAAGACACCTGCACTAAGGACCAGCATCTGAAGTTTTTGTGCCATACCCATTTTTTTCTTCTGCCTACAAACTATGATGTGATTGGGCACTCTTTTCAAAACTATTATGCAAAGCCAACTATACTTGCAACCTTTCTTATTCATATTAATAATATGATAGAAACTCCACCACAGTATAATTCAATCACTGAAAATATCAAGAGGAATCCGACCACATATAAAGCAAATGGGCAGAATTCGGGTATAGAGCATCTATCAAAGCCAAAACAGCAATAAAAAGAGATTGACAGTAGTAGAAACACAGCAGTGGTAAAAGAAAAGAAAGCACATAAAACTCTTGAGCTTTCAAGAGGCTAGAATCTCTCCCACATTTCCTGTAGATTTCTCCTAGACTCACCCCCCACAGATCCTCCTAAATATTCCCCAGCGAAACAACTTCTTCTCACTCCTCTAGCTCAAACACCCCCCCCCCCCAAAAAAAAAAAAGCAGCTGCACATGGTTAGTTATTCCCTAGCAATTCCCTTTCTGCCTTCCCCTCTTGACACTTTTGAGAATATGTCTTGACCCCATTTGTTGATTCACTTCCCACAGACCTCTCTCCCTTCGTCCCTTCTTTCTTCCTCCTGCTATAAGTTTTAGACATAGGACCATCATAATACCACCAAATGCTGGTATGAACTCCTCTACCTGGAGCCCAGATAGAGTGATCGACTTTCTCCTTTCAAAGACACTCTGAACATTGGAATCTTTCCTTGCTTTAATGGAAGACCTATCTGCTATGTCCAACTAAAAGAGGCATAGACAAAATTGCAATCTTCTGCCATCCTACATGGAGTACTGTTAATGAAAAATTGAGGGTCCAATGTTTCAAAGAAGCTACAAAGTGCCTAAGGGCCATTTCCTTAAATTTTATGTTAGGCTCACAAAATTAGGGGTGATCATTTTGTCAAATTGATAATCCTAGCCAAATTAAGAAAAAACAGTGTCCTAACAAGGCATAAATAAACTTCTGTGATTCTCAATGGAACTAAGGCAACCAAATACTAACTACATTAAGCATACAGGCAAGCTTCCCAAGTGGCAACTATGTATTCTGCATGTCTTTCCTTAGACCCCTACATCACTTAAGTAGGCAAAGTGGCCCAGAAAAAAAAAAAAAAGGAAAAAAAGGCAAGCAGTTGATGTATATCTTAAGTAAAGACAATTTTTTTGTTTTTTAAAAGCGTAAAGAATTAGAAGATGCATAAAGTCAATGAGTGGGGAAAGAAAAAAAAACTACTAAATAAAAAAATTCAAAAAGTCCAGGGGGATGCTTTCTCATACAAAAAGATGACTGCAAGCACAACCCCAAAGAACCAATTTCACTCCATCAAGCATAAATTTCTAGTAATAGCATGTAATTTTCCTTCAGACAATGTGAGGGGAAAATTAAGGAAACAAATTAGTTATTTATAACAATGGAAATGCATTGAAGAACTGGCATAAGAGGAATAAAGCGAAAGTGACTAAAAGACCTGCCACTGGAGATAATCCATCTGAGATAATTTCACGATCATCCTCTCGTTGGCTTCAAAAAAAAGAAAAGGAATCAGATTCTTGATTAAAAAAGAAAGAAAGAAAGAAAGAAAGAAAGAAAAGAAAAAAAATGATCACAGGTAATACACATTAAAAAAAAAAAATCAGTGAATACGTAAATCGGTTACTTCAATGGTAATTAAATAGCTCATGCCCAATAACTAAAACCTCTAATATGAGCAGCCACAAATGCATAAGTTTGATAGAAATCACCTCTCTCAAATTCACACAAGCAACATAGGGAGGGGCTTTGAACTACAGAGATACAAGAACAGTCTCCCTTGAAGGTAGCAGATGAGTAACAGGAATTTAAAACTCTATTAGATATAGTTGGAGCCCAAGGGTATTGATTCTTGGTTAATTGCAACAACAAAAGTTTTCCTTCACAAGAAAAGGGTACTCTGATAGTTGTCAAACTATGCTTTCTTACAACATGTGTGTCATCTAGCCTATTACATTTTATGTTTCAGCATTAAAAAAAAAAAAATCCTGATCGCCAGAAGAGTTTGCAACAAGAAAATACTGTTGGGGAATATCAAGATAAGTTTGACAAATTTTTGTCCCAATGGAAGTTTCAGAACAATATGCCATCAGCTGTTTTTACGGAGGGCTTAGAGCAAAAAAACTGAAGCTCTATTTGGCTAGACTGCAAGAAACCACCATTAATGCCATGTGTAGGAACCCTCCTTCATATCCCAAAAAACCTCATTACACCCTGTCTCTTACTTCTTTCAGTTCAAAGCTTCTGCCAAATATGCATTCTGAAATTCATTCCAATACATTTCCCTCTGAATTTCCACCCTCCTTTACTAAATACAACCTTAGTTTGAAAGCAATAACAACCACACAAGGAACCAATATGCTTATTATGAAACCGTCATCTCGAGAGAAATGGACGAAAAGAGAAAGAAGGGCCTATGTTAATGGTATCCTGAAAAGTACATACCTGATCATAGGTATGCCGTCTTTGTTGTGATTTGGTGTATTTGGTTGGAAAGAAATGCTAAAATTTTTAATGGTGCCTTGGCGATTCTAAATGACTTATGGTAAAGGGCTGTATTCGTATCTCTGCTTCCCTTTGGTGCTTTGTTCATGATTCCTTTTAAAGAGTCTCTTTGACTGATATGAATAGGGATTGGGGGACTTTGTTATTTTCTTAAGTTTATTTTTTTCCCTTTTTTCCACACAACCCCCCCCCCCCCCCCCCCCCCTTTTCTTTTCTCTTGGTATTGTTTTTTAGAGGAGGCTGTCTTATCCTCCTCTCTCGTAATTCTCTTCCCATCTAATAAAGCTTCTTTTGCTATTAGGAGAAAAAAAAAAAAGAACTGGGCAACCAGAGTTTGATGATAAGGGAAGTTTGTGCTGGATCAATTCCTACTCATGAGTTTCATTCTGCTAATGTTTAGTCAAAAAGAGGTAACAAACCTCTCCCTCAAATTTTTGTCCATTGGAAGCACTCTGCTCTCGAGGATGTTACATAGGAGTCCCTGCGGCAGCTGTATCAGAAATTGTCATCTCTCATCCTTGGGAGCAAGGATTGTTTTGGAAGGAAATCATTGATACAGGCATTTTTTTTGGTGATAATAGATCATGCAGTGGTTAGTAAGTAGGTTAGTTAAGCAGTTAACTAAGTTACGTAGAGGATTAGTTAGATAGAGCACATGAAAGGGTGAATCTGGTTGTAAGCAGTCATCGACGAAGAAAATAGAAGAAGTCATTTGAGAGTTGTTGCGTCTGCGTTTTCGTCCATTAGTCCTTAGTTGCTTGGGAACTTCATTCACACACATCGGGTTCATACCAATTTTTTTTTTAAAGGAGAATCCCAACTTGTTTCGACGACAGACAAAGTTTACAGAATAGTATAACCAAAAAAAAAAAAAATGTGATCAGAAAAGCATAGCCATCTTACAGGGACTCAGGAAAAGCTATCAAAACATGTTTTATGCGCAAACTAAGGAAGAAAGAACTAGATCATATAATTGCAGAAAAATAAGAACCTGAAACAATCAAAAAGAGAGGGAATTTCCCGAGGAGACTCGGATGGGATGCCGGAATAACAAGATGATGATGACGACGACGACGACGACGAAGACACTCTGGTTTGCTTCTCAGGAATAGAAATACATGCCCAAGAAGGTTTCAGAGGCCATGGAAACGAAAGCTGAACAACTTGGGAACTACAGTAAATAAATCTCCACCTTAAGTGGAAATGGAGGTCGCATTCTCGGAGATGATGCGAAATGCGAGAGCCACCACCAAGCAACATTGGAGGCACTCTCACTCTTCCGCCATCGCTCGTTGTCGGGGTCTTACAAAGTCGCAGGGTATCGGGTCAAACAAGTCGGGTCTTAACCCATGTGACCGACCTAAGTTGGATAAACAATTTCATGTTGAAAAAAAAAAGGATTGAGTTTTTAGTTTATTAAATTCTTTATTAAAAGTACAACAAACAAAGATTGTGTACTTATTGGATTCTTTGTGTATGCTTTGGATGCCCAGAAAATGTGTATAAAATCTAAATCAAATTTGGATGGTTAGAATTTTATAATTTTTTTAAATTTTTAATTATTTTTTTTAAAAATAAAAATAATTTTTTAACTAAAAGTTTTTAGAAAAATAATATATAAGTTTATAAAAATACAAAAAAAATAAAAAATCCTGGCCATCCAAATTTAAGGATGCTATGCACATTTTCTGCGCGTCAGGATCAGATTTTGTACACCTATATATTTGGGGTGTTTCAATGAATTCTTTTTATATTTGAAATTTTTATTAAATAACATGATAATCAATATTTCAAAAATTTTATCTGATTTTAATTCTTTTAAAAACATAAACCATTTTAATCATGGTCTTTTACCTTATCATTTATTTAAATACTCCTTTTCAAAATTATTAACCAAAAACAAAAAGAAGCAATTTTGGAAAGTTGTAAGCAAATGGAAAGAGAACATCGTGATATATAGAGGCTTGATGAATATAACTTCACATCCTTTCCACATATGTATAAGGCAAGAGAATTTTTATAATAATAGAGTAACAAGTGATGTTTTGACCCCAAAAGATAAAAAAACTAAAGAACAAACCTACTAAATAACGAAAGGAAGCAACAAGAGGCCATAACACACTATTATAGGATCCCACCATAGAACACTTGTGTCCTTTTACAAATACACAACTAAAAAGTAGTAATTCTAATCTTTTAGAAATGAAATAATTCCCTAATGTATCTACAATTTAAAATTAAAATCTAAAAGTTTCCAAAGACATCTGTGCTCTTCCTTTCAAGAACTGAATTTGTTTAACCTGAAAAAGTCAAGATGGTTAAGATTAGTATACTATTAAATTTGATAAAAGAATTAATCAATCAACAAAAAGAATGTCATACTTTGATAATTCTATTGTAACTTGAGAAGGTTGAACATGATCTTGTTGGTTGTTGGTGTTGTTATCCAGAGAGATGTTTTGGAGGTTTTCTGCCAACTCTGTGACATTATCAGTAGTATTCTGTGCTACCTCTCTAACATTATTGGTAAGAAGTTCAAAATCAGGAGGGAGAATCCATCTCTTCCAATGATATCGTTTTCTTATCCTAAAACCCTTTACTTCCACAACAGAAGAAGTAGCAAGGGCATCTAAGATAAGATAGATATCATGAGTCAAATCCTTGACTCGTTTAAAATCTGCAATCACGTGTATAGGAACCCATCCCTGTTTATCCATTCGCTTCCTCAAATATACGTCTTTAACTAAATTTTCTGTACTGAAATAATAGTCTATCTGCTTCATAATCTTCACGTACAACTCAGGATCTTCTGGTGGAGGTGGTGGTATTTGAGGCACCCCACCATCAAAATTAAAAAATGGTGGTGGCTGAAGAAACTGATGAGCGGAATAATAGTACGGATGAATAAGGTGAGGTGGTAGAGAAGGAACATATACCTCCGTTGCTGTTTCAGGGAATCCATAATATAGGGAAGGCACAAGAAACTGATGATGATTTGTTGCAAGATTAATGGAATTTGGATCAACATTATAATAATTATGATGATGACTTGAAAATGAATGACTATGAACATGCAACATGGTACTCATTATATTAGCAGCAGCATCGGCAGCCATATTTGGAGCCAGAGATGACGATGCAAAATGCAATTGGGATGAAGATGTTGAGGAAGAATTCATGGCAGTGGCTATATATGAAGAAGAAGAATTCATGGCAGTGGCTATATATGAAGAAGAAGAATTCACAGTTGCTATGAAGAGGAAGAATATGTACAAGACAGTGAACTTGAAAAGCCACTGCTCTTATCTTTATATACAACTTGATGTGAAAGTAGTGTTCTAATAGGATTCCATGAACCTTTTTTGTTTTTACACCAATTTAAAAAATCTAATTGTTATATTTTTTGAATTTCTGGTAAAAGATAATTATGGGGAGAGTAGTGTTGTAATAGGATTGGAATTTTACTTGTCACCTAGCGTTATCTTAATTAACCCGCACGGGGAGACGTATTCAACGACGTAATGAGGCTTACTTTGGACGTTGTATGTGAAGATATAATTAACTCCCAAATTCATTTTTGATTTGCAACTTTTTTTTTTCAAAATTTTTTTAAAAAAATTTTGCCTTTTAAAAAATAAAAATTTTGATGGCCACTTTACTATTTCTTTAATTTTCATTTTCGAAAATCAAAATTTTAAGATTTTAATGAAAATAAAAAATTTTAAATTTTTTTAGTGTCATACAATCACATCATGGGTTTGATAATATTAATATCCTTAATGCGCATACCAATTTACATTTAATTTTATAAAATTATTTTTGCGTGAATTATATAATAATTGTTTTATTGATAATGCTCTTTTTGTTGGAGCTTAAATGTTATGGATAATTATTAGTTGAAATTTGTTTAAGAAAAAAAGAGGCTTCCTTTTTTTTAGAGGATAGAATTAAGTAGTTTATGAGTTTAGGACCAACTTGATGGAGATAATAATTAGTTGGAAAAATTAAGTCATGATGTTGTGAACATGAAGGGATATTTCTAAATCTCATATGAGATAAGTCTAAAAACTTTAAATTTATATAAATGAAAATTTATATTACATGTTAAATTAATAATTTTAAAAAATCTAAAATACTTAATATAGTAAATAAATATCAAATAATATTTATATTTAAAATACACACTGCATATTCTTCTATAATAGGCTTGTTTGGTTGTATAATAAAAAAGGAAAGATATTTTTATTTTTACTATATCTATTATATTTTTATTTTATTACTCAATAATATATATCTTTTTTATTATTTTTAAATTTTTATGATGATTAATTTTCTTTTATTTTATTAATATTTTTATTTCCTTTCCATTTCTGTATTTAACAATTTTATATATATCATATAACCTTTTAATCATAAGTCCTAAGAATGTACCAAGTCAAAAGTTGTACCGATAAAAGATTGATTTGAATATTCTATTATCCCATGATTATTTTCCTTTTGTTTTTAACGTATTTTAACAGAAAAAGGACTTTTTTCTTAAAAAAAATTCCATCTGATAAAATTATACAATTATATATTATTAAATATTAGTCACAATGCTTGAGTTCTTAAATTAATATTATTTCAAATAAAATTATACAAAAATTTTTTACTACTCAAATGATTTATTTGTCACCTTAAAAATTCCAAACACCAAAAGGGAATGGAGTTTAGAAACGACTTGGACGAAATATCTTCTTCATATGTTATGGTAAATAAAACAAAAGAAGTGATAATTTTATATTTTCAAGAATACATGTTCTTTGCTTGTGATATAATTAATATTAAATTATTATTAAATATAATATAATATTTTATCTATTTTAATAAATTCATTACTATAACTATACTCATTAATTACATAAAAATTAAATTAATTATTTTAAAAATGATTAATTATTAAACAAGTTAATATTTGAAGTAATTATTTTTTGAAAATTTTTTAATATATTTAATAATTAATTGTATTATTACTAGGAAATATATATTCATGAAAGCATGATATCATTATTCAAACAAAAGATGAAATATAATATAAGCAATTCTATTAAATATGTAAGATACACTCTTTCTTTATATGTATATTTTCTAACAATGTATCAACTATTTATCTTTTTAAATTTGAAATTCAAATTTTAAAATTAAAATAAATTTTATACATTGATCATGAGTTGTGAGTTGAGTCATTTCTATTTTTCTATGGGTTGACTTGAATTTTCTTCCATTTATGGGTTAATTTGGAAACCTCTATGAGAAATTACACAATTTGTTTAAGGTGAAACAAGACGCAACATCTACCCTCATTAGCAACAGTGTATAGGACAAATTGGAGATTTATTACCCCATTGGATGGCCATAATAACTATTCAAAAAGTACAAATTTCTTTGATGAGCAGAGTAAGGCCACATATTGATTTAAAATGTGAAACTTCCAAGAATATATATTATTTCTTTGAAGAAAGAAGTATAAGAAATTTGAGATCGAATCAAGCATCATCTCATCAACAAAATTATGTACAATATTTTTGGCTTCCTTTAAACTCAAGAGATCCGAGCCTGTTGAAGATATTTAAAAAGCTTTTTGATAATTTAAGAAACCCATGAACCAAAAATCAAAATTATCCACAGTCACTATTTCCACGTACCTTTGTAAAGGCTTCTTCATATTTTCACTTTGGTTGACACACTTCATATTTTCAAATGGGATCAAGACCTTCAAAAGACACAATTATATATTTCTACCTTAGCCAATAAGCTTGAAAAGATAGGCTTTTGTGTGAAAATAATCAATTTATTATATATGTTACCTTGTAATGGATTCTTATAAGTACACTTTTTGAAGAAGGGATCTTGGTGGACCTCTTACTGCAAAAAGGCAACTTTATGAGTGGATATGAAGAGGAGACCTACTATAGGGCTGGATGTGGTTGATAGATAGCATTGTGATGCGTTTAAGAGCTTCTACCCTTCTGTGATGCTAAACATTTGCATGAACACTTTCACGAGTCCACAAACTTTAAGAATTTTAGACCTTAACTTTAGCTTCCCTTTTACTGTATCACCTAACTTTGGCTTTAGTCTTACTGCATGTCATAATATCATTTGTAAGTCAATTTAAAACTTCATTGTATGTTCTAATGAATACTAATTATATATGCATCACAAAACATATTTATGCATGCCCATAGTTCAATTGGTTTACATCTGTTAAGAATATTGATTAAGTAATCAAATTGTTTGTGATCAGTTGGTCTAGAGTTTGAACCTTCCTTTTAAATGATTAAGCTTTTGAGTTGAAGCAATCATTTATAATGGCATTCATTGCTTTTTCTATGTCTTTCCAATGACCAAATGCCAATTTTCTGCTTATCATTTGAAAATTAAAGGCTTTTAATGAAGAATCCATAACACATACCATGCTATCTTGTGCCATTTGCAAAATTGTAAGCTTTTTTGTGAAGCTTGTTCATTCTAAAAAGAATTGAATTTACTTTACTTGAAAAGGTCAGACAATCATGGATTAGTCTATGAGGTTTTATGTTTTTTTTCTCCCTTTGTATGATTTTTTGATAAATAAATGATCAACAAGTTTTTAAAAAAGGGATGATCTTACTTTGCTTTCAATTTATGTTAGACTTGTTGTATTGGGTGGCAAGATTAGGCAAGTATCTCTTTGATGACTTCCCAAGCTAGCATGCTATTGAAGTGATTGGAATTCCAAAAACTAAATCTTGAAGAATTGATGCTTACATGTTTAACATTTTCTCCTAGCTATTTCTCTGCTTCTATCTTTGATGGGATATCAACAGAGATTTTCTCACTTGGGTGGATCAATCCTTATGGTCTAATGAGGCATATATAAAGAAAGGAAGAAAGAAAGAAAATCTTGACTTTTGTTTTAGATAAGTCATCTTTAGATCATCATGAAGAATAAAAGAAATATAACTATTCAATTGTTGAAGATGACTTGTTTGGTTCCTTTTAGAAAATGTGAGATCCATGTCATCATATCTAATATGTGGAGTTCAAATGTTTAAATAAGGTGATTTTTGCATTTTTTTACCTAACCAAATGTAGTAAATTCTTAACCTACAAGGCAATTTTTAGGAAGCAGTACCTTATATAGCAAATCTATATATATTTTTTTACGGTGGGAGGGGATAAAGCTTCCTTAGGCTTGAGTAGTTGAAATACCTTGAAATAATATGTCTGGTTGACAAAAATGATGTATTCAAATTTCTCTTATATATTATATTGGTTATATGAAAAAGTCATTGAAGCTTTATTAGTTAGTATTTTAGCTTTCGGTGTCTTCTTTTAGCCATGCATTCTACACTTTCTATCTATACATATATATTTTTTTTAAGATTTTCATTATCCAAACTTAACTTCATTTACCATACCAAAATACGTGAGAATTCTCCATCAAAATGCTTAGAATATTTTTTATTTTCCTACATATTAGAATGAAAATTCTTCCTTGATTTCCAAAATATTCCTTGATGTTGAAGATCCATTTTTTGTTTTTCACCTAAGGTAGGTGTCTAGATCTATGTAAAAAAAGAATAAGCTTCTAGATCTTTTCCTTCACCAGAAAAAAGGTGCTCTGATAGTTGTCTAGTTATGCTTTCTCACAACACATGTGTCATCTAACTTATTACATTTTATGTATCAGCAACCAAGGAAAAAAAAAACTAATCACCAGAAGAATTTGCAACAAGAAAATACTATTAGGGAATATCAATAGAAGTTTGAAGAATTGTTGTACCAATGTTTGGAGGTTGAAAGTATTAGAAGAATATGCCATTAACTGTATTTTTAGAGGGCTTAGAGTAAACAAAATTAAAGCTCCTATGATGATGCTTAATCCAAGAACAATAAGTAATGCCATGTATTTGGCTGGACTGCAAGAAACTACCATTAATGCCATGTGTAAGAACCCTCCTTCATATTCCAATAAACCTCATTCCTTCCTATCTCTTACTTCTTTAGTTTAAAGTTTCCATTGGATATGCATTCTGAAATTTATTCTAGTACATTTGTCTTTAAAGTTCCACCCTCCTTTACTAAATACAACCTTCATTTGAAAGCAACTACCACACAAGGAACTAATGGGCCTATTATAAAACAATCAAATCAAGAGAGAAATGGACCAAAAGATAAGGAAGGGCCTATGTTAATGGTGTCTTGAAAAGTATACACCTAGTCATAGGTATGCAATCTTTGCTGTGATTTGATGTATTTGGTTGGCAAAAAATGCTAAAATTTTTAATGGTGCCTTGGCAACTCTAAATGACTTATGATAAAGGGTCATACTCAGATCTCTTGCTTTTCTTCCCTTTTCCCACACCCCCCTTTTTCTCTTGGTTTTTATTTTAGGAGGTTGTCTTATCCTCCTCTCTTGTGATCCTCTTCCCATCTAACAAAGCTTCTTTTTCTATTTGAGAAAAAAGAATTGGGCAACTAGGGTTTGATGACCAGTGAAATTGGTGCTGGATTAATTCCTACTCATGAGTTTCTTTTTGCTAATGTTCACTATAAAAGAGGTAACAAACCTCTCACTCTCGAGGATGCTACATAGGAGTCTCTATGGCAACTATATCAAAATTTTTCATCTCAAATCCTTGGAATCAAGGATTGTTTTGGAAGGAAATAATTGATACATGCATTTTTTTTTTTGGTGATAATAGATTGTGCAGTGGTTAGTAAGTAGATAAGTTAGTTAAATAATTAACTAAGTTACTTAGAGGGCTAGTTAGGTAGGGCCTATAAAAGAGTGAATTTGGTTGTAAGCAGTCATTGATGAAGAAAATAGAAGAGGTCATTTGAGAGTTGTTGCATTTGTGTTTTCATTCATTAGTTCTTAGTTGCTAGGGAGCTTTATTCACACGCATCAAGTTCATACCAAATTAAAAAAAAAAAAAAGAATCCCAAGTTGTTTTAACGACAAACAAAGTTTACAAAATAATATAACAAAAAAAGTTCTATGATCATAGATGCATTACCATCTTATAGGAACATAGGAAAAGCTATCGAAACATGTTTTATGCACAAACTAATGAAGAAAGAACTAAACCATTTAATTGCAAAAAATTTAGAACCTGAAACAACAAAAAAGAGGGGGAATTTCCCAAGGAGGCTTGGATGGGATGTTGGAATAACAAGATGATGATAATGACATGATGAAGACTCTTCAGTTTGCTTCTCAGGAATAGAAATACATGCCCAAGAAGGTTTTAGAGGCCATAGGAATGAAAGCTGAACAATTTAAAAACTATAGTAACTAAATCTCCACCTTAAGCTTAAGGGGGAATGGGGATCACATTCTCAAAGATGATGTGAAATGCGAGAGCCACCACCAGGCAACATTGGGGGCCCTCTCACCCCTTACTCTTGCCATCACTGTTTGTTGGGTCCTATAAAGTCCCAAGGTCAATCGAGTCTCAAGCCAAACAACGTGGGATCTTGATTGATCTAAAGGACCTAATGTGTGTTAGATAAATAAATTTTTCATTGAAAGTACCCGCGGTGCAGTGGATGTATATAAAATTTTAATTGTTTAGATTAAATTTAAATAGTTATAATTTTAGAATTTTTTTAAAAAATGTAGAATATGGAATAAGAATAATTTGTTAACTAATAATTTAAAAAAATGATAAATAAGTTTAAAACAACCAAAAAAACAAAAGAAATCCTAGTCGTTTAAATTTCTGAATCGAATTTTGTACACTTACATATTTGGATGTTTTAACAAGTTCTTTTATATTTTAAATTTTTATTATATAACATGATAATAAATATTTCAAAAATTTTATGTGGTTTTAATTCTTTTAAAAACAAAAAAGCTTAAATCATGTCTTTTACCTTATCATTTATTTAAAGACTCTTTTTCAAAATTATTTACCAAAAACCAAAAAAAGTAATTTTGAGTTAAGAGAATTTTTATAATAATAGGATAACTAGCAATGTTTTTACAAACAAAATTAAATCATCTATTGGGACAACACTTACTAAATAACAAAATAAGACAACAGGTGGCCACATACACCCTATTATGGGATTCCACTGCAAAAGATGCGTGTCCTTTTACAAAAACACAACTAAAATGCAGTAATTCTTATCTTTTAAAAATGAAAGAATTTCCCCAATGTATCTACAATTTAAAATTAAAATCTCAAAGTCAATCGTTGAAGAATAAATATGATTTTCCCATGATATATGTGTTCTTCCTGCCAAGAATTGAATTTGTTTAACTTAAAAAAGTCAAGATGGTTAAGATTAGTATACTATTAAACTTGATAGGAGAATTAATCAATCAACAAAAAGAATGTCATACTTTGATAATCTTGTTGTAAATTAAGATGGTTGAACATAATTTTGTTGGTTGTTGGTACTGTTATCTAGCGAGATGTTTTTGAGTTTTTCTACGAATTCTATGACATTATCAGCAGTATTCTCTGCTACCTCTCTAACTTGTTAGGAAGCTCAAAATTAGGAGAGAGAATCCATCTCTTCCAATGATACCGATTTCTTATTTTGAAACCTTTTATTTCCATAATAGAAGAAGTAGCAAGCGCGTCTAATATAAGATACATATTATGAGTGAAGTCCTTAACTCTCTTAAAGCCTGCAATCACGTGTATAGAAACCCATCCTTGTTTGTCCATCTGTTTTCTCAAATACATGTCTTTAATTAAATTCTCTCTACTCAAATAATAGTTTATCTGCTTCATAATCTTCACATACAACTCAGGATCTTCTGGTAGTGGTGGTATTTGAGGCACCCCACCATCAAAATTAAAAAATGGTGGTGGCTGAAGAAACTGATAAGCAGAATAATAGTACAGATGAACAGGGTGAGGTGGTAGAAAAGGAACATATACCTCTGTTTCAGGGAATCCATAATGTGGCGGTGGCACAAGAAACTGATGATTATTTGTTGCAAGATTAATGGAATTTAGATCAACATTATAATAATTATCATGGTGATTTGAAAACGAATGACTGTGAACATATGATATGGTACTCATTGTATTAGTAGCAGCAGTGGCGGCAGCCATATTTGGAGCTAGAGATGACGATGCAGAATGCAACTGGGGTGAAGATGTTGAGGAAGAATTCATGGCGGTGGCTATAAATGAAGAAGAAGAATTCACGGTTGCTATGAAGAGGAAGAATATGTATAATACAGTGAACTGCTCCTAGCTATCTTTATTTACAACTTGATGAGGAAGTAGTGTTCTAATAGGATTCCATGTACCTTTTTTGTTTTACACCAATCTAAACCTTAGTTTTGTAAATCTATTTGTTATATATATATATATATATATATATATATTTAAATTTTTGGTAAAAGATAATTATGGAGAGAGGAGTGTTGTAATGGGATTGGATTTTTGTGTTTTACTCCAATTGAAGTCTAATTGTTATATTTTATCTTTTTTCTTGGGTAAAGATAATTATCTTCATTTATATATATATATATATATATATATATATATAATGACCAATATCCAATTAAAGTACTACTATCGTAAAATCTACTAATTCTATGACACTGACGTCTTTAGTGTGTATTTCAGTTTACGTTTGGTTTTATAAAATTATTTTAACGTGTGTTATATAATAATTGTTTTATTGATGATGCTCTTTTTGTTGGAGTTTGAATGTCATTGATAATTATTAGTTGGAATTTGTTTAAGAAAAAAACAGCTTCCCTTTTTTTTTTTTCTTTTCTTTGGAGGATAGAATTAAGTAGCTTATGAATTTAGGACCAATTTGATAGGCATAATAATTAGTTTGAAAAATTAAGTCATCACTGTGTGACATGAAGGGATATTTCTAAATCTCATATTAGATATGTCTAACAACTTTAAATTTATATAAATAAAAATTTACATTATATGTTAAATTAATAATTTAAAAAATATAAAGTATTTAGTATAATAAATAAATATTAAATAATATTTATATTTAAAATACATTTAGCATATTCTTTTGTAATGGGTTGGTTTGGTTGCATGATAGAAATAAAAAGATAATTTTTTTTATTATATCTATAATGTTCTTATTTTTATTTCTCAATAATATATGTCATTTTTTATTATTTTTTAAAAATAGAAGTATGATAGTTAATTCCTTTCTATTCTATTCATATATTTATTCTCTTTCTATTTTTATATTTAATAATTTTGCACATTGTACAACCTTTTAATCCTAAGTACCAAGTTGAAAGTCATACGGAAAAAGAACTAATTTGAATATTCTATTATCTCATAATTATTTTCTTTTTGTTTTCGACATATTTTAACGAAAAAGGAACTTTTTCTTTAAACAGATGTGTAAATTTCATCTGATAAAAATATACAGTTATATATTATTAAATATTACTCACAGTGCTTGAATGCTTAAATTAATATTATTTTAAATAAAATTTATACAAAAATTCTTTATTACTCAAATGATTTGTTTTTCATCTTAAAAATTCCAAACACCAAGAAAGAGTGGAGTTTCAAAACGACTTGGACAAAAATATCTTCTTTGTATATTATGGTAAATAAAACAAAAGGAGGGATAATTTTATGTTTCTAGAAATATATATTCTTTGGATATGATATAATTAACTATTGAATATAAAATAATATTTGTTAATAAATTTATTATTATCATCATACTCATTAATTACATAAAAATCAAATTAATTCTTTTAAAAATTATTAATTATTAATAAGCTAATATTTTAAGTAATTATTTAATAAGATCATCACTCAAATAAAAGATGAAATATAATATAAACAATTATATTAAATGTGTTAGATAAGTTCTCTCTTTATATGTATATTTTCTCAAAACTAACAACGTATTAACTATTTATTTATTTAAATTTAAAATTCAAGTTTTAAAATTAAAATCAATTTTATATATTGATTATGAGTTGTGAGTTAGTTTGTTTTATCATGCATGTTCACACAGTCTAAAAAGTATTATTTATGTTTTTCTATAGTTTGACTTGACTTTGCTGTCATTTATGGGTTAACTTAGAAACCTCTAGGAAATTGAATACTTTGTTTAATGTAGCTACCTTTACATCCTTCTCATTAGAAACAATAAATGGGACAGATTGGGGATTTATTATCTCATTGGATGGCTATAATAATTGTTCAAAAAAAAAAAAACTTGTTTGATGAATAGAGTGAGGCCAAATATTAATTTAAAATGTGAAACTTATGAGAATATACATTATCTCTTTAAGGAAAGAAGTAAAAGGAATTTGAGATTGAATCAAGCATCATCTCATCAACAAAATTATGTTTGATCCTTTTGACTCCTTTTAAACTCAAGAGATTAAAGCATGCTGAAGATATTTAAAAGCTTTTTGATAATTAAAAAAACCATGAACTAGAAATCAAAATGATCAACTGTTACTATTTCCATATGCTTTTGTGAGGTCTTCTTCACATTTTTACTTTGGTTGACACACTATCTTTTCAAGTGGGATTAGGACCTACAAAAGACACACAATTATATATTTCTACATTAGCTAAAAAGCTTGAAGAGATAGGTTTTGTGTGAAAATAATCAATTTATTATAGGCATTACCTTATAATGAAATCTTATAAATGCACCTTTTGGAGAGGAGATCTTGATTAATCTCTTACTTCAAAAGGTAACTTTATGAATAGATTTATAAAGAAGACTTGCTATAAGGCCATATGTGGTTGATAGATATCACTGTGATGCATTTAATAGCCTCTCTCCTTCTATGACACTAAACATTTGCATGAACACTTTCTCCACTCCACCAACCTAAAGAATTTTAGACTCTAACCTTAGCTTCCCTTTTTACTATATCACTTATCTTTGGCCCTAGTCTCGTTGCATGTCATAATATCTTCTTCCTTAGAATACTAACTATATATGCATCACAAAACATGTTTTTGCATTCCTATGGTTCAATTGGTTTACATTTGTTATAGATATTGCTTAAATTATCAAATTGTATGCTTGTAATCAATTTGGTTTAGAGTTTGGATCTTCAATTTTAATAACTTAAACTTTTGAGTTGAAGTAATCATTTACAATGGCATTCATTGCTTTTTCTACATCTTTATAATAACCAAATGCCAATTTTTTGCATATCATTTAAAAATTAAAGGCTTTTGATGAAGAATACATAGTACATATTATGCTCTTTGACTCCATTTGCAAAACTGTTGGCTTTTCTGCCAAGTTTATTCATCCTAGAAAGAATTGAATTCACTTTACCTGAAAAAGATCAGACAACCATGGATTAGTCAATGAGGTTGTATGTTTTTTTTATCCCTTTGTATCATTTTCTGATAAACAAATGATCAACAAGTTTTTAAACATGAGATGTCTTACTTTGCTTTGAATTGGTGTTGTTGTATTGGGTGGCAAGATTAGTCAATGCTTTCATGTTTAACATTTTCTCTCCACTATTTCTTTGCTTCTACCTCTAATGGGATATCAATGGAGATTTTCTCACTTGGGTTGATCAATCCTTGTGGTCTGAAGAGGCATATATAAAGAAAGAAAGAAAGAGAATCTTGACTTTTATTTTGGATGAGTCATCTTTAGATCATCATGAAGAATAAAAGAAATATAGCTATTCAATTGGTGAAAATGACTTGTTTGGTTTCTTTTAGAAAATGTCATATCTATGTCATCATATCTAATATGTAGATTTAAGATGTTTAAATATGGTGACTTTTGTAATTCTTTTCCTAGCTAAATGTAGTAAATTCTTACCCTGCAAGGTAGTCTTTAAGAAATAGTACCTCATTTAGCAAATATATATATATATATTGAAGTTAGGAAGGAATGAAGTTTTTTGAGACTTGAGTAGTTGAAAACTTAAAATTTCTTGATATAATATGTTTGGTTGACAAAAATAATGTATTAAATTTTCTCTTATATGTTATATTGCTTATGTGAAAAAGTCATTGAAGCTTTATGAGTTGACATTTTAGCTTTTTGATGTCGAATTACTTTTAACTCTCTTATAAGGTAAGAAAACCAAGTAAACCCATAAAAAATAAATAAATAAGTAAGTGAGAGAGAGAGAGAGAGAGAGAGAAGGCCATTTACAAATGAAGTGTTAACCTGAATCACATGGTATGCCAAACATATAGATATTGTAGCAAATCCAAAATAGCGTTTAACATGATTATTTTTTTGTGTCTTCTTTTACCCATGCATTTTACACTTTATATATATATATATATATATATCTTTAAGATTTTCATTCATCAACCTTAACTTCACACGAAAATATATAAGAATTCTCCATTAAAATACTTAGAATATTTGTTATTTTCCTAAATATTAGAATGAAAATTCTTAGATGTTGAAGATCCACATTTTGCTTTTCACCTAAGGTAGGTATTTAAATCCATGCAAAAAAAAGAACAAAGCTTCTAGATTTTTCTCATTTGTAATATAAATAAAAACAGTCAATAGTAAAAGTTATTAGAGTTTTAAAATTATGATTATAGTATTTCAAGAAAACAGCCAAAAAAGATCATAATTAGTCTCATATGACGATGGAGTCTAGTCCAACAATAGATAATATTACAATTACAATAATAATAGCAAACTGTAATCTAAAACTTGAAAGTACTATTCCAAATTTGGTGAATCCTTCTTTGGAAATAGCTGAGTCAGCTTCGTATGGATACCATGTGGGGTAAAGGAAAGTAAAGTGAGACATAAATACTTTATTTTTGAGGAAAAGGGAATGCCAAATCATTCCCGCATCACCCACATGCCTAATATGTGTGCCAACTACCACCATTTTGTAGTATGGAATACAAATATCCAAGATTTCAAAGCAAGATCACAACAAGGTCCAAAGAAAGAGAAAAGAGATAATTTTTTTTAATATGAAAAGCTCTAAGATTCAATGACCCTATCCAAGTATAAGCATAACTTTTAGGTGGGAAAATATTTCTAAGTCTAGTACTTGCCCTCTCTTTCCTAATGTAAAGTTACATATAAACAAAGATGATTAACAAAGATAGTTTCCTCTCCAAGAGGGCAATCTTTGTGATATTCAAATAAGGTCATGGAGGAGTCAAGATAAAACTTAGGATGATAGAATAATTTGTCAATAGGTGATATTGATAGTCAATAATTTCTCTTACATAGTATGATGTAGAATGTCTAGAAAATGATTTTATAAAGCAGGCTAAGCATAAAAAACTCAAAAGAAAAGGCTTATTGTTTGTAAATGGATACCCTTATTTCAAATGGCTATAACTTTTGGTTTGAGAGGAGTTTTGGCCTTTATTACATATCAACAAAAAGCTCCTGCCGAGCTCATTTGACGCAAGGGGTTAGGTGTAAGAAACTAAACAAATTTTATAATAAGAAACTTAAATTAAATAAAAATTATGAACTATTATTTAATCACTGACCAAATAGAAACAAAGAGTACTTATTTAAGGAAGAAATCTAACTCTAATAAATTTCTTAATTAAATAAGGAAACACTAATAGGTCTTTTATCTAAACAAGGAAAAGTCTTTTAATTTAACAAGGAAAAAGCCACTTAGAATTTAGGGTTTAGGCTTTCTTCCTTATTTTATTTTATTTTATTTTTTTGTTAGTCTGAGTTGGCTTCATTCTTAAGTTAATTTAGTGTGGGTTCACTTTATTATTCAAGTGAAGAGAGTTTGATATGTACCATAGCCCAAGGGTATTATTGAGGAGGATAAGCATTAACTTGATAAGGTAGCATTAGCTTATTTGTAAAAAATCAAGTACGATGTTTTATTATTCAAGGTGGCGTTTGATATTGTTCATCCTAAATTTCTAAGTATTTGAAAATCTCATTCATAAAAGCCTGAGTTCTTTATGTGAAAAAAATTCAAAATTTACATTTTTCTCTTACAAATTAGATGTGATTGAATAGAAACACTCATGTTGTTGTTGGTTGAGAAACAAGGAGCAGAAGAGAGGAACTCAAGTCTATATATTTTGGAATTAGGTTTGACATAAATTGCAAATTGGCTGCTGGTTTGTCTAATTACGGTTTGATATCCATTCCATTCAGATTTTAACAGAAATTACCTGTGTTTGATTAAATTAATATTTAAATTGTGAGTGCTAGTGATTGTTTGGAGTTTGAATACAAGACTTCAGGACATTGATACCAAAAAATGGAAAAATTAAAAAAAAAAAGAACCAAAACTTGAAGAACAAAGTAACTTTTTCTTATCAACAAAATTATATACAATATTTCGACATGTATTGGTCCCATTGCTGCTTCACAAAATAATAACTGATGAAGCACAGGGGATGAACAATTGCACTTGAACTTTTTTTCCTCTAAGATTGAGAGATTGCATGTTGAAGGTATTTGAAAGTTTTCTGGTAATTTAAGAAACCCATAAACCAGAAATCAAAGTTGTCAAAGGTAACGATTTCTATGTACTTTTGTGAAGGCTTCTTCACATTCTTACTTTGGTTGGCACTCTTTATCTTTTCAAGTGGAATCAAGACCTGCAAATGGGAGATGGGTTTGAAGGTTTAATTATATTAGCAAAGCTTGATGAAAAACAAAACAAGATTCAAAGATGTTTTGTGCAGATATTGTTAAGGTTTGTAAGAATTACCTTATAGCGGACTTTAATCACTTCTCCTTTAGGTGATGTGATCTTAATGGATTTTTCACTGCAGAAAGCAACCTTTTTAGTGGATATGAAGAGGAGTCCTGCTATAGGACCAGATGTGGTTGATAGATAGCATTGTGATGCTTTCAACAACTTCTCTCCTTCTGTAACACTGAACAATTGCATAAAAATTTTCTCCACTCCACCAACCTGAAGAATTCTAGCTCCCAACCTTAACTTTTCTTTTACTGTATCAGTTATCTTTGGCCCTAGTCTCACTGCATGTTAGAATAGCAGTTTTAAGACATCAATCAGAATTTCATTCTAAGTTTCAGTCACGAAAGGCTATGCATCATATATGTTTGGAAAACTGATTTGGACATATGAATGAGAAGGGTGGGACAAAGATATTTCAATTTGACGTGTCAAGAAAGCAACTTTCTTTTTAGACCATACAGTACTTTCCACCCTCTTAATGAGAATTTCAAAGTCTTTCAAGAGTATGTACCATGCTCTCGAACTTCGTGTGCAAAATTGTCAGCCTTTCTCCCAAACTTGTTCATCCTACTAAAAACTGAATTTGCTTTATCTGGAAAAATCAAGATGGTTAAGATTAATAAAATTTCAAACTTCATAAGCAAAATAATCAATCAAGTTTGTTAAGAAGGGATGTCCTACTTTGATTTGAAATTTCGGTAGACTTGTTGTATTGGCCAGCAGAATCAGGCAAGTATTTATTTGATGACTTCCCAACTTGGTAAGCTGTTGAGGTGACTGTTCCAATAACTAGGTCCTGAAGAAGTGAGGCCTTCATTTCTAACATTCTTCTTCCAGGAAGATGTTACTGTGCGACAACTAGCTTCTAAAATGTATTTAGGAGAGCTTTTCTTGCTATGGTTGATGAATTCTTATATTTTGCAGAGACATATATATAAGAATGCAAGGAAAGAAGGGGAACCTTGGCTTTTTGTTGGATGAGTCATCTCTGTATCATCAAGAAGACTAAAAGAAATAAGTGAATAAAAATTTGAATGGCTTGGCTGGTTGCTTTTAGCAAAAACATAATCTAGAGGTTCAAGTCTTCTTTAATAAAAGCATAAAGAAGATGAGGCAAATATTGAATTAACGTGCTTAGACAAGGAAACTTCTAGGTGTCATCAATACCACATTTTTGATGACAAGGATGATTTGCTACCACTGCTCTTCTGATTTATCTTCTGATTTATTTTTCTCCTTATATATATATATATATATATATGTATACATGCTTCTGTGGTGATGTCGTTAAATATTTCTGAGCTGGGTATGGGCCATTCTGATGTGAGAATTGAGTTTACCTGTGATAAGTTCAGATAAAGTAAAGCGAGAAGACCATTTACTACTTGCTGAAGCTATAGATAAAGTAGTAAATCCGGAAAAAGATTCTGCGACGGCTTTTCTGTTTCCTAGTTATTTATGTGAGTAGTTGAAAAGTTCCTTAACATTGTCTATAGTTGTCCCCCATAAATTATAAGTCCTGACTGCAATACTAAGGAATATGCAATTGACGGTCTATATTTTGTTAGATCATTTTGGAATGGAAAATCTAAGGATGAAAATGATTATTCTAGATTCTTCGGATCTTTATTAATAGAAACACATGCAGCAGTTAATGGCAGTCATTAGAGTTTTTCGATGGGTCAAGAGGCTACATCATAAAGTGAAGAAGCTGATAGGGCTATGGACATGAACTTTTTGACTCAGCTATTAAGATCAAAGGCTGGCTGTGGACATCATGTGGTGGGGGCAGTAAGGAGAGACATACTTCAAGGTTTTGTGAAAAGGAAATTTGCCAAATCATTCTCTCATCATCCCCATGTCCCACATGCAAAGCAAGTTTGTAGCGTGGAATGTCCAAGATTTCAAAAAGAAGTAATGAGAAGAGTAAGGTGAGACATACTTTGATTGAGGAAAAGGGAAAGCCAAATCATTCTCACAACACCCCATCCCACAATATATACCAAGTTTTACAGTATGGAATATCCAGGATTTCAAAAGAAATATTGGGAGGTGTAAAATATTCCCATGATGCAAAACTTATGGTTTGTTTTGATGGGGTGAAAAATATGGAGAAGAGAAAAGTGAAGAAGAAAAGAAGAGAGAAAATTAATTTTATGCTGTTTGAATACAAGAAAAAATTTGAAAGAAAAGAAAAGTTTGAGACAAAAATTAAAGCTAGTCTCACCAAAAAGTTTTTTCTTCAAAAAATAGAGAGGTTTTAAAAGAAAAATTGTGCACATAACGTGGTCGGAACTTTAATTGTAATCCAATCAAAAATTTTTAATTGAAATGTAGTCAAAAACATGTTTCCATTAAAATTTTTTTTATTGTATTATAGTCAAAAGAGTGTTTTTTAATTGCAATGTAGTCGAAAATCAAAAAGTTCAATTTAACTTGATTAATTAATAATAAATATATTTTACAAAATAATAACATATATTTTAATATTAAAATCAATAAATTATTTTTTATTTAAAAAATTTCAATCGAAAACTTACAACCAAACGGCAATTGAAACATGTTTTCGACTCCTATTTATATATATATATATATATATATGTATTGCCATTGGCAATGCATATATATATTAATTATATTTTTTAATATATAATATTTATATATTAATATATATAATATTATAATATATAATTATATATTATATATAAATATAATTAAAAAATATTTATTTTATTTATATATATTATATTTAAATTAATTAATATATATTAAAATAATATTTATAAAAATTTAAAATAAGTAATTATACTTATTGTATTAGAAAAATAATTTATAAATTAATTTTTATTTTTTATTTTATTATTTGACTAAATTTTTTAAAAAAATTAAAATATGATTTTTATAAATTTAATTTTTAAAAATTTATTATTCTTATTTCTTTATATATATGTATAAATTTAAAATAATTAATTTATATTTAAAATATATATATTTTAAAAAATATCTCATTTAATAAAAAAAATTATTAAAGAGTTTTCTTTTTGTTTTCTCTTCATTCATCTAAATACACAAAGAAAAAACATTTTTTTTTCATTTTTTTCTCTTCCTCCCCCTCCAAACACAGGGTTAGAGACTGAAGGGAGAAACTTACTTCAGCCCTTGTGCCCTCCTTTGTCTGTACCATTGAAAATAACACAGTTTGACAATGAAACTATTAGAAATAAGATAACTCCCAAGCCAACTAAAACAATAAGGTAATAAGATAAATAAGATGGAACTTTTTACTTAATAAAAACTCTCTTTAACACTCTCCCTCGAGCTAAAGCATATATATTATATGCTTCTGCTCCACGCTTGTTACAAATATATTTGAAAACTCCCAATATACTTGGTAAAAAAATCAGTTAACTGATGTTTAGACTTAGTAGAGATTGTCTTGATCAAGTTTTAGAACTTCTAACAAAGTAAGGCAAGACATAATTTTTTTGTAGTATTGATTGTCTCTAACAATCTCTCTAAATATCCAAGATTTCAAGACAGATTACAAGGTCCAGAGAGAGAAAGGGGAAAATGTTTTTGAAAATAAAGGTTCTAAGGTTCAATGATCGTATCCATATATTAGCGTAATTTTCAGAGTTGATTGTTAGTCCCAAATGGTATTGATTGTCAACACAACAGCTTATGCAAGATTGCGAATGAGGCTACTATTAAGTTTGATAGGGATCTAGTTACTTTGTTCTATTTTAAGCATTTTCTTGTATTTTCTGGTTTGAGGATATCTTATCCTCCAACAAGTTGTACCTTATTCTCTTTCTAATAAAAATTCTTCTTTTATTAAAAAAAAAAAAAATCTGAGTTGGCTTCATTCTTGATTTCACTTAGTGTAACTTCTCTTGATTATTTAAGTGAAGAGAGTGTTTTAAGAAAGATAACTTAGGGGCCTCATTGAGGAGGGTAACTATTGGCTTGATAAGGTAGCATATAATATTTGTGATTATGCAGTTTTAAAATTCAAGGCAATGTTTGATATTCAAAATCCTAATCTTCTGAGCATTTGGAAACTTATGCATAAAAATTTGAGCACAATATGTGTAAAAATTTTAACATTTACATGTTTGATTGCAAATGATTCCAATACGATCAAATGTAATAAAAACACACTTATTGTTGTTGTAGAGAAACAAGGAACAGGAGAGAAACTGCAGTCTATATATTTTGGAATTCGGTTTGATTTAAATTTCAGATTGGCTTATCTAAGAACAGTTTTAATATCCATTCCATTCAGTTTTTAACAGAAATTGCCAGCGTGGATGAAGCCATTATTTACGGTATGAATTTTGGTAATTATATGAAGTTTGAATGCAAGACTTCAGGAAATTGAAATGATCTAATTTAAAAAAAAAAAAAAGGAACCAAAAGCTGAAGAACAAAGTAACTTTTTCTTATCAACAAAATTATGTACAATATTGGAACATGTATAGGGCCCTTTGTTGCTTCACTAAATAATGACTGATGAAGCACGAGGGATAAACAATTACACTTCTACTTTCTCTTCCTCTAAGATTGAGAGACAGCATGCATGAGATATTTGAAAGCTTTTTGGTAATTTAAGAAACCCATAAACCAGAAATCAAAGTTATCCACAGTAACTATGTCTATGTACTTCTGTGAAGGCTTCTTCACATTGTTACTTTGGTTGACACACTTTATCTTTTCAAGTGGAATCAAGACCTGCAAAAAAGGGATAGATTTGAAGGTGTATATTAGTGAAGCTTGATAAAATACCAAATATTCAGAGAAGTATTGTGAAGATTTTATTAAAATCTGTGAGAATTACCTTGTAACGGACTCTAATCACTTCTCCTTTAAGTGATGTGATTTTAATGGGTCTTTCACTGCAGAAAGCAACCTTTTTTGTGGATATGAAGAGGATTCCTGCTATAGGACCAGATGTGGTTGATAGATAGCACTGTGATACTTTCAACAACTTCTCTCCTTCTGCGACACTAAACAATTGCATAAAGGTTTTCTCCACTCCACCAACCTGAAGAATTCTAGCCCCCAAGCTTACCTTTCCTTTTACTGTATCAGTAATCTTTGGTCCCAATCTAACTGCAAGTTAAATGCACAGTTTTAAGTCATCAATTAAAACTTCGTTTTATGTAACAGTGTAAAATTATGCATCATACATTTTCTGAAAATTGATTTAGGCCTATGAATGATGAAGGGTAGGACAAAAGTATTTGAAGTCTTAGGAAAGATATTTTCTTTCCCCCCATCTTGTTACCAAACCATAAGTCACAAATTGAAAATTTAAAAGTCACTCAAGACTTCGTACCATGCTCTCGAACTTCATGTGCAAAACTGTTAGTCTTTCTCCCAAACTTGTTCATCCTACTAAGAACTGAATTTGCTTTACCTGGAAAAATCAAGATGGCTAAGATTAATATAATATGAACTTCAAAAGAGAATTAATCAATCAAGTTTGGAAAGAAAGGATGTCCTACTTTGATTTGAAAGTTTGGTAGACTTGTTGTATTGGCCGGCAGAATCAGGCAAGTATCTGTTAAATGACTTCCCACCCTGGCATGCTGTTGAGGAGATTGGAATTCCAATAATTATATCCTGAAGAAGTGAGGCCTTCATTCCTAATATTCTTCTTACTGGAAGATGTATTACTGAGCAACTACTAGCTTCTGAAAAGTATTTAGGAGAGCTTTGGTGCTTTGGTTGATGGATCCTTATATTCTGCGGAGGCATATATATAAGAATGCAAGGGAAGAAGGTTAACCTTGCCTTTTTTGTTTGATGAATCATCTATGGATCATTGAGAAGACTAAAAGAAACCAAGTTAATAAAAGTACGAAGGGCTTGGCTTGTTGCTTTTAGCAAAAGACATTATCTAGAGGTTCATGTCACCTTTAGTAGAAGCATAAAGAATTAACTAAGATAAGGAAACTTCTACGTGCCCTGAATACCACATTCTTGATGACAAGGATGATCTACTACCATTTCTCTTTTAATTTATTTTTTCCCATATATATATATATATATATATATATATCTGTGTGTGTGTGTGTGTGTGTGTATGCTTCTGTGGTTGTGTCATTGAAGCATCCTGAGCTGGTAATATACCTTTGTGACCCGAGAATTACGAAAGTTTACTTGTGATACGATCAGAAAAAGTAGAGAGAAAAGGCCATTTATTTCTATGCACATGCTAAAGGTATTGATAGTGTAGTAAATCTAGAAAAAGATTCTGCTATGGCTTTTATTTTTCCTAGCTATATATGTAAATGGGGGGAAAGTACCCCGGCATTGTCTGTACTTGTGCTCCATAAATTTTAAGTCCAACCTGTTACAACTTAGGAATAGTTAATTGAAGGTCTATATTTTATTTCAAAGATCATTCTGGAGCGGAAAATCCAGGGAAGAAAATGAATAGTGTGGATTCCTTGAATCTTTATTAATAGAAGCTCATGCAGCAGTTGATGAAAGTCATTAGTCAAGAGGCTATATCATAAAGCGAGTAAGCTGACAGCGCCGTGGACAGGAACTTTTCGAGTCAGCAAGCAAGATTTAAGGCTGGCTATGGACATCATGTGGTGGGGACAATAATGCGAGACATAACTTTAAGGTTTTGAGGAAAAGGAAATGTGCCAAATCATTCTTTCATCATCCCCATGCCCCACTTCGTATACCAAGTTCGTAGTGTGGAATGCCCAAGATTTGAAAAGAAGTAATGAGATATACTTTTTGTTTGAAGAAAAGGGAATGCCAAATCATCCCCATATCATTCCCCTCCTCCTCTGTATACCAAGTTTTGCAGTATGGAATATCCAAGATTTCAAAACAAGCTTCTAGCTAGGTCCAAAGAAAGAGAAGGCGCAAAATGTTTTTTCAGAAAAGAAAAAAGGAAGTTTTAAGTTTCAATGATTGTATCCATGTGTAAGTCTAACTTTTGGGGAGAAAATATTCGGAGTCCAATATTTGCCCTTAACTTTTGGGAAATATATTTTAATGGTTGAATTGATGAAAAAAAAAATTAATAACAAGACATATTGGATATATATATATATATAGAGAGAGAGAGAGAGAGAGAGAGATCGATCTTGGATAATTTGTTATATTGCTGTTTCTGTGATTTTGTCAAATTCCAAGGCAGTCTTTTGACAGTTCTTAGCCAAAAAAAAAAAAAAAAAGAATGTACATAAAAATTAAAAAAGACAGTCCCATAGGGAACAGAACCTTTTTTAGAAAACTTATGGGAAAAGTATTCTGAGTAGTTGAAATACCTTTGAATCATATATTTGGTTGACAAAAGATGATGTCTTGTGCCACTTTTTTGTCCACGAATTGCTTATGTGAAGGTGTCATTTAAACTTTATGAGCTGGCACGTTAGCTTTCTGATGCCATCCCTCTCTTAAGTTCTCTTTTGATAAGATAAGAAAATCAAATGAAAAAAAGAAGTGAAAAGGCCGTTTACAACTGATGTGTTATTTTCTCTAAATATTTCGTGTTTTCCTTTGGCAAAGCAGTTATCTTTATAATATATTTATATATTCTATAATTTGCAATCATCAAATTTAACTTCGATAATATATCAGCAACATCCATGTGAATACACTATGAAGATGCCTGTGATTTTTATATCTTCCCATAAATGAACCTTCTAGATCTCTCTGAGTTATAAAAGAAACACAAGCAATCAACAGTAAAATTCATCAGAGTTCTAGTAGTGTTTCAAGAGAATGGGGAAAAAGTTCGAATTATTGCAGCAGCAATCACGGTTAGCCCGATATGATTATGAAATATGAAGTTTACTCCAACAATAAAAATACAACTACATTTACGGTAGCTAACTGTAATTGAAACCTTGCAAGTACTGTTTTTAATTTGGTGAATCAAAATATTATAAGACAAATTAAGAACGCTTGGTGCTATTTTGCTCTTTTTGGGGGAAGGGGTGTTTGGTGAGACATACTTCGTGTTTGAGGAAAAGGAATGCCAAATCATTCCCACATCAGTTTCGACCCAAAAAGAAAAATCATTGCCACATCAACGTCCAAGATTTCAAAACTAGATTACAAGAAGGTCCAAAGAAAGAGAAAGGGGAAAATGTTTTTAATAAGAAAAGCTCTAAGGTTCAATGATCCTAGCCGTGTATAAGCGTAACTTTTTGAGGGGAGAAAATAATATTTGCCCTCTCTTTCCTATTCATGTAAAGTTACATATCAGCAAAGATGATCAACAAAGATAGTTTCTTTTCCAAGAGGGCAATGTTTGTGATATTCAACCAAGGTCATGAAGGAATCAAGAAAAAGCTTAAAATGACAGAGTAATTTGTCAATAGGCGACATTGATTGTTTGCAATTCCTCTTACAAATCTTAAATGGAAAATTATAACCAAAAAATAATCGGAGTTGTGATTTTCTGAGAAAAAAATGCATGCCTAATTGCTCCTGTAGGAATAGATAATAGCAAAGTTTCTCTAGTCAGAATTGGTAATGAACAAACCTACATCCTGCTCTTCTCACCCAGCAACTTAAAGCGTGAGTTGGCTCCAGTTTTTCATTTGTCTTTTTATTATTCTGAACTGGCTTCATTCTTAATTTCATTTATCGCAGTTTCTCTTGATTATTTAAGTGAAGAGAGTGTTTTATAATTTAGGGGCGTTATTGAATTGAGGAGGGTAAGCATTAGCTTGATCCTTGGGCATATATTTGTGAAAAAAGAAGTACGCAGTCTCATATTCAAGGCGGGGTTTCATATTGGACATCCTAATTTTCTAACTATTTGGAAGCCTTATTTATACGAGTAGGATACGTGTAAGAAACTGAAGTTTTAGAAGTTTGATTGCAAATGATTGTAATAAGATCCAATGTAATAGAAACACTCTTATTGTTGTTGGTAGAGAAATAGAGATAATTCAAAATTATTATAATTAATTTTGGCAAAATTTTTTTTGTTAGTTTGTTTGTTAAAAATTTAAAATTTTATCTAATTTTAAATTAAATTAAATCGTAATTAATTTTTATGATTTTTTAATTTTAATTATTATTTATTTTTATATTTTAGTTATTTGCCAACCTATAAATAGATAACTTCAATTGTAGAATAAAGTAAGTAGCAGAACTTAATTTTTCTGCATATTTTTTTTAATTTTATTAAAATAGCTTATTACTTTAAATTTTTAATATAATATCAAAGTTCTCATAAATCTTAAAAGGACCTGTAATTGATCAATCCTCATGGCTTATGAGGTCTTGGCTTGTGGTAGTGGATTAAAGAAAAAACTCCTTTTTTAAGGTTGGTGATAAGTGTTCCAATAATTAAAAATTGGTGAAAAAGTGTATCAACAAGATAATGAGAAATGTATCATGATATAAAAAGAAGTGCTCCATGAAATTTAAATTTTTACAATTTTGAATTAAAGGAGAATATTGGAGATGTGATTCAAAATTATTTTTACAATTTCGGATCAAAGAAGAATATTAGAGATGTGATTCAAAATTATTATAATTAATTTTTGCATCGTCTTTTTAGTTAGTTTGTTAATTAAAAATTTGAAATTTTATCTAATTTTAAATTAAATTAAGTAATAGTTAGTTTCTATGATTTTTTATTTTTAATTATCACTTATTTCTACATTTTAGTTATTTGTAAACTGCAACTTTAATTATGGAATAAAGTAGAGTAACAAAACATTAGTTCTTTTACAATTTTTTTTTATAATTTTATTAAAATAACCTACTACTTTAAATTTCCAACAGAAAGAAACAAGGAGCAGAAGGGAGAAACCGCTGTCTATATATTTTGGAACTAGGTTTGATTCAAGCTGCAAATTGGCTGCTGGTTTGTCTGATTAAAGTTTGAATATCCATTCCATTCAGATTTTTACAGAAATGGCCTGTGTCTGATCAAACACATATTTAAAGTGTCAATGCTAGTAATTGTCTGAAATTTGAATGCAAGACTTCAGGACGTTGATACCACGAAAAAAATGAAAAACCAAATCCTAGCTTTTTCTTATCAACAAAATTATGTACAATGTTGGGAAATGTATTGGCCCTTTGTTGCTTCACAAAATAGTAACTGATGGAGCACAAGTGATGAACAATTACACTTCAACTTTGTCTTCCTCTAAAGATTGAGAGAGTGCATGCTAAAGATATTTGAAAGCTTTTTGATAATTTAAGAAACCCATAAACCAGAAATCAAAGTTATCCATATTAACTATGTCTATGTACTTTTGTGAAGGCTTCTTCACATTTTTACTTTGGTTGACACACTTTATCTTTTCAATTGGAATCAAGACCTGCGAATAAGAGATAGATTTGAAGGTGTATATTAGCAGAGTTTGCTAAAATAACAAATATTCATAGAGGTATTATGCAGATTTTATTAAAATTTATGAGAATCACCTTATAATGGACTCTAATCACTTCTTCTTTAAGTGATATGATTTTAATGGATCTTTCACTGCAAAAAGCTACCTTTTTTGTGGATACGAAGTGGAGTCCTGCTATAGGATCAGATGTAGTTGATAGATAGCATTGTGTTGCTTTAAACAAATTCTCTACTTCTGTGAAACTGAACAACTGCATAAAAGATTTTCTCCACCCCCCAACCTCAAGAATTCTAGCTCCTAAGCTTAACTTTTCTTTTACTGTATCAGTTATCTTTGGCCCCAGTTTAACTACATGTTACAATAGTAGTTTTAAGACATCAATTAAAACTTCATTCTAAGTTTCAATCCAGAAAAGTAATGCATCATCATACATGTTTGGAAAACCGATTTAGGTCTACGAATAAGGAGGGTAGGACTAAAATATTTGAAGTGTTAGGAAACAATTTTCTCTTTAGATCATACAGTGCTTTCCCCTATATTAATGAAAATTCAGAAGTTTTTGAAGAGTATGTACCATGCTCTCGAACTTCATGTGCAAAGTTGTTCATCCTACTAAAAACTGAATTTGCTTTACCTGGAAAAATCAAAATGGTTGAGATTAATAAAATTCAAACTTCATTAGAGAATTAATCAATCAACTTTGTAAAAAAGGATGTCCTACTTTGATTTGAAATTTGGGTAGACTTGTTGTATTGGGCGGCAGAATCATGCAAGTATTTGTTTGAGGACCTCCCAACTTGGTATGCTGTTGAGATGATGGGCATTCCAATAACTAGATCCTGATAAAGTGAGGACTTCATTTCTAATATTCTTTTGCTGGAAGATGCTACTGAGAACCAACTTGATTTTGAAATGTATTCAGGAGAGATTTTCTTACTTTGGTTGATAAATCCTTATATTTTGTGGAGGCATATATATAAGAATGCAAGGAAAGAAGGTGAACCATACCTTTTTGTTAGATGAGTCAACTCTGGATAATCAAGAAAACTAAAAGAAAGAAAGTTAATGAAAGTTTGAATGGCTTGTCTTGTTGCTTTTGGCAAAAAAACATTATCTAGAGGCCCATGTCTTCTTCAATAAAAGCATATACAGAAGATCAGGTAAATGTGGAATCAACATGCTTAGATAAGGAAACTTCTTGGTAACAAGTATATTCTACTACCATTTCATTTTTAATTGAATTTTCCCCTTATATTTACACACACACACATATATTTGCTTCTGTGTTAGTGTTATTTAAGCTTTCTGAGCTCTCAATGTACCTTTCTGATATGAGAATACTCTAAATTTATTTGTGATAAGATCAGAAAAAGTAAAGAGAAAAGGCCATTTACATCAATCAGAATTGCATGCTAAAGGTAAAGATAGGATGAGGATCCTCTGAAGTAAGGATTTCCTGAAGTTTATGAAGCAAGGGGTAGAAGGCATATTTTTATAAATAAAAATAAAATATATATATTAGAAAAAATAAAAAAAATATATATGTGAGGCACTTCATTACTTCAGAGGCATTTATACTTCAGAGGATCCTCATCCGTAAAGATAACGTGATAAATCAAAAAGATTCTGCTATGACTTGTATGTTTCCTAGCTATAAATTTAAATGATAGAGAAGTTCCTCAACCTTATCTATTATCATGCATATATTTTTAGTCCCGTCATAAATGAGGAATATTTAATTGAAGGTCCATATTTATTTGTGAGATCATTTTGATATGGAAAATCTATAGAAGAAAATGAATATTCTAGAATCTTTATAGGAAAATTATATATAAAAAACTATATCATATAAAATTTATATTGAAAGATTTTAAAAATCAAAATTATCATTAAAGACTATTATTATTATCAGATTTTAAAGATTTTATAATCAATTTTAGAGAATTTACTACTGGATATAAGAAAGTATTAAACTTTTTTACACTTAATAATAAATTACACCTAACAATAAATCTCTTAAAATTATAATATTTTAAAATCTGATGATAATGATAGTTATTGAAAATAATTTTAATTTTAAATTTTATATAATATGAGTGCTTGAATGCAATTTTCCTAATCTTTATTTATAGAAACACAAGCAGCGGTTATTGAATTTCATTGGTGTTCTTTGATGGGTCAAAATGCTATATCATAAAGTGAGGAAGCTGACAGGGCTACAGACATGAACTTTTTCAGTCAACAACTAAGATCAAAGGTCGGCTATGAACATCACGTGGTGGGGCAATAAGGCGAGACATACTTTAAGGTTTTGGGAGGAGTTTGGGGAGACATTATTTTTGAGGAAAAGGGAACGCCAAATCATTCCCACATCACCCCCATCCTCCAATATGTACCAACTACCAAGTTTTGCAGTATAGAATATCCAAGATTTCAAAAGATTACAACAAGATCCAAAGACAGAGATGGGGCTCGATGTTTTTCAAAAGGAAAGTTTGAGGATCTATAATCCTAACCATGTATAAGTCTAACTTCTAACGAGAAAAAATTCTAAGTCTAATATTTGCCCTCTCTTTTCTTTTCATGTAAACTTCAAAATTACATAACAGCAAGGATAATTAACAGAAAAAAGTTTCCTTTCCAAGAGGGCGCAATTTGTAATATTTGTCAACCAAGGTCAAGGAGAAGTCAAGATAAAACTCATGATGACAGAGACTACTCGCATTGTTTCAAATACGTTTTCAGCTTATTTTCCATAAGGACTAAATATAAATCCGGCAACTAGCTATGGGAAAAAGAAAAAAAATCTCGGTCCAATGTTTGCCCTCTCAAATTTGTATATCAGTAAGAATAATTAGAAGAAATAGTTTCCTTTCCAAGGGGGGCATAATTTGTAATATTAATCAATCGAAGTCATAAAGGAGTCAAGATAAAACTCAAGATGATAGGGACAACTAGCATTGTTCAACTACATTTTTAGCTATTTTCCGTCAGGATTAAATATAAATTTGGTAACTAGCTATGAAAAAGAAAAAATTTCACTCAATTATGTGAAGTTGAGATGAGTGATTATCAATAATCCCTCTTATAAATTCAAAAAGGAATTTTTTGTCCTTGAAATATTAAAATCATTGTTGTAATTTTATCTGGAAAAATGCATGCCTAGTTGCCCATGAAGGCGCAGGTAATAGCAAATGAAGTTTCACTTGTCAGAATTGGCAATGAAGAAAGCGCCACCCTGCTTTTTTCACCGAGTAGCTTATGCGTGGTTGTGAATGAGGCTAGAATCCTTATGCCAGTTATGTGCTTTTATATATATAGATATATATATATATATATATTTTAAATTCTGAGTTGGCTTCATTCTTGATTTTCTTTAGTGTAGCTTCTCTTGACTATTTAAGCGAAGAGAGTGGGGGCATTATTGAGGAGGGTAAGCATTAGCTTGATAGGGTAGCATATATATTTGTGATCTTAGACATCCTAATTTTCTAAGTATTTGAGAGCACGATATGCGTAAAAAAAAAAAAGTAATAAAGATTTATATGTTTGATTGCAAATGATTCTAATAAGATGCAATGTAATGGAAATACTCTTATTGTTGTTGGTAGAGAAACAAGGAACAGAAGAGATAAATTGCCTAAAAGCCAAATTGGCTGTTGGTTTATCTAATAACATTTTGAAAATTCACCCTATTCAAATTTTAACAGAAATGGCCAATTTCTAATTAATCCAATATTTAAGGTGTAAAGTCTGGTAATTGTCTAAACTTTGAATGCAAGACTTCAGAAAATTGATATTATCTCATTAAAAAAAAAAAAAAACCAAAACATGAAGAACAAAATAGCTTTTTTTATGAACAAAATTATGTACAATTTTTGGACATGTATTGGTCCTTTTGCTGCTTCACAAAATAATAACTGATGAAGCATATGGGATGAACAATTGCTCTTCTACTTTCTCATCCTCTAAGATTGAGAGACAGCAAGTTGAAGATATTTGAAAGCTTGCTGATAATTTAAGAAACCCATAAACCAGAAATCAAAGTTATCTATAGTAACTATTTCTATGTACTTTTGTGAAGGCTTCATCAGATTTTCACTTTGGTTAACACGCTTTATCTTTTCAAGTGGAATCAAGACCTGCAAAGGAGAGATAGGTTTTAAGGTTTGTATAAGCAAAGATTGATAAAAAAAGAATACTGAGAGGTTTTGTGTAAAGCTATGAGAGAAAAACCTTATAGTGGACTCTAACTAGTTCTCCTTTTGGAGATGTGATCTTAATGGATCTTTCACTGCAAAAGGCAACCTTTTCTGTGGATATGAAGAGGAGTCCTGCCATAGGACCTGATGTGGTTGATAGATAACACTGTGATGCTTTCAACAACTTCTCTCCTTCTGTGACACTAAACAATTGCATAAAGATTTTCTCCACTCCACCAACCTGAAGAATTCTAGCTCCCAAGCTTAACTTTCCTTTTACTGTAGCAGTTATCTTTGGCCCCAGTCTAACTGCAAGTTAAAACAAAAGATTTAAATGATTAATTGAAACTTTATTTTATGTTCCAAAAGGGTAAAATTATGCATCATACATGTCTGGAAAAATGATTTAGGCCTATGAATGAGGAGGATAGAAGAAAAAAAAGTATTTGATCCTTCGCCCCATCTTGTCACTAATCAAAAGTCACAAATTGAAAATCTAAAAAGTCACTCAAGACTTCATACCATGCTCTCGAACTTCATGTGCAAAACTGTCAGCTTTTCTCCCAAGCTTGTTCATCTTACTAAGAACTGAATTTGCTTTACCTGGAAACATGACGATGGTGAAGATTAAAAGATTATCTAACATCATAGAAGGATTAATCAATCAATTTTTGTAAGGGAAGGATGACCTACTTTGATTTGAACTTTTGTTAAACTTCTTGTATTGGCCAGCAGAATCAGGCAAGTATCTGTTTGAGGTGATTGGAATTCCAATAACTAGCTGCTGAAGAAGTGAGGCCTTCATTTCTAATATTCTTTCTAGAGTTTCCCTTCTATGATCTTTCTGGAAGATGTTATTCAAGAGAGCTCTCCTCACTTTGGTTGATGAATCATTGTATTCTGCAAAGCTATATATATATATGAATGAAAGGAGAGAATGTGAACCTTGACTTTATGTTAGATGACTCATCTATGGATCATCAAGAAGAATAAAATAAAAAAAAGTTGATAAAAATAAATGTAAAAGATATAATCTACGTATCCATGTCATCTTTAATAAAAGCATATAAAAAATTAGGTAAAGGTGGAATTAACATGCTTAAAAAAGAAATTTCTTGGTGTCGTAATACCACTTGTCTTTTTCTTTATTTTTTCCCCCATGTATGCTTTTGTACTGGTGTCATTGAAGCTTTCTGTGCTGGCAGTGCTTCTTTCTGATGCGGGAATTTTCTATGTTTACTTGTGATAAGATAAGGAAAAGTAAAGACAAAAGGCCATATGCTTATATCACTAAAAATTACTAGTTAAATGTACAGTTAATGTCAGACTTGAGAATTCAGTTTCAAAATGCTTAGGTAGATAAGCGAACCGCCCTACCTTTCTACAACATAAGGACATTCAAAAGTTCCTTAGAATTGTCTACACTTGTCCTTTATAAATTACAAGTCCTAACTGGCATAACTGAGGAATATTCAATTGAAAGGTCCATATTTTATTTGAAAGATCATTGAGGTATATGTTGAAAATCTAAGAAAACATAAGCAGCGGTGAAATGAAGTAGTCATCAGGGTTCTTTGATGAATGAAAAGGCAATATCATAAAGTAAGGAAGCTGACGGGCTATGGACATCATATGGTGGGGACAGTAAGGTGAGACATACTTTAAGGTTTTGTGAAAAAAGAAATTTGCTAAATCATATCCACATCAATAATATGAATTAAGGGGTTCTCAAAAGTAGCCTGCTGTAGTGTCACTTACCTAACAAGTTTGTTAGTATATGGAATATCCAAGATTTTAAAATGAGATTACAACTAGGAACATAAAAAGAAAGATTATAAGGATTCAGTCATCGTATTTATGTACAAGTCAAATGTTTTAGGATATGAGCAAAGAATATTCATGGATAAGCCAAAGATGATTGGTCAAGTATTTGCTCTCTCTTTCCTATTCATGTATAAGCCAAAGTTACACACTAGCGAAGATGATATAGGCCTGATGATGGAAGAAAGGACAAATGTATTTGAAGTGTCAATAATTCAGTTTACTAAATAGAGCTCATACAATTCAATTGATTAAACCATACCCTGCTTTCTTCCATCTCTCTACCAACTAAAAGTCTCAGATTTAAAGATTAAAAATCTTTCAAGACTCAAGAATATAAATGATGCTCTCGAACTTCATTTGCTAAACTGTCTACCTTGCTCCCATACTTGTTCTTTCTACTAACAAGTGAATTTGCTTTACCTATGTTAGATTCTAACCTAAAACCAATTGGTGTCAAGTGGAGTAGTCTAATGAGTATGTAAATTGCACCCAGGAGATGGAGGCAAGTGATGTGGGACTTTTTAACACCTCCTCCACAGATGTCTACCAGAACAGGCTATGCGTGATAGAATTGGGCCCTAATACTATGAAGAAATATAGAAGTAAGAGGATTCTTATTGCCTACTTTTCAATAAACCAGAGACAACATATATACACTGGAAAGCAGGGAACAAATCTCCCAGTCAATCCCAATAAATCAGCTAATTTAAATTATTTCTAAAACTAATAATAATAACTGAAAGATAAAAGAAACAAATAGGAGACAACAATAAGGCAGAGTAAAAACTGTTTAAGAGGAAATAAAAGATAATCATGCGTTCTCCAACAACCAGGAAATATCAAGATGGTGAAGATCAAAATACTGTCAATTTTCAAAGAAGAATTAATCAAAACTTCAGGCAAGTATATGCTTGATGACTTCACAACTGGATATGCTGTGGAGTAACTAGCTCCTGAAAAAGTGAAGCCTCATGTCTAATATTCTTTCTGCAATGTTTGCTTCCTATGATCTATCTGAAAGATGTTATTGAGAAATATGCTCACTTTGGTTGATGAATCCTTGTATTCTGCAGAGGTGGGTGTGTGTGTGTGTGTGTGTGTATATATATATATGCCCTTGACTTTTTGTTTTATCTTCTTCTTCTTCTTCCTTTTTTTTTCCCCTTCCCTATAAACTATGACTCATCCGCAGGTTTACATTGTTGATACTGTTCTCCAGAGAATTAACGCTTTTTAGCAAAGACACAAGGAAGGGTAGAAACCAACTCTAATCCATTACAATTTATCTAAGGACAGTTTGATTATTCTTTCGATATGGAGTGTGATAAAAAATGGTAATTGTCCAAAGTTTAACTTCGCTCTATGAGAGAAGAACCTGTTAGTCTAAAAAGCACTCAAAAAGGGGAGTTGAAGAAACTGATCAGCATAATAAGGAGGAGGCAGAGGAGGCAATCATGGATTACTGGAATTTGAATGAAAATTATAAGTATTGTAGTGGGTGCTTCTATGGCTATGATGATGATTTGTATGAGAATGATGATGAATATATGATTCAGCACTCCTTGGGTAAGACCATCTTGTATAAGGAACAGCCATATTTGGAACTTGAGATGATGATACAGAATGCAATTGGGGGTGAAGATCTTGAAGAAGAATTCATGGTGGCTATATATATGAAGAAGAAGAAGAATATGATGCAGATGCCTCTTAAAGGATTTTATGGTGTAACGTGGTGAACATGAAGAGCCACTGCTGCCATCTTTATATACAACTTGACGGGGGAGTAGTGGTCTAATAGCGTTGAATATATGGTACCTTACGTGTTTTACACCAATTGAAATAAATCTAATAGTTATCTTTTTTTTTTTTCTTTTTAAAATTTTTGTAAAGATAGTGTTCTTTTATTTATATATATATATATATATGGTCATAATGATGACTATTTCCTTTGAGTTAGTGAGTTGATGACTACTATCTACTTAAGTAGTGCTATAACTCTAGATACTAATGCCAAAAAATGAGGATATATTGGTGTTGCATTGCATGCCATCTTGTTCTATATATGTAAATTCATAGTTCACCAATTTAAAAGTGTGTTTTTTTTCTTTTTTTGCTACAAAGAAAGTACATGACCTCAAAAAGTAAAATAAAAAAAAGAAATAAAGATGGCGATTTTATATGTAAAATTGGCGTTGCAATGCATGCCATCCAATTCTATATATCTAAAAACATATCTTACCAATTTAGAAGTTATTTTTATTTGTATTATTAAAACTCTGTCAAACTTATCTTTAAAGAAAGTGTTAGTTAAGCCAATGCTCATGAACTATTTAGATATTATTCATTTAATCTAATTCTATAATACAGATTTTTTTTTCTTCGTTTTTTTGATATACAAGAGAAACCATCAAAGAAATCTAGCTCCTAAAAAACACCGTGGAAGTGAAGTAAGCAAACAGAAGCTAAGCAATCTCTGGCGGAATGTCCTCCCAAATGCATAACTGGATCGAACCAAGTTTGACCAAAGCATCAGTATAGTGGTTGGCTTCTCTGGCAATGTAGGCAACTTGAAAACCAGGGTTCTCTTCCAACGGTTTGTGAATGTCTCCCATAACAACTCCCGGAATGTGAGCAGAAATGTCACCATGCCTGATAAGACGCCCTGCTTCAGGAGAATCTGTCTCAAGCTCAACCTCGGAAGCTCCAAGCTCGGCATGCATGATGGTGGTATAACTAAGAAAATCCAGGAAACATTGACCCAAGCACCAGTGTCATCACGGACAAATGCAAGAATTTAAGGCCAAATGCAACGTGGGATGTGTTTATAAGATGGCTCAACAGAGATTTAATCTCGATTAACGCGTAAGTTAATCTGAGAATATTTTTAACGAAACCAAAAAAAAAAAACCCAAAATTAAATAATTATGCACTAGTGTTGTTTGATAGGTCATGAGACTATCATAAAGTGAGGAAGCTGACAGGGCTGTGACATGAACATTCTGAGTCAGCAATTAAGATCTAAGGGCTGCCATGGACATCATGTGGTGGGGGCAGAAAGGCGATACATACTTCAAGGTTTTGTGAAAAAGGAAATTTGCCAAATCATTCCAACATCACCCCCATCCTCCTCTGTATACCAACTACCAAGTTTTGCAGCATGGAATATCCCAAGATTGCACCCAGGTCCAAAGTTAGAGGAGGGGGAAAATGTTATTAAAAAGTTTGAAGGTTCAATGATCCTATCCATGTATGAGTCTAACTTTTAAGGGGAAAATATTCAAAGTCTAATATTTGCCCCCTCTTTCCTATTCTTGTCTGTATCAAAGTGACATATCAACAAATATATAATTAACGGAAATAGTTTACTTTCCAAAGAGAGCACAATTTGTAATATTAATCAACCAAGGTCATGGAGGAGTCAAGTTAAAACTCAAGATGACTGTGAAAACTAGCACTGTTTAACTATAATTTCTGCTTATTTTCCATCGGGATTAAACATCAACCTGGCACCAGGCAATGAAAATAAAAAAATTACGCTCAATTATGCCGAGGGGAGATGAGTGATTGTCAATAACTCCTCTAATAGATCCAAAATGGAACATTTTAGCATTGAAAACTTAAAATCAGAGTTGAGCTTTTCTGAGAAAAATTGCATTCCTAGTTGTTCCTAAATTGGCGATGAAAACACTACCCCCTTCTCTTCTCACCCAGCAACTTATGCATGGTTGTAAATGAGGCTAGAATCAAGCTACAAGTTATGTGCCTTTTTGTGTCTTCTTCTTTTTTCTTTTTTGGCCCCCCGGGGGGGGGGGGGGGGTGTTCATTCTGAGTTGGCTTCATTATTCTTGGTTGCATTTAATGTAGTTTCTCTAGATTATTTTAGTGAACTGTGTTAAGTACCATAGTTCCGGGCCTCATCGAGGAGGGCAACCATTAGCTTGATAAAGATGCATGTTGCTTTATCTAATAACAGTTTGAATGCCCATTCCATTCAGATTTTGACAGAAATGGTCTGAATTGGATGAAGCCAATATTAAGTGTGGATTCTGGTATTTGTCTGAAGTTTGAGTGATAGACTTCAGGAAATTGAAATTATCTCATAAAAGAAAAAAGAACCAAAACTTAAACGCCAAAGTAGCTTTTTCTTATCAACAAAATTTTGTACAAAAGTAGAACATGTATTGGGCCCTTCGTTGCTTCACGAAATAATAACTGATGAAGCACAGGGGATGAAGAATTACACTTCTATTTTATCTTCCTCTAAAATTGAGAGGCTGCATGTTGAAGATATTTGAAAGTTTTGTGATAATTTAGAAAACCCATAAACCAGAAATCGAAGTTATCCACAGTACATATGTCTATGTACTTTTGTGAAGGCTTCTTCACATTTTTACTTTGGTTGACACACTTTATCTTTTCAAGTGGAATCAAGACCTGCAAATAAGAGATAGGTTTGAAGGTTTAATTATATTAGCAAAGTTTGATAAAAACCAAAACAAGATTCAGATATATTTTGTGCAAATATTGTTAAGGTTTGTGAGAATTACCTTATAGTGGACGCTAATCACTTCTCCTTTAGGTGATGTAATCTTGATGGATCTTTCACTGCAAAAAGCAACCTTTTTTGTGGATATGAAGAGGAGGCCTGCTATAGGACCAGATGTGGTTGATAGATAGCACTGTGATGCTTTCAAGAACTTCTCCCCTTCTGTGACACTAAACAGTTGCATAAATATTTTCTCTACTCCACCAACCTGAAGAATTCTAGCTCCCAACCTCAACTTTCCTTTTACTGTATCAGTTATCTTTGGCCCCAGTCTCACTGCATGTGAAAAAAACAGTTTTAAGACATTAACTAAACTTTATTTTGAGTTTCAATCGCGAAGGGCTGTATATCATACATATTTAAAAAACTGATTTAGGCCTATGAATGATGGAGGGTAAGACGAAAAATTTTCAAGCGTTACAAGACATTTTTCTCCAATCAAAAGTCACAAATTGAAAATCTAAAAGTCACTCAAGACTTCGTACCATGCTCTCGAACTTCATGTGCAAAACTGTCAGCTTTTTTCCCAAACTTGTTCATCCTACTAAGAACTGAATTTGCTTTACCTGGAAACATGGAGATGGTTAGGAACAAAAGATTATCAAAATCATATATAAAAGAATTAATCAGTCAAGTTTTGTAAGGGAAGGATGACCTACTTTGATTCGAACTTTTGTTAAACTTGTATTGGCCAACAGAATCAGGCAAGTATTTGTTCGAGGTGATTGGAATTCCAATAACTAGCTGCTGAAGAAATGAGGCCCTCATTTCTAATACTCTTTCTGTAAAGTTTCCCTTCTGTGATCTTTCTGGAAGATGTTATTCAAGAGAGCTTTGCTTACTTTGGTTGACGAATCCTTGTATTCTGCAACGTTATATATATGAATGCAAGGAGAGAAGGTGAACCTTGACTTTATGTGGGATGACTCATCTATGGATCGTCAAGAAGAATAAAAGAAAGTTGATTTAAAAAAAAAAATTGAAAAGCTTGTTTGGTTTCTTTCAGTAAAAGACATCATCTACGTATCCATGTCATCTTTAATAAAAGCACAAAAAAGTTTAGGTAAAGGTGGAATCAACATGCTCAAATAAGGAAACTTCTTGGTGTTATCAATACCACTTGTCTTTTATTTATTTATTTTTTCCCCTTATATATGCTTCTGTGGTGGTGTGAATGAAGCTTTCTGTGCTGGCAATGAACTTTACCGATGCAAGAATTCTCTAGGTTTACTTGGGATAAGATACGAAAAAGTAAAGAGAAAAGGCCACTTGACTACACCACCCAGAAAAGATTTTGCTGTGGTTTTTCTGGTTACTATCAATGTATGTATGATTTGCAATTCTTACGTCAGAAGTGACGTCAATATTAGAATGCTTGGGTGAAAAATACGAAAGTTCCTTAACATTGTCTATACTTGTCCCCCATATATTACGATTCCTAGCTGTCAAAACTGAGGAGTATATATGTAATTGAAAGTCCATATTTCAATTCTGAGATCATTGAGGTATATACTGGAATCTAAGAAAATGAAGCTTGTAGATCTCATGAGAATCTCTGTTAACAGAAACACAAGCAGCAGTTAATAACTAGTCATCAATGCATAGCCATCTTATAGGAATTTAAGAAAAGCTATCAAAATATGTTTTATTAGGGGGGTTCACTTGGGCAGCGGCTGAGTTGGTCTAATTTTGTCTTATCATTTTGGTCTAGATTATGTCAGGCGAAAGAAAAAAAAAAAAGGGACTAGGCGAGTGTTGAGTTACTTTTGTTTGGCCAATTTTGTCCAACCTGATTTTGTCTTATATGTATATATATATATATATATGTAAAATATTATTTTACAAAGATTTATATAAATTTTTTTTAGGGATTATATAATTTTACAAAATTTTATATAAAAATTTATTTTTTAAAAAAATCATTTTATAATTTTTACAAAAAATTTTAATGAAAAGGTAGCCCAATCTAGTTCAGTCCTACACCAAATTGGGTTGGTTATTGGGCTATGGCCCACTCGATAAACACCCTTATGTTTTATGTTCAAACTATGCATAGCGACCTTTGAGAGTTGTCACATCTGTGCTTTTGTTCCTTATTTCATTCTCGCTTGTGAACCTTATTCCCACGCATCAGGAGCTCAGGATTATCTATGTCGGAGAAGTGAGTATGAAAGAGACGGCTAATAGAAGACATGGAGCTATGCATAATCCAATTACATTAAATTTAAAAACTCAATATTTGCTATTTAGTTTTAATTTTTGAAAAATTAACAAGTGTACTTCTTTTGACATGTGAGACATCATTTGTACTAATATATAATAACTTTGTTGTTTGTTTTTTTGAATTAATTCATATATTCACTCATTCTTAAAAATTAATTTAAATAACTTAATACTATAGAAACCAAATTATTTAAAGTCGGAGAGAATTAACGAAAGATGATATTCATTATGATATTTGTGCTTTGAATATAAGTTTCTAAATATTAGTTCAAAATGTAACATATTATAACTTGGTAAAGTTTGAAAATATAAGGTTGATGAGGCAATAAGATGCAACTACTCTTATCATCGTTGTTGGCAGAAACGCAAGGAATAGAAGAAACAAATTGAAATCCATTGCAGTTTATCTGAGAACAACTTAATGTTCATTCCATGCAGAAATGTTGGATGAGGCCAATTTTTTAAAGTGTGATAATATGGTAATTGAGCGAAGAATTTGTTAGTTCAAATAGCACCCATAATTTTATTTTATTTTTTTAAAAAGTTGCTTCTGAGTTTCGTAATTAATCACATAGAAAGACTTTCAAAATAAAATATTCTTAACTTATTGCTTGATTGGTTTTTCAATTAGTGAACGACCCTTTTGAAATCAAAAGCTTTAGTTTTGTCCTTTTATCTAAAGACTCTTTTTCAAAATTATCAACCAAAAATAAAAAGAAGCATTTCATAAAAATTTTAAACAAATGCAAAGAGAATACTATATATATAGATAGAAATTCGGATTAATATGATCCTACATCCTCTTCTTAAGAAGAAAGCAAACTAATTTTTATTATAATAAGGTAATTTTTACAAACACACAACTAAGAAGTTATTTCTAACTTTTAGAAACAAAAATAGTTTTTCTAATGTATTTACAATTTAAAAATTAATCATGATAGAAGAATAAATATGACTTGTTCTTCTTGACAAGAATCGAATGTACTCAATCTGCAATAGTCAATACAGTTAAGATTACTGTACTATCAAATTTGATAGAAGAATTAGTTGATTAATTAAATGAAAAAATTTTATTCTTTGACAATCTTCTAAAAGCCAATCATGATTTAAGGATAAATACGACTTGTCCTTTTTTTTTTTTTTTCCAAAGAATTGAATTTGCTCAGCCTAAAAAAGTCAACATGGTTAAGATCAATATAGTATCAAACTTGATACTAGAATTAATCAATTAACAGAAAGAATGTCATACGTTGTTAATCTTGTTGTAATGTTTCATCGTTGAACATAATCTTCTTAATTATTGGTATTGTTCTCTAAAGAAATGGCTTGGACTTTATTTACCAACTTAGTAACAATATTAGTAGAAGTAAATTATATAGATCTCTTTTGAATTTTTTTAAAATCATACAGAACCTGTTTATAATGAAAAGTTATCTTATACTTTAATTTAATTTAATTTATTTTTTTATCAAAATATCCTCTATTTAAAATTTTTTTAATTAAAAAAATGTGTTTAGGTTTAATAGTTCATATTTTGATAATTTTTTTTTTTTAAATTGGACTAAAGTATATGGTGCTTTTTTGTTTTAAAAAAGAATTATGTATATTTTATAAATAAATAAGAGATTTGTATAATTTTAACAAAATTCGGAAAATATCCATGTAATTTACTCTATTAGTAATATTCTCTGCAATCTGTGTAACATGAGTGGTAGGAAGTTAAAAATTAAGAGGGAGGATCCATTTCTTCTAATGATGTCGTATTCTTATATTCTGAGACCCTTGATTTTCTCAACTAATTCTTTTTATTTCAAAACTTAACATATAATTTAGAAAATTCTCTAAGTTAAAATAAATAAAATGTCTGTATATATTCTTCATATTTATTGATATAGTTTTGGTTTATTTTTCTCTTTCGTTTTTATTTTAAAAAATACTTAACTTGAAAAGAAATTTGTTTAAAAATGGTGCAAATAGAGATTTCTTAAAGGAATTAACAGCTAATTAAAAGTTTGGGCCCTTTTCCTTTTTCTTTTTTTAGTTTCTTAGTAAAAAGTCTAAATTCATCAGTTTTCTAACTCTCTGGAAGGGATGTGCGAGGTTGGGAATAGGATCATGGAGAAAAATAAAGGATTAAACATCTATTATCACATAATTATTTTTGTGTTGTTTTTGAAATATAACTTTAAAAGAATTTTAAAAAATTGTATAAATTCCATCCATGGAATTATAAAATTAATATCCATGTCATTTCTTTTTACATTTTTCCACGCACGAACATGACAAAAAAGTCTATATTTTGCCACTTGGAATGATGGATTTTATTTTATTTTTGGCTAGCTTAATCAACATGATAAGTGGTGTTAAGGTTTTGAACCAAAAAATTAATCAAAGGGTTATGTTATACAAAGTTAAGAATGTAGGAATCTTTAATTAATATTTAAAGTTGAGGGGAGTAAATTACAAACCCTCCAAATTGGGGGAATTCTTTACCTTTTTTTTTTTTGGGCTGAGTAGAAAGTTTGGACTCATAAGTCTTCTAACGGGCTACAAAGATGAAAGTTGGATTATAGGATAAAAGAAGAGATCACACAACTCATTTAACATACATAGGTTATATCACGTGTCATACATGTGAATTGATTTCATTTTATTATTTACATTAACATTTTTAATTGGGGTAAATTATACATATTTAGATTGTCAAGATGACAAATTTAACAAAATAATAACAAAATTCTATAATAATAAAGTAATTGCATTACTATCTTTATAAATACAAATATAAAGTTATTCATTAGAAATGAGACAGCTTCTCTAATGTATCTACATTTAAAATTAGAATAAATATGATACTCCTATGAAATACTTGTTGTTCCTTCCAAGAATTGAATTTGCTTAACATACAAAAATCAAAATGGTTAATACCAGTATACTATCAAACTTGATAGAAGACTTAATCAATCAACAAAAAGAATATCATACTTTGATAATACAGGAACCTATCCTTGTTTATCCATTTGCTCCCTCAAATATATATCCTTAACTAAATTCTCTTTACTGAAATAGTAATCTATTTGCTTCACAGTCTTCGTGCACAACTCAGGATGTTCTGGTTGTGGTGGTGTTTGAGCACTCCATCAAAATTATAAAACAGTGGTGGTTGAAGAAGGTGATGAGGAGAATAATAAAAAGGAATGGAATTGGGATGAAAAGGGTGAGGTGGTAGAGAAGGAACATATGCCTCTGTTTTTATTAATTTCAAGGAATCAATAATGTGGTGGCATAAGAAACTGATGATGATTTGTCGCAAGATTGATGGAATTTGGATCAACATTATAATTATGATATTGATTTGCAAAAGAAGGATGGTGAATAGTCATATTTAGAGCTTGAGTTGATGACGCCCAATACAATTTCGGTGAAGATGTTGAAGAAAAACTCATGGTGGCAGTTATATATGACGAAGATGAATAAGGTGTAGATGATTGTTGAGGATTTTGGTGTAACTTGGTAAGTGTGATGTGCTACTTCTTCTAGCTATCTTTATAAACAACTAGACGAGGGAGTGGTGTTGCAATGGAATTGGATATACTTTTGGTGTTTTACTCACCAATTTAAACTTTAGCTAGTTATAATTTGGTAAAGATAGTTGCTTTTTATTTAATTATTTATTTATTAGTACATTATCACTACTCATAGTAAGTTGTTCATAATCAGAATTAAGAATATACATTACCAAAAATATGGCGTTTTGTGACTATTGTTTCTGGACATAGCGACTGTCGCAACAATTGCTAAAAACTATAGCAATGGTTGCGAAATCCACTGCTAAGTCCTGTAGGTGTCACATTGCTATGGTTGCTTCCAATTGCCATATCTATATATATATATTTTTTGCAACGATTGATACAACTGCTGCAAGTTATGACGTCAATTTAGCAGCAACTATGCCACAACCATTGCAAAAAAGTTCCAACCGTTGCTATTTTTTAAAAGAATTTTTTCTTTTTTTAATTGCTTTAATTTGAACCTAAATATAAATATATTTAAAATAACTAGAACACAATATTCATAATAATTATAAATTATAATTAGATATAATATTAAAAATTAAATTTAGTACATGCAATAATATTGTTATGGAAAGAAAAGTTTTACAAGTCAATAGATAAGTCTTACAATTATGATATCATTTAACAAATAATAATCGTCTTAATTGGATGATGATGGAGAATGTTTTGGTACACTTGCTCGATACTTATTCCTTTAATCAGGCACCTAAATTAAAAATATAAGATGTCATTAGAAATATATAAAAATTAAATTATAAAAAATAAATGTTGTTCAATGAATTCATTATAAATATTACCATTAGATCTTGGAAAAAAGCAAAATTAAAGGTAGGTGACCCTGATAATTCTAGAGAATGAAAGCTATTGCATTAAGCTTTTTTGCTTGCTTAGTTACTGTTATTTACAATTGGGAAACTTAACTTTCTAGCTCTGTAGTAGAACAAGGAGAAGAATTCATCCCACTATAAGAATGGGTAGAATGCCCAAACATTTGAGATGGGAAATGATCCAATCCCAAGCCTTGAACATGACTTTAATGCTTCTAATTTCCTAAAACAAAAGTCAATGAATCTTTAGATGATATTTTTTGGGAAAAAGACATTGAACTAAATTTGTGTTTAAAAATCTTTTCTTGCATAACTGCAATATTACCAAGACCATAATTACAATATTTCTAAATATGAACATATTACCAAAACTATAACCACAATATTGTCAAACACAAGCCACAATTACCAATATTGCCAAGTATAGCCAATTTTATAACCCATTATGACAATATTGCCAAGTATAACCAATTTGACAACCCTTAATCAAAATAACACCAAGTTCATAAATAATAACTAAGACATTACCAAGTATAACTAATTCAACAACTCATAATTACAATATTTTTAAACATGGCTGATTCAATAGCCCATAATCACAATATTTCCAAATATGAACTTATTACCAAAACCATAATTACAATATTGCTAAATACAAACCCCAATTACAAATATTACCAAGTACAACCAATTCTATAATTCGTAATCACAATATTGTCAAGTATGATCAATTCCATAACCTTTAATGAAAATATTACCATGTCTTTAAATCATAATCAATATGGCTAATATAACAACTTGCAATCATATTGCCAAGTATGGCCAATTCAACAACCTGCAATCACAATATTTTCAAGTATAAATATATCACCAAAACCATAATCACTATATTACTAAATACGAACCATAATTACAAATATTGTCAAGTATGACCAATTTTATAACCTATATTCACAATATTGCCCAATATGACCAATTTCACAACCCCTAATTAAAATAGTATCAAATCTACAAACTATAATCAAGATATTACCAATAACAAAGTAGATAACATAAATTTAAGCTAACAATCAATCAATGTATCCCAAAAAAAATGGAGAAAAAGGAAGATAATACCTTTAAATGGTTGAAAATGGTGAAAAGGAGTTGAAATACGATAGAGAGGTAGATAGACGACATGGTGACAAACAGTAGAAGGCAAGGGTCATAACCCAATTTTTGAGTCATGACCAATGCATTGACTAAATCAATATAGTGATTAGCCTAGCCTAGCAAGTCCCAAGGATCTAAACTCAAATGTAACAGCATAGATTCAAGCTAACACATATAACCTACTTGTTTTGAAAATATGCACGCATGTCATATAATTCACTTGGGGGTTGCCAGAAATTTGGCAACACCTTTTCTAAAAGTTAGACATCCCAACCTACATAACAATTTAATCTAGCACCAGTATTAGGAAAAACAAATTATATTCAATAAAATACTTTATTAGGAAACTATAAGTAGTATATGCACTTGTTCAAAGTGGCCATAATGAGCTCCACAAAAAACACGACACCTATCATCCTTAAAGTACTCCCACACCTATATGTCATCGTATCATAGAGTTTGACACAATTGTATAAGACTGGGCACATATTTTATACGTTTGGTAGCAGGTGAGCTTCTAGATCACTTCACTCTCTTACTTATTGGTTTGTAAAATAATAAAAGAAAAGAATAACCTTACCATTGACTTAGTAAGTACATAAATAATAAAGTGCACAGAAGGAAAATAAACGCATATTTGAGATTTTAGAAATCAAGTAGTTAACAAATAAATTAAGCAATATTATATCTTATAACCGAAATGAAAAGCAATTATTTAATACATAAGAAATTTTTAGATAAAAACCAAATTTCTAAATATTAAGAAAGTATCACAGAAAAAGGCATTATAGGAAGGAATCAAACTATCAAGTACCTTTGCACAATCAAACCACAATATCATATCTTTTATCATTGCACTAGATATATCACATCTCAGTGCTTTCACATTGAACATCAAATATTTCAAACCTTTACACTGAATACATCACATCTTAGTGCTTTTACAAAATCACAACTTATTTTAGATGCACATAGGCCTTTACTTCTACTAATAGGTATGGGATCCTAACTAGATCCCTATCCATTATGTTATTTTAACATGGAAGTAGAAAATAAAATCTAATAGAAATGACATTTTAGATAACTAAAAATAAAACAATGAATCAACAAAACAATAAAATGAATTACCCATTAATAGAGTTACTATAAAACAAAAAATAACAAAATAAAATAAACATAAAACACTTTTCTTACAAATATACATATATATATATACACACATCATTACTTTTACTTCCCTATTTCCTTTCTTTGCATTCCATAAGTGCATATCTTCGCCATATTTCAATTGTCTATTAACTTATTAATTCATTTATTATTTCTTTATATAAGTATGGATACACACCTATACTTGCATCACAATACTTGCTTTGAGATTTTGAAAACACCAAATTTGTTTCCCCCAAGATGTCAAGTGTATAAATCATAAATGAAGTTTGGGCTAAAAAAACATAATATGAAATAAAATGAAAGTATCACTTTGCCATTTATACACTCATCGGTCGAGACCGATAGTAGAGGTTCTTATTTTTTATTGCTCAAGATTAAACTCCAATTGGAGGAATCTCTTTGGTATCACTTAAAATTATGTTCAACAAGAATTAAATATTTTAGTTACTCAACTAGCATATACAATTATTTATGTAGCCTAATATACTCTTTAATATATAAACTTTTAAATTTTTGCATACTTTCCCATCTTAGATGCAAATCCTAAGTTTAGATTTTTCAAACTAAATCTTTATAATTCAAATTAAGCTTAAAACTTAGTTTATAGAGTTTGATAATTGAAGATAGGAGTGTTAATTTGCTACTTGAAGGATCAACATTAGAAACCCCCCATTTGAGACCTTAGTCATTGCAATAATGGAGGAAGATGAAGTTGCAATGTTTTGGTCAACTAATGAGGGATAAAGTAATGGAAAAGAGGAGTGAAATAAGATAAGAGATCATATAAACCAAAGAAAAGAGAAAGGAATGCGAGAAAAGCAAAATGGACTCACCACTTTCGGCCCTTTTCTCCTTTTTTTCTTCACAGCTACTCATAACAAAGGAGCTACAGAAATTACAAGCTAGCGATTAGAATAAGGCAATGACAGTGGTAGAGTTGTACAGTTGGAAGTGACTAATTAACAAAGGGAAGAAAGTTTCAAAGATAAGAAGGAGAATTAAAATTGGCTAAAAAAGAGATGTAGACTAGTGGTAAAGCATAAAAAACAAAACATGAAAGAGCATAAAGGAAAAAGGTTGAGAGAGAGAGAGAGAGAAAGTTAGAGAATATTATAATATCATTTGGCAAATATTGCATTTTTACCCAAGCAAGTTTGATGTGCTTCAATTATGTACCTAAGATATTTAAAAAAAAAAATCCTTAGAAAATTTTATAAGCTCCATAATTAACCTAAAAATTATCTAGTCTTTATTTAGTAACCTAAAATAATTTATTTTATATTAATAAACATTATTTTTATTTTTATACTTCATTTTTCACCATAAGAGACATAATTGAAAAGTTTAAAAATTTTTGAGATATCACAATAGGCAACATGTGCAATTGGAGGATGGCATCATGGCTAGAGAGCAAATTTTAAATCTAGATCTAAAATCTAGCTTTATTTTATCAATAAGGTGTACTTTTTTTAAGTATTTAACAGCAGTTGCCACTGTTACTAAAGCAACAACCAAAAAGATAAAATTTTGCAACAATTTAAAACAACCACTATAATTTTGCAAATGTTGTGAACAAACTACTACAAAATTACAACAGATGAAATAATCGCATATAAATCCTTTTTTTAGCAGTAGCTAAGAAATTGTTGCAAAAAACATATTTTTGTATAGTGATATATCATGAGAAGGTACGTGTATATATATTATCTATACCAATGACCCACTTGTCCTCCAAGATCATAAACTCTTGAATAATTCTAATTTAGGAACAATGTCATTACCACACTTATGCCTTGCACAAGCCATGCTTACCCACTCAAATCAATCTTTGTTAGCTTGTATTCTATACTATGATGCTTCCTTTTTCAAAAGGGCTTAAGTCATCTTAGTTTTCTTCTTTTTTTTTTTTTTAAATTTATATATAATTCCTTCTATTTTTGTCGATAGGTTTTCTTATTGAAACTTGATATCTAAATTTACTTTTCAAAAGGGCTTAACTCATCTTGGTTTTCTCTTTTTAAAAAAATTTATATATAATTCCCTTTATTTTTATGGGTAGGTTTTCTTATTGAAACTTGATATCTAAATTTACTTTACACCTACAGTTCGTTTGGTGGAAGCTATGTAAAGGGAATTCTTTTACATAACTCATATGCAATATTCATTATATTCTTATTATCATTATTCAACACATTTTTATTACATTTTTAAAGTAGGGGTACAATGCTCATCTCTATCATGAAAATTACTTTTTTTTAGTCCTTTTATAATTGCATTTTTTTTATATTTTGCATGCCAAATAACTTTAACTCTTCTTTCTTCTTAGCTAAAATTTTAAAAATGAATGCCTTTGCTCAGTTGAAGCCTAAGACACTAATTTCCTTTTTTTAAAAAAAAATACTACAACATATGTAAATAAAAAATGAAAATGTAGAATTTAAATAGTTAATTTTTTAAAATATATGTCCAAAAGCTTAAAGAGGAGGAATAAAGTTGCCAAAATGATCAATCAAACCAAATTGGCCCATATCTCAGCAAATTGGACTTCAATTAGAAAAATGGTCAATCAAACCACCTAATTAGGTCTTGATACAAAATAAAATGAAATCAAGCCAACCTGCAACCTTTCATCTTTCTTTTTAATTTTAAAATGAAATGAATTTAAAAAATGCTTGATGTTGTATAGAAGGTGTTTTTGTTTTTGGGACTTAAAAATAATATGGACTACAATTTATTGGTTTTATTTTTTTTACCCTTATAATAGACTATACCAAATTATCTACCTAAAGTAGTTTTTTAAAATTAACTTTAATGCAAGTCAGATAATAATTGTTTCATTATTACTATTATTGCGTAAGAGTTTGAATGTTATGGATAATTATTAGTTGAACTTTTAAAGTTGTTACTTCTTTATGTTTTCATTCATTGCTTATTGTTGCTTTTGAACTTTATTCCCATGCATCAAGAACTATGGAATGTCTATGTTGGAGAAGTGAGCATGAGAGTGATGACTAATCCAAGAGATGGAGTTATGCATACTCCAATTACATTCAATTTAAAAGTCCAATATTTAATATTTAGTTTTCATTTTTAAAAATTAACATGTTTATTTCTTTAGACATGTTGAGTCACCACTTTGATAAATGAATTAATATATAATAAATTTATTATTTTTTAAAAATTAATTTGTGTATTCATTAACTTTTAAAAATTAAGTGACTTAATAATTTAAAATCCAAATTATTCAAAGTTAGAGAAAATAAAGGAAAGATTATATTACTTATACTATTTGTGTTTTAGAGATAAGTTTCTAAATATTTCTAAATGTAATATATTAACTTAGTAATGTTTGAAAATATAAGTTTGATCTCAAATGAGTCAATAAGATGCAACTACTCTTATCTTTGTTGGCAAAAACACAAGGGATAAAAGAAAGAAACTAAAATCCATTATAGTGTATCAAGGAACAACTTAATATTCATTCTATTTGGTTTATGTCACAATCCTTGGTAGCAACAGAAGGTGCCTATCAAAATATTGTTGATAGGAATCATAGGTAGGACTCTTACCATCGTCCTTCCTTACCACCATTTATATATCATCTGGGTAGAGAACCATGCTTTGCCATATTTCATGCTTGAGAATTCCCAAGGATCACTAATTAGCTATGCTCTGACACTATAAATGTGACATCCCTAGTTGTTATTGTTATTATTATTATTATTATTATTATTATTATTATTATTATTATTATGTTTTTTTAATTTATAATATAAGGTTAATATGGATAATAAAATATATATTCAAAATTTGAACACAAAATAGAGATAGTCGCTTAAACTTTGAACTTTTTAGAATAAGACAAATCAGTAGTTGAATTCATATATCATTCACATAACATATAAATCATTTTTGGCATACAAAACTTGTGGTTAATTTCTTCAAAAGTTGACAAAAATCTTCTACTTTTAATATTCATACACATGCAGAAAAACATCTTATTTTTATTACTAGATACATGTGATGCCTAGTTCAAGGGTTCCCTTTAGTTTTTGTCCCAAGCAATGATCCTGTAGTTTGCATATCTTATTCTTGGAACATCCACTTAGACTAATTTGACTTCCATCATAATTTAGGCCAAAGGCAACCTACTAGTTAATGTTTGGACGCATTATAGAAATAGTGAGGATTTAGAATTCCTAGTGAATAATAACAATAATAATAATGCCATATGATGCTTCTAGCTATATAAAGCTATAGGTTTTACAATTTTATGGTCATATTGAATAATAGTAGAAAGTAAGATATATAAATTTTAGGAATACTTCTTGCCTTTACTATTATTTTTAACAAGTTTAAGGTTTCATGATATGTGAAACAAGATTGCCAATAGTGAGTGCTCTTTAACTAAGGCATCCCCTATAATGGATCCATGACTAGAGAATCAAACAATTAGAGGTCACCTCCCTTACCAAGGATTCTATCTCATTTCATGGAAATCAACTCCTTTACCAAGGATCCTTTCTCTTGAGATCACATGCCTTTATATATATATATATATATATATTTATAGATAATTTCTTTTTCTTTTTCCTCTTGTGAGATCACCTTCCTTATGTATGATCATTTCTCTAAATCTTGCTGATAGTTATCCATACAGATTTGAAAAACAATCCAGCTATCATTTGAAATACAAGACATTAAATAACAAAGAAATCATAATTAACTTTGTATATTGTCTAGATAATGTGAAATCCTGAAATAACACTAAATCCTGGAATGAGACTTTCTCATGGAACCAAACATAATATGTTGTTTTTAGAATCATTTAAAGATTATTGTTAATGTCTTAGTTCAAAGTCCAAGATTCGTACTCTAACTGTTAGACCTCTTTTATTAGCCTTTTATCTTTAATTATTAATTGAGTCCTTTTTATTAATACCTAGGTCAAATTTAACTGAATAGAATAGTCTTGGTTACTAGTTCAAGCATCAAATTAAAACATGATAAAAACACAAAATTTGTAACAATTTTTCATCAAAGTCCAATAAAATTCCTTTTCCAAGCATAAGGTAGTTATGAATATATATTTTTTTCCAATTATGAATGCATGTGGAATTTGTATTTTATTCTTCAAGTTTTGATGTTTATTAGATAAAATAGGCTTATTTCAAAGTTTTGATTCCATGAGAAATTACCATATAAGATTAAACATATATTAGGCAATATGAATGGTAAGAAAAGAGCAATATTTCAAGATAAGCGCATGATCAAGCTATTTGAATACAAGTGTAATTATTTCAATGTACTTGAATCTTTATTATAACCATGAATTACCAAAAAAAAAATTAAAAGCATTAATAGCAAAATTATAAAAGAAAGGTCGTTACTTCTACCTTTATTAGGATTTTCCTAGCTTTCTTCTTTCTCCACCTTTCTTTATAGACACCTTATACTTCTAAGAAAAAAAGATCCTATATAATAACTCTAAAATAAAATATAAATAAAAATATTTACAAACATTGTGTTCAATCAAATATCACATTACTTTAAATGATATTGACAAAGATAACTAGAATAGAAATTTGAAAGAATTGAATTACATTTGCTTGTTTGCTTTTGCATTTCCTTAACTTCTCTATGCTCTCTTTAATCATGTTCAATGCAAATGGATTTTGCTTGCATCAAATAATAGCCCATATAAATTGAAAATTCAAATAAAAGAGATAAATATTATAATGACTGATGTTTTTAAAATCAGGGCAGTAATTGAATTAATGAACTCACATTAGTTCATGACTTATTGGTTTAATTATGGTCGAACTAATGCTAATTAAATATTTTTAAAGAAAATTTATATTAAAATTCTAATATAACAAGTAAATAATAATAAATTTTAAATATTAAGAATTATTAGTTTTAATTATTGATAATGAGGAAATCTTAATTTTGGCCAAATATTTTGATATCTAAAAGAGATGCTGCTAGGAGATAGAGTATGATAAGGAGCAAGTATTGAAAATAACCAAGTATATACCGTTTGTTTCTCTTATATTTTCTTTTCTTTAAATTTTTCTTTGTTTTAAACTTTCATTTTCCTACTTTATTTTATTTTCAATTTTTCATATTTGTCTAAGATGAAATAAGAAAGAGTCTAAAAAAGATTATTCAAAATCGATTGGACCTTCAACAAGTCCAGTAATGTTTTTAGTTCCTAATTAAGCTCCATAGCATGATTAAGTTATAAATTAATTGTAATTAATGCTCAAGATTGGTTAATGAATCACTAAGATACAAAAATATAGAAACATTTAAAAACCTTTGTTCAATTAATTACACTACTAAAACTAAAATGAAAACTTTATGTTCATTTAACTTTAGATCCTTTATTACTCTTAATTACCTTTGTTTGATACCTTTTAAAAGGCCTAAAATGAGTATAAGTTGAATCTTTAACCCATCTTCATCAATAATATAAGGTAAACAAGCTCTAAAAAGTTGCATATAAGTTTCATGATTCAAGTCGTGACTCAAAATGGCCAAATTGTGACTTAAAAGGGATTCTAGGCAACAATTCCCAAAGATTCAAGATTTGTGCTGTAACTTGAAATATTTGAGTTGTAGCATGGTTGCCCCTAGAAAATTTTTCCCTAATCTTTCACAATTTGCATGGTGACTTGAAAATTTTAAGTCACAATGCAATGACTCTCTAAATGAATTTCTACTTCTTTTGGCTGCAACTTGAAAGAATCAAGTCGCAACTCAAATACATACTAACTTTAAAAACTTAAATGAGTAAACCATCAAGTTGTTACTATCCTAAGATCAATCCTAGAGTCTTTCAAGGGCAAAAAGGCAAAACTTTTAAAAGGATTGCATTCCTATAATCACTACCTAACACCTTATATAACTCAAAAATTAAAACTAACCAAAACCAATCCAAATTCTTATATGACAGCAACTAGACTTCTTAATGGAAATAAGATGAAGAAAGTTAGCCTGAAGTGACAACTCTAACAACACACCATGCAAATTCATCTAATCACTTTGAGAATAAGCTTACCTGAACACCCAAAGCATTGACAAAACCTCAAATCCGAATTATGACCATGCTACACCTAAATCCACTCAAATAATAACTCATGACAGCATAATACATTACAATAACATTAAAGGGATGAACCATTTCACATTCCATATAACCAAAGCAATAAATATGCACTCCTAAGGCTTCTACAATATAACCAAACCTAGAACCAAAATTGTCTAAACTTTAATGTCTATATTACACTTCCCATGACAACAAAATCCTCCATATTATAGTAACAAAATCCTAACCATATGCAAGTGCTATATCCAAATTTATCATTTGACAAGATAATCCATCATATTACAATCATGACAAGTCATAATGACTCAATTACAAGCAAAGTCATCATATTAAGTATAATTTAAGGCCTAGTATTATGGGGTTTACCCTAAGTTACAAAATATCAAAATACTTATACTTGACAATATATGAACACATCATGATCCTATACAATGTTTATCTTACACAAATTAATGTCTACATCTAAATTAAAATGTCTAAATGCAAAATTCCACATAAGGTCTTAAGCTAAAGATTGACATCTAATAGCTTTTCTTTACCCCTATTAACAAAATCTTCACCTGAAAAATGTTAACCTACAATCAGGGCGATGTATAAATCTCAATAAGTAAGAGAAATTCCATTTATATGTACAATTTAATCAACATAATATTCAACATACATAAAAGTAACAGAGGCAAAATATGAAAAATTTTAAATGAACAAATCTAGCTATAAATAACTATCATCCCATAATAACAATCATAAATAACATGTTATTAGCCAAAAATAAAGAGAATGGGCACGATCATGGCACAAACTCCCTATTAAAGATGATCACAGCTTGGTACATTCCAAAGAATATAATTACGACTTAGTGCATAATCATAACATAATGTATAAATAGAAGCATGATCATAGCTCCGCATAAGAATATGATCATGGTCCATAAACAACTAGTAGCGAAACTGATCATTTATCATAAACAAGCTAAAACACTAATTTGGCCATCATCCACCAAAGGGGTCACATATGCATTCAACTAAAATCTCATGAATCATTTATAAAACATTTACTCAAGTTCCTAATAGGTTAAATGACTAATTAGGCTTTCAACACCAATAAATGACAATGGGTCACCACCACCCTTGCATTTTCATACATAGAAATAGCTATATATTAAAATCAACTTGCAAGATGAAATTTAAACATATTAATGCCATAAAATGAAGGGAAATACTTACCTAATAATAATATTAACCTTTATGGTCAAATTCTAAGCAAAAAAGCACCTAAAGCCCTAAAAATCAGCACCTAGGTTTTAATGAAAAACCTTCAAATGATAAATTAATTGAACCAAAATAAAGATGAGAGGAAAAATTTTGATAGCACTCACCTTAGATAAATCTCCCTGCAAATAAGTATATCAAAGCCTGGAAGTAGCAAACCTAAGACTTCTACCTCTTATGCATTTTTCTCCTTCAATGTGGCTATCCAAAATGTTTCCAAATGTGGAAATAAAATTTGCAGCACTTTTCCTAGGGTTTAATGAGTGTGTGGCTGGCCTAAGGATATTTTTATCCAATTAGGTTTATATCTATGTATTGAGTCTTAGTTCACTAAATCCAATTAGGCTAAGTCTTAGTTTAAAACTCAATCTAGCTCAAAAAAATTATTTTTAGTAATGCCAACCTAATTATTAGGCTCTAAGTTAATTTCTAAAACTCTTTTAATTAATTTCTCCCATGTAAATTTAAATTCTACATTTAAATTTATTTTCTACCAAAAATTGGCACAATAATTATTTTCCAAAAAATGTCCAACTAATTATTTTTCTTAAAAATTTTTATTTTTCATAATTTTTCTCAATTATCATGATAATTTTCTTTTTTAAAAAACATTAAATCTTTAATTTCCACAATTTCGCTTAATTAATTTTTATGATGTTACAAGTCTAGTTTTGACTAGTTCGAAGGCTCTTGAACCATATTTAGCAAGCCAGTTTTATAGATTAAATGAACTGATTCAGTATTTTTTATCAATTTGCCCGATTCTAGTCTGATTTTGATAATAATAGTAATGACCAAATTTTAACACCATAAGAGAAACAAAATGTACCCAAGAATACCCTCATTGAGATTAATAATTTCATAGCACGGAGGGTTAATACTTCCAAACACCATGTTTACATTAACGGGGCAAGCAAAATGGAATCAAATGACACGAGGAAAGTAAGCACTTAAAAAGGCATTTCTCTTCCCAATGATATCCTTATATCAAAAGGCTAGTTCCTAAAATATGTTGTGGGTTCCCATATGCCTCATCACAGGAATAAAACCAATCCAAAAGGTAAGCCTAAATCAACATGCCAATCATCCCTTAATACAAACAAAACTTCAAGCAATGATTAGATACAATTTGAGACTTAGCCTAAATCATATCACCAAATCAACGTACTAAAATGGCTCTGTTTGAGAAGAATTTTAGCAATCCTTGATCAAAAGTCTGAGCTCATACTACAATCCAAATTAAGGGTGAGAAACCGATAACTAAAGAATGATGGCATTTATATTTTAATACCCAAATCAAAACCAAATAATTATCGATGAAATTTTAACTAATCTGTATGTTTGTTGGCCCAAACGAACTCCACTATATTCTCTGTTTAACTTTTTAAATAAATTTATGAATACTATACTAAGAAAACTTTAAATACATACCTCATGCATCATGCATTTTATTTATTGATATTTTATATTTAATAATTATTATATACAAGTAAAATATATAATATTTTTGAATTTATTGTAGCACCCAATAAATATATTCGTAAATGTGATGTATGACTTTTAAGCATGCGAGTCTTATTATAAAGAGGATAGAACAAAATACGCGCAATTAATTCAATTCTCTTCTAGCACTATAAAGCTCCAATTATTTCCACCGCCCATTACATACTGAGGGGATAATTTATTCATGTTTATATAAAAACAAACCACAAAGATTTTACTCCAACAAGTTGGACACGTCACCGAAAATGACAGGTAACCTTGTCCAAAAAATAAAAAAATAAAAAAATATTGTAGAAAGCTAATTTATAAATTTTTAGTAAAGTAAATAAATTAACACAGGGCAATCATGTCAGCATATCGTATAATTGAGTGAGCGCTCTATTATTAACATGTGCAAATAATTTATCTATTAATAAAGTAAATACGCAAAATAATTTCTCCTGTACATCTAATTCAAGATTACCGAAAGTCGAAAGTGACTTGGTTACTCTTTCCCTATGTTTATTGAAAGCAAAAAAATAGAAGTACCAGCCATGGATGCCCCTAATGCTCTAATTATCATGGTTGTATCTGCCGCCTAGTTGTCATAATCATCCCTCGTATTTGAAAAAGACAAAGTGCAGTTTACCTAAATATAATTTTGTTAAAAACCAAAAATAGGCGGTGTGAATATAGAAACTCCAACCGCACGTTAATTCATTAGATATATTTTGAATATTGCAAACGTTGGTCTCAGAAAAGTTGATGGCAATTTTTATAATACTTGCATGAATTAGAAATCGAAGTCAAAAGAAGTAGTCTTTATAAATTGTCAACTGTGTAATTATATATTGCAAAGTTTCGCTTTCTTCCACTATTAAGAATTTATATTTTGAAATATATATGGGAAAATATTTTCCCATTTATCTAATGCAACTATATGGTCAAATTAACTTTATAGTACGCTTCAACTACAAATTATTTTTATAACCATTCTCCTTGCCTTACTGTTTGAGATTAAATCATGATATTAGCATTTAGAAAAATTTACCTTCTCCAATGTAACAGGCTTATCCGGATCAGGTTGCAATCTTATGGGACACTTCGTTTCACTTGCAAATTGGCTCAATGATACCCTTTCTATTAAAAAAAAAATCATGCTTGATTTCTTCTTCCTTCTATCAACATCTACATGCAATTCTTTTTTGGTGGTAACAAATTCATTCAACAACTTGAATAATTATAAGCATAACGGGTAAATAAAATATCAAACAATTTATCTATCATATGTGTCATAAATATTTTAGTAATCTCCACTATATTACCTATTTAATATTTTTTAAATAAATTTATGAATACTATACTAAAAAAAACTTCAAATACCTCGTACATCATGCATTTTATTTATTAATTATCTTATATTTAATACTTATTATAGTTAACTAAATTATATAATATTTTTGAATTTATCTTGTCACCCAATAAATATACTCGTAAATATGATGTGTGACTTGTAAGCGTGATATGTATGTGAGTCTTGGTTTAGAAAGGATAGAACAAAATATATGCAATTAATTCAATTCCATTTTATTCTAGCACCATAAAACTGCAATATTTTTCACCCAAGTTAGATAATTTATTCACTTTTATTTAAAAATAAGCCACTAAGATGCCGGTCCACATGTTGGACATATCTCGTGAACACTACAGGGAAACCAACTCAAAGAAAAACACAATTATTAAGAAAATATAGTAGAAAGCTAATTTATAAATTTTTAGTAGAGTAAATAAATTAACAAGGGGTAATCATGTCAATATATCATATAATTGAGTGAGCGCTCTATTATTAATGTGCACATAATTAATCTATTAATAAAGTAAATATTCATCTAATTAAAGATTATCGAAGCTGAAAGTGACATCGTTTCTCCCTCCCCTATATTTGGTTGAAGATAAGCCCTGAACATCAAAGTCTTTGCCTATTTGGTGTTAGTTTTTTTTTAATTTTTTCTCCACATGACAAGTAAGGTATATTTTATTCAATCTCTTTAGCTTGGTTTGTTGAAAGCAATAAAATAGAAGAAACCTCCAATGGGTGCACCCAATGCTCTAATGATCAAAGTTGTACTTGCCGCCTAGTTATCGTAATCTTCTCTCGAATTTGAAAAAGATAAAGTGCCGTTTACCAAAATATAATTTTCTGAAAAAACAAAAACAGACAATGTGAATATAGAAACTCTGTCCATACGGCCAAAATTTAGAGATATCTTTAATATTGCAAATGTTGGTCTCAGAAAAGTTGGTGGTAAATTTTATAATATTTGCATGGATTTGAAATCGAAGTCAAAGGAAGCAATCTTTATAAATTATCAACTGTATAATTATATATTACAAAGATTCGCTTTCTTGCACTATTAAGAATTTATATTTTGGGATATATATGGGAAAATATTTTCCCATTTATCTAATGCAGCTATAGTCAAATTAACTTTAGAGTATGCTTCAACTACAAATTATGTTTATAAGTAATTTTCCTACCCTACTGTTCGAGTTTAAATCATGATATTAGCATTTAGAAAAATTTACTCTTTTAAATGTAACAGGCCAATGCGGTTCAGGTTGCACTCTTACGTGACAAGTCTTGGTTTCACTGGCAAATTGGCCCAATCATGCCCTTTATATATATATATATCATGCTTGATTTAATTTATACTTCCCTTCTATCATCTACATGCAGTTCTTTCTTTTGGAATAAAACTAAGCGAAAAAGTCTAAAAACTTCGGTTCAAATGACACTTCCCTTTGATATGAGCTTCAGGAAATCTTGACATATATGGGTTCAATCCTTACCCATCCTATTTATCCGTTCTCTACTCACTGGAGCCTTTGCCTCCTTTCTAACCAAATAAAGAATAAAAAAATAAAAGAAAAAACACTCTGAATTTTGTTTAACCGTTTAATTAATATGTCATTGACTCATTTATAAATATCATATAACACATTTTAATTTCTTAATTATGTTTTTGCCTTAGAGTTAGATTCTCCTCTCAGCTAGCCCTCTTCCATTTTCTCAGCATAGGGGCATTAAATGAATTTTTAATTCGTTTAGAGTTATGGCCTGGTTGATTCTTATTTTCAAAAATTATTATATTTTTAAATTTTTCTCACAAAATATTAGAAAAATAATTTTTATTGTAGTGTTTTTATAAATGAATTTTTAATTCGACTTAAGGAATAATTTATTTTGCTTATTTTATTTTATTATATTATAGAATATATTATTTCATTTTTAAATTTTTGTAGAAAAAAATATTATTTAAATGATAGCAAGTGAAGCCTTAAGTTTAGCATTAAAATCAGGTTATATAAAACATTTTCAAAACTGTTTCAGAAATAAAAATTTTCCAGACATTTTTTCCAATTTTATATACTATTTTTAAAATTTTCCCTTCAAAAAAATAGAAATCGAATTAAACAAGCCGATAGACTTTTCCCGTATTTTATTCATTAGCTTACTTCTACTTCTTTATTTCATCAACCTTTATTATCACTCCTCTCTCTAATTAATCTTATATATCCTAAACTAGAATATCGATACAAAGCCGCACTTGCTATATATTATCTAAATGGTTTGTCTTTTTTTTTTCTAATTTATAATAACAAATATGTGTCTAAACAATTTATCAAAAATCAAGTGAATAAATATTTCTCGACAGAAAAAATTGGCCGTTGTTGGTATGGTTGTCGTTGATGACCTAAAAACCTTTGATGTGATACATTGAATTTAAAATTTGAAGGCTGCCCTCTATTTAAAGTTCATCAAATGCATGGTTTTTCACATCCTTCTTCTCATTTTTAGTTGATTTGATTCTCTAATAAATACTCATCGGCCAGAAGAAAATTTTATAGCTCATATCAGACTATTTTAACTTTCGATATAGCTATTGGCAGAGTGGAGACAGAAATAGAGATAGAAGTAGCTACTTCCAAGACGTCTTGAGGAGCAGTTATAACGCGATTGATCCAAGCATTTCTGGCCTTGCACAACAAGCTCAGCTTCATTAACAAAATGCCTACGTTAGAACCAATCGATAGACTTAGAGAAAACAACCTTCTAGTGGCCACAATGATTGCAACTGTGCTCAGCTTCATCAATAAAATGTCTGCGGTAGAACCAATTGATAGACTTAGAGAAACCAACCTTCTAGTGGCCACACTGATTGCAACTGTAACCTTTGCAGCAGCATTTACATTGCCTGGGGGTAACGTACTAGAACATGATCAATCGGATAAGGGCTCTCCTATATTGATGCATAAAGCAGCTTTCAAAGCATTTGTTATAACAGACACTATCTCACTTGTTTTCTCCGCTTCTGCCGCGCTCCTTCAAATTTACTCGTCATTTCCACTCGTAAGAGGAAAATTCTCATTATATGTTAAATATACGGAGGAAAGCTTGCGGTTAACCATGTTGGCCATGATATTCATGATGGTAGCATTTGTGACAGGCACATACGCTGTCCTGAGTGCTTCCAAAGGCAGCTTTTATTTTGTCGCTCTAATTGGATTGTCTTTTTTCTTTATCTTTATTCGAGCATTATGCATCGCTCGCAATTTGGAAACCACGTCTAGATAAAAAGAATAGTTGTACTCCTCCAAATTGGAAGCGGAAGAAATTCAACCATCCGTCCGAATCCCGTGGTATATGAGATCCCCCAACATCTCAAATATTTTGTATTTCAATTAATGTCTATGTGAGTTCTGTTGTTATTTTTACCAAATATATGTATCCAATGCATGTCCACCATATTTTCTCTTCGGGTACAACATGTGCTAGCATTTTAATGAGACAGAATGCGAGAAAATCCTTCATTCTTAATCAGTAAATTTTCTCCGACAATTATTTTATTATTTTTGCAGATTGTTTATTTATGGAAGATTGTCTTTTGTTTGGTTTCTAATTTTTTTTTTTATCCTTTTTGGCTATTTACACAATCTCTTTCCCCTGCAACTGTATTATTGGATACAAGGTTTAGCTGCCTACTTAAATTTTGTCTACCAATCTTTCATGTATGAGTTGTAGTTTGCAGTTAAGCTTTATTTTTCAATTGCTTTGCTGTTTGCTTTTCAACTCTGTCATCTTATATTAATAATAATTCACTGGACAAAAAGAAATTAAAGAAACTCTAGAACAGTATTATACGAAAATCAGTATTCTATTTTGGTTTCTTTTTGAGACTCTATTTCAAAAATATTTAAAACAATAGAAAAATATATAAACTTTATAAGATACGGTTATCATGTGCAAGAGTGGTACGGTATCTCAGATACCAGAGAATTATGAAGAGTGAGTTACAATTTTCCCTTTCCTTTGTTGTGTTATATATATATATATATATATATATATATATATATATATATATATATATATATATATATATATATATATATATATATATATCTGTGTGTGTGTGTGTGTGTATCGTAAAGATGGAAACCACTGACAAATAATATGAATATGATCACGACTCACGAGACTGTATGACAGAAAGCTGGTGTTGCACCACTGCAACGTTACGGTTAGATAACAATCACTAAATAATTTCCACACAATTCTATGAGCTTCTTTTCCAAGCTTTAATTTGATATCGCTTGCCAATAGATTTACGAGTTTACAACTCACATGATACGAGTGTCAGTTTTTAAGATTGAATTGAATATGATGTTAAAGGTTTGATTCTTACTCCGCTTCTTTGCTCACTCCTTACTCCCAAAACTATCCTCTTTTGTAACCAATGAACAATATGACTAGGATGAAAATAAATAAATAAATAGGGCTAACTGCTAAGAGGTATAATTTCTGAGTCCAGAACACCTGGTATTTAGCATGGACGATTTGCTATTTGGAAAGGGGTCGGGTCAATAACATCCTTGTTGAGATTGGGTTCTCTTTAAAGGCCTAAAACTTGTAGCTCAATTGGCTTAATATATAGAAATATTGAAGTCGAAATGGATTCCCTCAATCAGCCCACAAGTTACTAACATATGATAACGATTTCCCTTTTCACCATTATTTCACTCTTGTTACCCTTCGCAGGTGTTGAATAAGAAGTTCAATCAAGCTAAAGTAAGACACAGTTTTGGGGAAGTAGTGGAGCTAATGGTGCAGCTAACTTCTTATCAGAGTTAGAGCCCATACCGAGGATGAGATGAGAGATACCTTCTACCCTTATGCAGTAAATACCATTCGCGTTATACAAGATTGCAATTTCACACTCAACAAGCAACAGATAAAATCTCATCTATACGCAGCTACAAGCAAGTGCACATAGACAAACATAGAGAAAGAGTTTGTCTGCTGACAAAATAGTAGTTGACAGTTCCCTTTTATGTTCTTGTCTGTAGATTATAAATCAAAACTCCTACGAGTAGAGAAAATAAAATTTTGATTCTTCCATTTTCTTCTAATCATTTGAATTGTTATATTTACTTTTCATAGGCTTCAATGCTTTCACAAACATTCTGTTACATCCAAAATGCATCAGATATGAAATGACCACCAAAAAAGTATATACATATATATATATATAAGGAGAATGAATTGTACTATAAAATACTATTTTTGAATTATTCATGAATCTTACCTTCTTCTTTTTTTTCAAATTTTCTCAATTTTGTTTTTTTTTTCCAATTTTTTTCTACTTCTTTTTTTTTTAATTTAAACTAGATCATATAATTGACATAGCTATCATGCAATTATATGAGACCCACATATAGTTAATAATAAAGACACCTAACAGACACTAAAGCTCCTAAACTTTAAAAATGCCAAAACAATTATTCAACTTAAGAAAATGACCTCAGATTTCTAGAAATTTCTTCTGCAGCTCCACACCTTACCTTGAACCCCAGCATATATATAGATATATATATATATATATATATATATACTTGTTCCCTTTGAAGTGTGAACACCTAAAACATTATTTCTTTAATTGTCATTTTTATTTAAACATATGAGTTAAGTAGATTTAAAATCTTACATGTTGGTAAATAAAAACTGCATAAAACTATTTTTAACTCCTTGTTTAATTATGATATAATTCATTCAAAATTTTGAGTAATTATAAGCACAATGGGTAAATAAAATATCAACAAATTTATATATATCATATGTGTTAAATTTTTAGTAATCTCCACTATATTATCTATTTGATATTTTAAATAAATTTATGAATAATATATTAAAAAACTTTAAATACATCGTGCATCTTGCATTTTATTTATTAATTATTTTATATTCAATAATTATTATATTTAACTAAAATATATAATATTTTTGAATTTATTGTATCACCCAATGAATAAACTCGTAAATGTGATGTGTGACTTTTAACAGTGACATATATGGGAGTTTTATTTTAAAGATGATAAAACAAACAAAATACGTGCAATTAATTCAATTCTATTCTAGCACTATAAAACTGCAATTATTTCCACAGAAGATAGATAATTTATTCAATTTTATATAAAAATAAGCCACTAAGATGTCGGTCCAACAAGTTGTACACATCACCTGAACACTACAGGTAACCTTCTCAAAGAAAACACAAATATTAAGAAAATATTGTAAAAAGCTAATTTATAAATTTTTAGTTGAGTAAATAAATTAACAAAGGGCAATCATGTCAACATATCATATAATTGAGTGAGCGCTCTATTATTAACAGATGCACATAATTAATCTATTGATAATGAGTAAATATGCATTTAATTAAAGATTGTCGAAAGTTGAAAGTGACTTGGTTAATCCTTTCCCTATTTGTGGTTGAAGAAAGCCCCGAGCATCAAAGTCTTTGTCTATTTGTTTGTTTTTGTTTTCTTTTGTTTTTTGTTTTTTTAATTTTTTCTCCACAAGACAAGTAAGGTATACTTTATTCAATCTCATTAGCTTGGTTTGTTGAGAGCAATAAAATAGAAGAACCCGGCATGGATGCACCCAATGCTCTAATGATCTTAGTTGTACTTGCCGCCTAGTTACATCGTAATCATTCTTGTATTTAAAAAAGACAATGTATGGTTTACCAAAATATATTTTTCTAAAAACACAAAAATAGACAATGTGAAGATAGAAACTCTGGCCGTACGGCCAAACTTCAGAGATATTTTGAATATTGCAATAGAAAAGTTGGTGGCAATTTTTATAATCAATTTTTAGTTGAGTAAATAAATTAACAAAGCGCAACCGTGTTAACATATCACATAATTGTGTGAGCGCTCTATTATTGACATGTGCACATAATTAATTTATTAATAAAGTAAATATGCATCTAATTAAAGATAAGCTGAAAGTGACTTGGTTACTCCTTCCCCTATATTTGGTTGAAGATGAGCCCGCACCATCGAAGTCTTTGCCTATTTGTTTATTTGTTTTTTTTTTTTAATTTTTTTCTCCACAAGACAAGTAAGGTATATTTTATTCAATCTCATTAGTTTGGTTTGTTGAAAGCAACAAAATAGAAAAACCTCCCACGGGTGCATCCAATGCTCTAATGATCTTAGTTGTATTAGCCACCTAGTTACATCATAACCATCTCTCGTATTTAAAAAAGACAAAGTATGGTTTACCAAAATGTATTTGCCTAAAAACACAAAAATAGACATTGTGAATATGGAAACTGTCTGTACGGTTAAACCTTAGAGATATTTTGAATATTGCAAAGTCGGTCTTAGAAAAGTTGGTGGCAATTTTTATAATATTTGCATGGATTAGAAATCCAAGCCAAAGGAAGTGCTCTTTATAAATTATCAACTGTGTAATTATATATTGCAAAAGTTTTTCTTTCTTCCACTATTAAGAATTTATATTCTGAAATATATATGGGAAATTGGCTCAATAATACACTTTCTGTAAAATATAATATATATATATATATATATATATCATGTTTGATTTCTACTTTCCTTCTATCAATATCTACATGCAATTTTTTTTTGGAATAAAAATAAAAGAAAAAGCCTAAAAACTTTGGTTCAAATAACATTTCCCTTTTATATAAGTTTCAGGAAATCTTGACATATGTGGGTTCAATTCTTACCCATCCTATTTCTCCATTCCCTACTCACAGGAACTTTTGCCTCCTTTGCAACCCAATAAAATTAAAAAATAAAAGGAAAAACACTTTGAATTATGCTTTACCATCCAATTAATATGTGACGGACTCATTTATAAATATCATATAACACTTTTTAATTTCTTAATTATGTTTTTGCTTTAGATTTAGGTTGTTCTCTCAGCTAGCCCTCTTCCTTTTTCTCAGCAAGTATCCCTTAGAGTTATGCCCTGGTTGATTCCTATTCTCAAAACTTATTATATTTTTAAATTTTGTCAGAAAATGTTGGAAAATAATTTTTATTGTAGTATTTTCATAAATGAATTTTTAACTCGACTTAAGGAACAATTTACTTTGCTTATTTTATTCTATTGTAGTCTATATTATTTTATTTTTTATATTTTGATATGAAAAATTATTATTTAAATGAGGGCAAGCGAAGCCTTAAGTTTAACATTAAAAGCAAGTTATATAAAATATTTTCAAAATTGTTTAAGAAGTTAAACGTTTCAAACATTTTTTTTTAAATTTTACACACTGTTTAAAAATTATACTTAAAAATTTTCCCTAAAAAAAAAACAGAAATTGAATTAACCAAGCCGATAGACTCTCCCTCATTTTATTCACTAGTTTACTTCTACTTCTTTATTTCATCGACCTTTATGGTCACTCCTCCTGCTAATCTTATATATCCTAAACTAGAATATTGATACAAAGCGGCACTAGCTATATATTATCTAAGTAGTTTGTCTTTTCTTTTTAATTATAATAACAAATAGAGCAACTTTTGATGTGATATATATATCATCTAAATAATTTGTCGTTGTTGACCCAAAACCTTTGATGTGATATATTGAATTTAAAAATTGAAGGTAGCCCTCTATTTAAAGTTCATCTAATGCATGGTTTTCACATCATTCTTCTCAATTTTAGTTATTTGATTCTCTAATAAATACTCATCGGCCAGAAGAAAATTTTATAGTTCATATTAGGTCAGTTTAGCCTTTGATATAGCTATTACTGGCAAAGTGGAGACAGAAATGGAGATTGAAGTAGCTCCTTCCAAGACATCTTCAGGAGCAGTTATAACTTGATTCCAAGCTTTTCCGGCATTGCACACAACGAGCTCAGCTTCAACATGATGTCTGCGTGATACCTGGTTCTGTCAGTGCTGGAACTACACACCTTAGGTATGTCTTCAGTTATCCATGATAGAATAGAATTATATAATCACTTAGCCAGTTAATCATTGAAAGGAAAAGTCTGATCAAAGGTGCTGGTAGATTCCGCAAATAAAAGACAAAAAGGCAACTATTTGAATGTATAACGCATCCTAAAATTTAATTAAAGTTGAGTACAATTTCAGAACGAGCAACGGACAAATAATATACTATTCAAATAGCTGAACGAAAAGTGCATAATGACATTGAATGCAGGTCATCTGGTGCAATCAAAACTTCGCTTCATTTTTTTTTTTCTTTGAGAAATAAAAAATTTTAATTGTGAAAATAAAAATTTTAATTATAAAAAAAATTGATTATGAGAACTAAAAATTTTAACCATAAGAAAGAATTATATTCCAAAATTTTTAATTGTGAGGACAAAAATTTTTATCCTTTAGATTTTCAAAATAATTTCAAATTTTAAAATCTTTTATAATAAATATCTTCTACTTATGTTCATAAATTGTAATTTTTCCAAAAATTTAAATTGTCATGAATTATTTCGTAAACAATAATAAAGGAATGGGAGGAAAAATTGAACAAACTGTAAAAGGATTTATAAGTTTTATAATATTAAGTATAATTTTTTTCACAACTAAAATATTTTATCTTTCTAACCAAAACAAAAAGTACATATGCCAAGTAAATGCCTAACTGTGAAGGATCTACATTTATGACTTCAGATGAAATAGTAAAATCAGATGCAGCATCGTGCACATAACCAAATCAATTATTTTTATTGGTTATAGGGTTTCAAGGAAAATAAAAGCAGCTAGGCTTTCAAAAACATTTTTGCTTGAAAAAGGAGCTTGAGAATTAAAGAGCTCAACAATTATGAGGGAAATAGCAGAAGTCACTGATGTCCGTACTTTTGGTTTGAGTAAAAACACCTCAGTGAGCAGCAACAGAGAGGTTGTCCCCCATATGGATCCCAACTTCTATAAAGCTGCAGTGAACGGTGACATTAGTGCCTTTGAGGGAAAAGAAGATGAAATTGAGTCCATACTAACCGCAAATAGAAATACAATCCTTCATATACACTTGACAGCTTACACTGATGGAGTATCAGAGAAATTCGTGGAAGAGATTCTACATATGTGTCCTACACTTGTGGAGAAGGTCAATGTCAAGGGTGAAACCATACTTCATATAGCAGCAAGGTATGGACATTACGATATGGTAAGTATACTTATTAAACGTGATAGAAACCTTATAAGGGTCGTAAATGACAACAATGATACACCTTTGCATGAGGCAGTGCGTTATCATCACACAAAAATAGTGGACATCTTAACAATGGAAGACCCGGCTCCCTTATATATTAGTAATAGTGATGGTGAGACTCCACTTTACATTGCTGTGGAGAGAGAATACTTGGATGCGGTGCATACAATATTGAATAATTGCAATTCACTAAATTATCAATATGGCCCCAATGGCAGAACACCATTACATGCCGCAGTCCTTCGCCGTAACAAAGGTATTGCATTGTATGATTTCGCAATTTATCATTCATAATTATTAAATTTTGATTTGTATATTAAGGATATCTTATTTCTTGGGTATTATAAACGATAACAACAATAATATTTAGAGATAACTAAACAACTATTCATTTTCATCTTCTCTTAACAGCTCATATAAGTTTTTCAAATAATTAAAATGGTATGTACTTAACTCTATGACTAATTAATGGTCATTAAATTAATTCTTCATACAAAATATGATAGGCATATTTTTAATCCGCAATTCAAATTTAAAAGTGAAAAAGCATATTAAGGATACATTCAGCTTGAAATTAAATTTTAGATGAAATTAATTGTGGTTGATTTATTTGTGTCACAGAAATGGTGTCAATGTTGTTATTGAAGAGTTCTCCAACAATACAAGCAGATGAATTAGGTTGGGTTCCACTTCACTTGGCAGCACTTCATCAATCTCCTGATTTGGCAGAGGAGTTGCTAAAGTATGACAGAAACATGGGATACATGAGAGACAACAGGGGAAGGACAGCTCTTCACTTTGCAGCAAGTTGTGGCAATAAAGATACCATGGAAAAGATAATAGAATATTGTCCAGATTGTTCAGAATTGGTGGATGAAAACGGCTATAACGCACTTCATTATAGTGTTATCAGAGGCGTATCCGCTGCAGATGCTACAGAAATGATCCTGAATAACGCATCACTAAGCAACCTTTACAATGAGAAAGATAAAAATGGGAACACACCCCTTCACTACATTGCTAGATTACGTAAGGGTTATCATTATCTGCTGAAAGATCATGAAAGAGTGGACCCGATGGCATTCAATAAACAAAATCAGACTGTTATTGATATTGCCTATGATGAAGTGCGTGGTGCTTCAGTTTCAGTTTCAGAGGTAACAACATCTAGCTACTAGAAATTAAAGAACATAATATATAAGTTCATTCAATAAATTAATTTTGATATCTCACATGTACATGCATTCCCTAGTTTATTGAACACCACAGTATGAAAACCACCAAAGCGTGTTTCTATCTATTTGTGAATGGTAATAGTAAATAGAGTAATTAATTAATAAAGACCAAGCTAGGTACCATTCATGAAATAGGCCCTTCAATAGTTTAATTAGTTTTAATTTATGTAATTATATTTATACTGTGTATTAATGAATGCCTATATGCTGATTCATCAATAAAAGATTATTCTCAATAATAAAGCAAATGTTAAAAGAGAATTGATAAGACTTCACCTATTACAGCTGCAGCCATACTTTCTTTTAGAAAAAATGCGAAAAATTGGTGCAAGGTATGGTGGGCGAGTCATAAATAAGGATGATAGAAAGAAGAAACAAGAGAAGATACGTGATTCCACAGTTGACAGACAGAAGAAAGAAGAGAAGAAAGATGGGTTAGATTCTATTGATAGGCTTAGAGAAATCAACCTTCTAGTGGCCACACTGATTGCAATTATTACCTTTGCAGCAGGATTTACATTGCCTGGGGGTAACGTACTAGAAGATGATCAACCTAATAAGGGCTCTCCAATATTGGAGAATGCTGCAGCTTTCCAGGCATTTGTTATAACAGACACTATCTCACTTGTTCTCTCTGCTTCTGCTGTGCTCCTACAGATCTACTTGTCAATTCCCCGTGTAAGAAAAGAATTCTCGATATATGTTCATTATATGGAGTTAAGCTTGCGGTTAACCATGTTGGCCATGGTATTCATGATGATAGCATTTGTGACAGGCATATATGCTGTCCTGAGTGCTTCCAAGAGCCGCTTTCATTTTGTCATTCTAATTGGATTGTCTTTTTTCTATATCTTTTATCTTGCTTTTTTTATGGCTCGCAAGTTGGAAACTACGTCTATAAAGAAGGAACAGTTATACTCGTCCAACAAACCTGATGGCAATATATTGGAAGCGGAAGAAATTCAACTATCCGAATCCAATTGGATATGAGATCCCCCAACATCTCAAATATTTTGTATATCTATTCCTGTCTATGGATTTCTGTTGTTATTTTTACCAAATATATGTATCCAATGCATGTCCAGCATTTTTTTTGGGTTAAAACGTGCCAGGATTTTAATAAGACAGAATACAAGAAAATCCTTCCTTCTCAATCAGTAAATTTTCTTCAACAATTATTTTGTTACTTTTGCATATGGTTTATTTATGGAATTGTATTGTTTTTTGTTTCGTTTATAATTTTTGGTCCTTTTTGGGTATTTACACAATCTCTTTCCACCGCAACTGTGTTTTATATATAAGGTTTAGTTGCCCACTTAACTTTTATCTACCAATCTTTCATCTATGAGTGTAGTTTGCAATTAAGCTTTATTTTTCAATTGCGTTGCTGTTTGCTTTTCAACTGTCACCTTATATTAGTAATTCACTTGACAAAAAGAAATTAAAGAAACTCTAGAACGGTATTATACGAAAATCAGTCCTCTATTTTGGTTTCTTTTTGAGACTCTGTTTCAAAATCATTCAAAACCATTGAAAATTAAATAAACTTTATAAGACACTGTTATCATGTGCAAGAGTAATATATATATATATATATATATATAGTAGCGTATTAGATTATTGGGCCAGCCATTATGGGCTGACCCAAGTCTATGGTAGAAATCCAATAAGGAGAAAACTTAATTAATGAAATTGAATTAATTAATTAGTTATGTCAACTCTATGGCAGAAACCCAAGTCTAAATTTTGAATTTTAAGATTCAAAATTAAATATGTCAAGTAATATTTTATAGGGAAAATATGAAACTGACGCTCAATTTTGGAGAGAGTGTGTGATTGTGAAAACAATTATGCAAGCAATGCCTTTCTCTCTCTCACTCTCTCTCTATCTCTTTCTCTCTCTCCCCTCTCTCACTCACTCTTTTCTCTAGGCAGAAGAGAAAAACATAGGGAACACAATGAAAAAATGACTCATCCTCTCTAGTATGATGCCATCTACTATGAATAATGATTGGAGTTTTATCTAGTGGTTTCGATCAGAATCGCATGAGGTAGAAGATTGAAGTAAGATCCATTTGCACTGCATATAGGTAAGTGCTTGGATCTAACTTAGAATGCAAATTTAATTTCTTTCATTAGTATCAAATAGAGGTTTGCTTAGATCTCTTATCCCCATATGAATTTGTATGCTTTTTATTGTATTGATTTCATGCACTTAGATTGGATATTGTATGAAAAGCATGAAACATGAAATTAAACCAAGAATACCCTTTAATGGCAAATTTTGAAAGAGACAAAATTAGACTACATAATTAGTACCATAAGTAGCCTATAGTATAGTGATTATGTGGTAGAAAAGTAGCAGAAATAGGGGAAACCACAAGAGAGAAATTTAAACATCAAGGTTTAAATTCATGATGGTGAAACCACCAACTTTGAGAGACTAGTGTTCCCACTACATGTTATCATTTGATGCAAGTCATATAAGGTTGAAAACTTATTGAATAACCTTTCCAAAACCACCAAGTTTGGCTCAAATAGATAAGTATTAAAAGAAATATGGCAAATTGAAGTTGGGGGGTCCAAATCTTTTTTTTTTTAGAAACAATGGCTAATCAAACAATTTTTTAGGCTTGTAACTTCTTGCTCAAGCCATGAATCTATGCAATCTATGTGTAGATAGAAATCTCTCTTTTCAAGCTCTCTAATGACACCTAATATGATTAAATTGGAGTTAAAATGAGAGAAATACAAAGCCACGAAGTTAGCCCTATGAAATGGCACTTGTGTAATTTTAAGGAAAAGTTGCAAATTTAAAGGTTGAAGACAAATTGTCTTAGCTACTCCTAGGGTAATGTGTGTATGCCACCTCAACCTTCGTTTGACTTGAAACTTTCATCAATAGAAAAAGGAAGGCAAGAAGAGGAGGATAATGGATACCTTACGGCCGGAGGTGGCCTTTAGGGCAGTACATGGACAACATACACCTCCATAAGCTCATGGAAGCCTTCCTCTTTTTTTATTTTAATTTTTTTTAATTTTGAAACAAAGAGAGAGAGAGAGAGAGAGAGAGAGAGAGAGAGAGAGAGAGAGAGAGAGAGAATAGGCATGTGAGGGCACATATGAGCGATTTAAGGGCTATTTTTTGCTTTAAAAATTCATAAATTTAAGAATTTCAATACTAAATATAATTTGCTTATATTTAAACTCTTGTTGATCATTTTTCACTATAATGTTGGCCTTGAATGGCGATTTTATTTATTAAAAATTTATAAAAATTAGAATTATGAATCATCACATTTTATTTCCCTAAATGAGTGATTATAGACTTAGGGACATTTCATATTTACAATATGGACACATATAAGTATATAAAAAAAATTCCAGAAAATGAGAAGTATTTGGATTAATCTAAATATAAGGGATTGATCTTCCTCATTTATCATAGGTTTTATGTTTGATCAATATAAAACAACAACAACAACAAAGCCTTTTCCCATTAAATGAGGTCAGTTACATAAATCAATCAACGTCATGAAGTTTTATCGTAGATCATGTTTTTAGATAAACTATTTAATTCTAAATCTTTCTTAATAGTTTCTCTTATAATTTTTCTTGGTCTCTATCTACTTCTAACTATTAGACTACTCTCCATCTGATTTACTCTCTTAATTGGAACTTCTATAGATCTCCTTCACACATGCCCAAACTATTTAAGTCGTAATTCTATAATATTTTTCACAATAGGTACGACTTTCACTTTCTCTCTAATGCACTCATTTTTAATTTTATCTTGTTTACTGTATCTACTCATCCAAAGTAACATTCTCATCTCTGCAATTCTGAGCTTATTCTTTTGTGGGTTTTTTATTGTCCAACACTCAGTTCCATACAACATTGGAGGACTTATAACTATATGGTAGAATTTACCCTTAAAGTTAAGTGGTACTCTTCTATCACAAATAATATCTAAAGCACTACTCCATTTCATCCACCCCATTTGTATCTTATATTTTACATATTCCTCTAATTTCCTGTCATGTTGCATGATGGACCCAAAATACTTAAACCGTGTGACTTGTGGTATGGTATGTTCTCTAATTTTCACTTCTACATTAAACCTAATGCATTTCATACTAAACTTACATTTCATATACTCCATTTTACTTCTATTTAAACGAAATTTATGTGCTTCCAAGCTAGTCTCCAAATCTCTAACTTCTCATTCATTTTCTCTTTCGATTCTCCAACTAAGACTATATCATCTGCAAAAAACATACATTGTGGTATCGACTTTTAGATATATTTAGTGAGCACATCCATCTATTTTATGTTTGATCAACATACTTTCAAATAATGTTTGGCAAACATAAATTGTTGAATGCCTTAAGGATAAATTTAGAGAACCAAAATTAAATTAAGAAATTGGTCTTTTAATTGGTGTACATCAAATATTAAGCTTTGTGCAAAACATTGTGTTGTCATAAATACTAATGAGCTATTCTAATTTCTCATTGTTCATAGATGATAATTGCAAGAGTGCTTTATGCATAATGCACAAGGATGGATAATTAATTGTAAGATATTGATCAAACATATAAGACATGTTTTTGGAAATATGATGTAATGAATTTTACAATTCGAAGTAGGCTTGTGATAGCCAAATAGAAAATCTTTAAAGATGATAAACATTTGTAGAGTGAGGTCTTTAGTGTATATTTAATATGAACACAATTTTTAAGTGCATTGTATTAAATAAATAAATAAGGAAAGAAAACCTATATATTGAGTGAGAAATCTTAAATTCGTTGCCTAAAGAATTATCTAAAAAGCTATAGCTTAAATAGTATATATAGATGAATTCAACATAAAGGTGATGACATTCTTAAGATACATGTGATAGAAATACACCAGATGTAGACTTCAAATCATAAACTTGATAGTTTCGTTATTGGTCTAGTTAAAGTTTATTACAAATATATAAGTAACATTGTATATATATAGTCAATCTGTGCTAAGTCTATATAAGATTTAAATTATAATTATGGCTGTTAAAACATCATTGTCTAGCTTAATAAGAATGACAAGCTAAAGAATGTTAATTAAGAAATTTGGCATAATAAGATTCTTAGATGATGCTAAGAAAACATTGATCAATGTTGTATAAGAGTTTAAGCATGGAAATATCACTCAGCAAAGCAAAGATCTAGAATTTCTCTTGGAAAAGAAAAGAGAACAATATTGCTTGCATAACAATGCTAAACAACATAACTAATAATCTCATATGTGAATATGAGTCATATTTGATTGTTTAATCTATGTAGATAGCCCTTGTAGACAAATTAGGTTATATAAGTATAGCCGACCTAAATTTAACCCACAAACATTATATCATTTTTGAATGATATTAATCATCATATAAAGCTTAGGGATGAGTTCTTAGATGCTACTAGACACTTGAAAATGCTTATATGACTAAGATTGTTATGATCTCAAAGTTCAACCACAAGAGAATAGAGGTGTTCATGGGCAGGGTCGGGTTGGACATCTAGTATACCAGATACCCGGCCCGATTAAGACATCGGGCTTATTTTTATGCCAATGGCCCGGCCCTGCCCAAACAAACCCGATTTTATGTTTGGCTAGGGCGGGTTAAGGCCGCTTAAGATTTTTTTTTTTTATGAACTGATACTTGTAATATAAAAATATTTTTTTACATACTCATAGGCATATACTTCAAAACAATAGGCTTTTAGAACCTTCATATTTTTATCAATAATAAAAAATAACTTAGTATTATCAAGCAAAATATAACCTATACTAACATAATTAGTTTTAGGTAAATACGTATATTTTCATTATTCAACAAAAGAAATGTCAATAAATATGTATATTAATATTGAAAATAATTAAGAAATAAAGAGGGTTTAAGTAGATAATGAAAGTTGCAGCATGTTAAGAGAATCAGATAAACTAAAAATAAAAATATATATATATATATATATATATATAAGATGACAAGATATTAATAACAACAAAAAAAGTAACTATTAAGGCAAGTTAGGCAGAATATGTCTTCCCCCGTGGCCCGGCCCAACCCGATATAGTTTTATTTAAGGTTCTGCCTATTTATATTTTTGGCTCGACCCCGCCCGGCCCGATTAGGCCAGGTTAGGGCGGGCCCTTAGGGCTAACCGGGCCAATAAACACCCCTACAAGAGAATAGCACTTTCATTTGAAGAAAAAATTTAGCCAACATTTCAAGAAAGCTAATAAAGAATTAAGAAAAGAGGCAAATATGGTGAAAAGAAACTTAATATAGTAAAGATCAACCATTATAATAGTAAAAAAGGTCAGTTAATGTGCTTAAGATTGTGTTAAGCAAAATGAGTTAAAGGCTATAAACCACATAACTAAAGATTAAGCATCCTTTATAAAATATCATTGATTATTTTTCAAAAGTAGATAACTTTATATAGAAAGGATTATAAGAATTAAAGTAAAAAAAGATCGAAGTTTTTGTGTGAAGGATGAACCCCATCCTACATAGTGTTTTATATAGTTCAAAGATCAAATGAAATTTAATATTTATCATTTTTCTTCTTAATATGAGATTTTAGTGTAGATTTTTTTATGACAACTCTATTGATATAAGAAAAATGACATGGAATATAATTCTATTTTCCTCTAAGATGATATTATTGTGCTAGGCACAAGTGTAAACATAAATGCTTTACATAATATTCTGCTCTTAGTTTAATTATGGATATCAATAAATGATACGCTAAGCTAAGTCTTATAGGTAAAGAGAGAGTGAGTATATTAGCAAAATAGAGAATGTTATGATCAATTTCTATTTTAGAAATGTCACTATAAGAAAGTTACCTAGCAAGTAAAGGAAATTAGAAAACCATCTTAAAAATGAATCACAGCTTAGAATTCATTGCAATTAATTCATTTTAATATTTGTGATGCAAATAGATTGAGAGTGAGATAATTATTTTGAACATGGTCAAGTCCATTTAATTTCCTATAAATCAAACGCATTTGAATGCTTTAGACATTATATGAACAAGGTTAGGAATCAAATGAACAATAAAATTGAAACTTTGAGTTGTGACCAAGGATGCACATGTTTTGTCAAGATTAGTTTAGTGAACTTTGTGATTAAAAAAAAAAAGGAAGTGTAAGACAATTGACTGATTCTTTAACATTCCTCAACAATTGGAGATGTTAAGAAAGAGAATAAAAATCTAACTCAAAATTATTAAGGTTAATGATGGCTCAAGCAATTTTACCCATTTAGCATAATGAGTTATGAATTGATACCTTTAAACTTAACTGAGTGCTTTCTAAGTAAATTACTTCTACACCTTATGATGTGCGGACATAATGATGAGCTAGTTTCAAGCATCCTAAGACCATTAAGTTAAACATTCATATCTATAATAATTCTCATGAGCATAAGAATTAAGCTTAAAGAGCAAAGTATGTATCCTTACAAGATACTTAGAATAATCAAAAGAATATATCTTCATTGGTGAAAATAAAAGTGGAAGTGTAATTGAAATTAGGTTAAAAAATATCACATTTAAAGAATGAATTTCTAAGTAAGGATAAGATTACTAGGTATATATCTTTATATGAGATACAAGATTAAGTTAATGAGAACAAGTAATTATACCTCAACTTATTGATTCAAGTGGGAGTTTAGTGCAAGACAAGAAGGTTGCATAAACAACTCCACTATGTGAGAGTAACCATGAGTATGTGTCTAAACATTGGTTTAGGATTAAAAAGGCAACACTCAAAGGTACTTTACTAGACATTAAGGAACTAAACGCAGTTTGAGAGGCTCATTTACACCCTACTAAAGAAGATTGGATGAGCATAATGAAATAGAAGATAGCTACAATAAGGATAAACCATGTTAAGGACTTCGCTAACCATCCATCCGATTGAAAAGCAATTAAGAACAAATCATTTTCAAGGTAAAGAGAAGAATAAATGGATTAATTAAGAAATAAAAGACAAGTTAAATTGCTAAAGAGTATACAAAATAGAAAAGGTATAGATTTTGGAAATAGCTTCCCATCTATTGTATGATTAGACTAATCCTAACTATAGCTACAAGCTTAGACTTGCAATCACACCAAATGGATATAAAAATTGTCTTCTTAAAAAGGAGAACTAGATGAAGAAACTATATAAAACAAATTTTAAGTTCCATAGAAAAAAAATGGAACAAAAATTTTATAGGCTTTAAGGGAATTAAAATCCAAGGGAATTGCCCAGAGATATGATTGCTCTTTAAAAGAGTATAACAATTAGAAAGTCTTACAATGGTTTAGTATAAAAGACTCCTCTCTAGTAAAAAGCAACATCTAAGTCATATGATACATATTTAAATTAAGTCTACATTGAAAAGTGTATAAGAAGTCTTTTATTCTAATATTGTTGGATATTGTATGCAATGATGTATACAAAGTTGGACATTTATAAATAATTGACCTTTTGTACTGGTAACGATAAAATTTTGATCAGTAACAAAAGAGTACTACTAAGAGAACACCAAGAGAAAACTAAGCATTATATTAGATAGAAGATACAGATGCGAGAAATTAATTTTTAGATACACTTTCTTGCTAAAAAGTGATGTGATATCTTGAAACAATAAGAAGTAGAATTTACTATAAGTTCTATAATAGTGCAAGAGGCTATATAACTAATGAAAGTTGTGGAAAGCTTAGAGATCATTGGTGGGATGTTAAGTATAACATTGACAAATCATTATAAGCAAGAGGCCATAACATACACTAAAGTCCTTAAGTATTATAACAAGAGAAAACACATAGACACAATAATGAGAGAAATCAATAGCATAGAAAAGTGTTACTCCAAAATATATCTATGCATAAAATGTTAGTTGATCCCCTGGGAAGGCCCACACCAAAAAATGTACATGAAAAATATGTAAAGTCTCTTAGTAAGCGTAAAACGCAGAGTATCACACTACATGTACAAGTCAAATGTTGACTAAATAGATAAGTTATACGATAATCATAGGTATCATATATATAATGACAGCATGTCATATAGGTTGATGAGATTGGCTCTCTCACATAACCAACTACCTTTGGCTTTCATGGGGAGCAAATAAAGATGAGACATTTATGTTTACCATAAAAGGCAGTGAAAACACCAATATAGAATACAAAAGCCCACAAAATATAAATATATTGTCTTGACAAAAAAGGAGGGAAGGAAGGTTAAGATGAGATCCAAATACGAATATATACATAGATCAAATTATGGATTCCTACTATTTATAATACTTATAGCCATATCTGAATTCTCTTCAAAGGCCTCAAGGGAAGTCAGCATAATAGTAGAATTTGAGTTAAACATTGTATGTGTTTAGACCAAGATCTATATGATATTGATATATAAATCAAATTAACATACAATCTTATGAAATAAGAGAACTACTGTAACAAACAATTCATATTGTATATGCTTAAAAAATGTAATTAGGAAGCAAGTGAATAGATCCTTGTTTCATTACTCTGCGAGTTCCATAAAGGATCAAATCCTTTTATAGGTACCTTTATGACTTTGACAATATCATGAGGAGATGAATTTGCCCTTGCTACTTTAATATACATCCTATGGCTATGATAGATTTGACCTAAAGGATTAATGTTGAGAAAGCAAGTTATTCTTATCTAAGTGATATGTGGCAAAAGTAAGATTACCTGAGATATACATAACTATACGAGCATTTAAAGCATGCTCATTATGAAGTTTTGGTTACTTTATAAATGTAGAAACTAATATATGACAAAATGCAATCTAAGTAAAATTAAACTCGAAAGAGATTAGATTTATGGTGAATGTAGAATACGGTGCATATGGGTAAATTTAAAGCATTCGAGGTAGTAAGCGTCTAAAGTATATCTAAGGGATGCATCTCTTATGCTAGTTCCATAATAGGATTTCCAGTGAAAGATCTCTCAAAGATTATACCTGTGTAATCATGATAGAGTACTTAATACGAAAGTCTAAGAAGATGTTGCTTCCTTGAAGTGTATACGCAAGTATACGTATTGCAAAAGTAATATAGTGATAAGAAAAGATCATTCTCTCAAGGATTTGATGTCAAAATTTGTTAAGTACCAAAATTTACACACTAATTTAAATTAAGTGGATCAACTTTAAGTGTTAATATTAAAAAGAAGTTATTATGCTTTATAAACTATACAGAATTCAAGGTTAGTATTTGGATTTCTGGGTGAATAATGACATCTAAGATTATTAATCCCTCTTGTATTTCATTGCAATTTACTTAACATTCAATACTTTTGCTCTCAATGGTGATACACGTTGGTCTAGGATTCACTTGTTCCTATAAGTATTTTTCCAAACATCATATAGGGTTATCCAATCAATTTCATAATTCTTTATAAAACCAATTAAGATCAAATTGTTGGTACAATACCTAAGTGGACCATGTGAGGTTAACGAGTTTATTCCTATCTCATTAACTAAATCATCCACCTCCCATAGCAAGTTTTAGGTACTCACACCACTCAACTCTTGATCTAACTTCCCTTTCCTTTTTTCAAGTTCAAGAAAAGTATCAAATCAATCTAATTGTTGGCCAATTAATCAGAGAGCATGAAGCATAGAGTTGAATGAATATATATTAACCATTGATTGCAAAATTAGAATGAGAAACAATCACTAATCCATACAAGAGTTTCTAATAATTCTATATTAAAGAGTTTAGCTATACATATTCAAGATAGTCAAGGACAAAGTTGAAGTAAAAGTCAGAAACATCAAGATAAATTGAAAAGAACAGACGAAGGGAAGAGGAAACTTAGAAGTGTAGAGTATTTTAACTTCAATCTTTAATCCCTAGCTTTCCTCTACTTCAAGATGCCTTCACAGCTTCTCTCTAGCCCCTACACACTGGGAACTAGCAGAAACCAACCCCGAATGATGTCTCTCTTCGTATCCCCGGTTATATGAAGCAAGAAACCCTCAAAAACTTGCTAAGGAAAATGTTGTGTTTAGCTAACTCGAGTTGTGCCACAACTTGGACATTCATATCATGGCTAGATTGCCTACTATATGAGATTTGCACATTCTGAGTCACGGTGGATTTTGCTTCTGTGTGGCTTCGCGCTACAGCCTGGTTCTTTCCTCGCCTTGGCATTCAGCACCTCACCTTGCACAGCGGCTCAACATATCACCACCACGGCACTTTTTGCTTTTATGCAAATGTGTGGCATGACCTAGAACTTTCCTCATCATGGCATTCAGCTAGTCTCTCCTCGAGCCGCAGCAACTTTGGCCTCTATGCTATGTTTCTCCGTGGTGCAAATATGATGAACCGCAACGCTAATTGCTCTGAAAGATTGTCTTCATTTTCATCCCTTTTTGCCATAACTTGATGAATTCTATCCGTGGCAAGCTTCTAAAAACTGCAGCTACAAGCACTTTAAAACCTCTTTGACAACAAAGGAATTTTATTCTCTCTTAAACAAGCATTATACAGTAAGAGCAAAATATGATTAGTTCTCAACATTTTCAAAATTAAAACAAAATATATCATTGACAAAGTAAAAGTAGAGTATCAAGCTATTCATTCTAAGTGTGAGCATTTTATGTATAAAAGTGATATTTACCTTATAGTTAGAGGCTAAATCCATATTTACTGCAAGAAAATATACACAAAAACCTGAAAAATCGGGATTGATCAGAAGAGCAATGAGTAATAATTCTGTGTTGTTCATTCTATCATGTGCGAGTGGGAGATATTAGACCATTTGGTTAACTTATGATTGGCTGACCTAAGTCCATGGCAAAAACTGAGTAAGGAGAAAACTTAATTAGTTAATTAATTGGTCATTAATTAATTAATTAAAGTTTGAATTTTAAGATTCAAAATTAAATACGTCAGTTCATATTTTTTTAGGAAAAAGAAGAAATTGACTATCAATTTTGGAGAGAGTGTGTGATCATGAAAACAATCATGCAAGTGGTACCTCTCCTTTTCTCTCCCCCTCTTTCATACTCTCTTCTCCTAGCAAAAGAGAAAAACATAGACAACACAATGAAACAATCACTCCTCCTCTATAGTATGGTGCCATTTGCCATGGACAATGATTGGAGCTTCATCTAGTGATTCTAGTTAGAACCGAGTGGAGTAGAAGATCAAGGCAAGAATCATTTATGTTGCATCCAGGTAAGCACTGGGATTCGACTCAAAATACGAACTTAATTTCTTTCACAAAGAATTATGGAGGGTAAGTTACAATTTAACCTTTCCTTTATTGTTTTATATATATATATATATATATATATATATAGAGAGAGAGAGAGAGAGAGAGAGAGAGAGAGAGAGAGAGAGAGAGAGAGAGAGACTTAAGATGGAATATATATAGAGTTAAGATGGAAACCACTTACAAATAATATGAATATGATGACATGACTGAATGACAAAAGGCCAGTGTTAAACTATTGCAGCATTACATCAGTAAACAATCACTAAATAATTTCCACACAATTGCATTAGCTTCCTTTCCATGTTTTTAATTTGACATGGCTTGCCAATGGATTTATGAGTTTACGGCTTACATGGCACAAGCGTCAGTTTTTAAGATTGAACTAAATGTGACGTTAAAGGTTTGATTCTTATCCCGTTTTGCTCACTTCCTAGTCCCAAAATTGTCCTTTTCTGTAACCAATAAAATAAACAATATGAACATGACAAAAATAAATACATAAATTGGGCTAAGAGGCATAATTTCAGTGTCCAGAACACTTAGTATTTTGCATGGATGATTTGCTATTTGAAAAGGGGTTGGGTTAGCAACCCTTGTTGAGATTTGAGGCCTAAAACTTGTTGCTCAATTGGCTTAATATTTAGAAATATTGAAGTTGAAACGGATTCCCTCTCAACTCATAAGTTACTAACTTATGATAAGGATTTCTCTTTCACCATTGTTTCGCTCTTGTTACCCTTTGCAAGTGTTGAATAAGACGTTCAATCAAGCTAAAGTAGGACAATGTCTTAGGGAAGATAATTGTATGGCTAACTTCTTATCAGAGTTAAGAGCCCATACCCAAGATGAAAGATACCTTCTACCCTTATACAGTAAAAACCATTCCCGTAATACGAGATTGCAATTTCACACTCAACAAGCAACAAATACAATTTCATCTATACATAGTTGCAAGCAAGTGCACATAGAAAAACATAGAGACAGAGTTTGTCTGTTGACCAAAAATACTACTTAATAGTTCACTTTTTTATTTTTGTCTGTAGATAATAAATCAAAATTCCTAAGACTAGACAGAATAAAATTTTGATTCCTCTATTTTCTGTTAACCTTTGAATTGTTCTATTTACTTTTCACAGGCTTCAATGCTTTCATAAATATTTAGTTACATCTAAAATTCATTAGACGAAATGACCACTATAGAAGAGTAGTATAAAGACACCTGACAGACACTAAAGATCTTGAACTTTGAGAATGCAATAACAATTATACAACTAAAGAAAATAACCTCAAACTTCTAGAAATTTCTTTCGCAGCTCCACGCCTTACACGAGAATGAAACTTATCCGATATATACGTACAGAAAGAGGGGAGAAATTTAATTTTCTAGAACCATAGCTCTGGAAAAAGTTTGAAAAAGTTTGATTCTGCCAAAAAATTTAATTAATCATGTTCTCTTAAGAAAAAAAAAAAAGAAGGAAAGCTTTTGGTGATTCAGTCTTAACATATCATGCCACTTAATTGAGTATTATTAAAAACATATAGATGCAAAGTCAATTATCTAACCATTCATCCTCGATGGGGGAGAATCTTCTTTGTTTATGCTTTTACAATACCTTTAATTTTTAATACGTCATGACTCAAAATCCCTTTCTATTTCGTCATCTTATTATTTCTTACTATCCTTTGGTAGTTATAAACCGTCTTCTTCTTCCTTTGAGTAATAATACATACACTAAACTAAGCCTCTTTATTTATCTTTTGTCATACCTTGGGTATTAGCGCATGCACTCACACACGCACGCATGCACGTACATGTATATATATATATATATATATATATAATTGTTCCTTTTAAAGTGTGAAATCCTAAAAAAAATTTAATTATTATATTTATTTAGGAATTTTTATTTAAATATATGAGTTAAGTAAATTTAAAATCTAACATGTTGGTAAATAAAAACTAAGTAAAATTATTTTCAACTTCTTGCTTAATTATCTTATAATTCATTCAAAATTTTGAATAATTATAAGCATAAGGAGTAAATAAAATATCAAAAAATTTATATATCATGTGTTAGTAATCTCCACTATATTATAATATTTAACTAAAATATATAATATTTTTGAATTCATCGTATCACCTAATAAATATACTTGATGTGTGACTTTGAAGCGTGAAATGTATCCGGGTCTTATTTTAAGGAGGATAGACCAAAATACGTGCAAATTTTTTTCGATAATTACAAAGCAGCACCTTAACAACTAAAAAGGAAAAAAGTTGTTGACATTAAGGCTTAAAACTAGCTATTAGCTACCAGCTGATCCTGAATTAATCTGAGACTAAATGATAAAAGCCTTCTATTAAGAGCCTAAATATCCATTCCTATGACCTGTAACGAAAAAGGAATTTGGCGCTGCATTTGGAGAAGCCGACATTGCGAGCTTGCAAAGAGCAAAAGCGTAATTGGACATTCTTGAGGACTAGTCACAAGTTCCTGCGTTAAGTATAAAATGCAAACCCTGTCTAATAGCTTCTAACAACACTTTGCACTTAGGATGCCGATATTTATTGTCCTAAACCCAAGGCCAAAACACATATGTGCCGCTGCTCATGAGGCAATTGACCATTCCAAATAGGGCTGGTGATCAGAGAACCTGCTTATGTGAGTCATGCTGGCACTATTATTAGAAAGCCTAGCAATTCATTGTAATGCATGCTCCAGACAACAATATGTATTCTCAAATATTTTCCGATTACAACATTGCCATAGAACATACAGAGTAGCCATGCAAATTGTTCGTTGCTTCTCATCCTTTATGACTCCTGATGGGTTAAAGTAAGCCAATATATTAAAATGTCAGGCGGCTCAAGTTGGTCAACCCGTATACCTAATGGGGAAGCAAACCATACCACTCTAGCAAAAGGATAAAAGAAAATATGATTGGATTTGGTTGTTTCATCCCGTCCCTGACAAAAATACACGCAATTAATTCAATTCTATTCTAGCACTATATTTTCCCTCAAGTTAGATAATTTATTCACTTTTATATAAAAATGAGCCACAAGTTCTCGGTCCAACAAGTTGGACGCATCACTTAAACACTACACGAAACCTTCTCAAAGAAAACACAAATAGAAAGAAAATACTGTAGAAAACAAATTTATAAATTTTTGTGTTTGTTGAGTAAATAAATTAACAAAGAGCAATCGTGTCAACATATCATATAACTAAGTGAGCACTCTATCATTAACATGTGCACATAATTAATCTATTAATAAGGTACATAAGCATCTAATTAAAGAGTATCGAAAGTTGAAAGTGACTTGGTTACTCCTTCTATATTTGGTTGAATATAAGCCTGAGCATCAAAGTCTTTGTTTGTTTTTGTTTTTTTTTTTTAATTTTTCCTCCACAGAAGAAGTAAGGTATATTTTATTCAATGTCGTTAGCTTGGTTTGTTGAAAGCAATAAAATAGAACCTCCCATGGATGCACCCGATGCTCTAATGATCTTAGTTGCATTTGCCACCTTGTTATCATAATCATCTCTCGTATTTATAAAAGACAAAGTGTGGTTTACCAAAATATAATTTTCTAAAAACATAAAAATAGACAATGTGAGTATAGAAACTCTGTCCGTATGGCCGAACTTTGGAGATATTTTAAATATTGCAAACGTTGGCCTCAGAAAAGTCGGTGGCAATTTTTATAATAAATTTCTAGTTGACTAAATAAATTAACGAAGGGCAATCACGTTAACATATCACATAATTGAAGGAGCGCTGTATTATTAACATGTGCACGTAATTAATCTATTAATAAAGTAAATATGCATCTAATTAAAGATTATCGAAAGTTGAAAGTGACTTGATTACTCCTTCCCCCATATTTGGTAGAAGATAAGCCCTGAGCATCAAAGTCTTCGCCTATTTGTTTATTTGCTTTTGCTCCACAAGACAAGTAAAGTATATTTTATTCAATCTCATTAGCTTGGTTTGTTAAAAGCAATAAGATAGAAGAATCTCCCATGGATGTACCCAATGCTCTAATGATCTTAGTTGTATATGCCGCCTTGTTATCATAATCACCACTCGTATTTAAAAAAGACGAAGTGTGGTTTACCAAAATATAATTTTCTAAAAGCACAAAAATAGACAATGTGGATATTGAAACTATGTCCCTTCGGCCAAACTTTAGAGATATTTTGAAAGGAAAGTTAAATCTAAGGACCTAGGCTTTAAAAATTTACAATAAAGGATTTTAAAATTTTAATTTATTTATAAGGACTAGAGGACATGATTTTTGCCACAAGTAGACGATTATGCCCCCCCTACTATTTTCTCCTAAAAGATTACTGCCCAGACTTCCAAAAAATTACAAAGGAGTATTAGGATTATTAATACAAGGTTTTGGATTACTTATTACCTTACTTCCAAATTCTTAACATAAGAAAGTTATTTCCCAAGTTTCCTTAATTTACAAGGGACTTATAGCATTATTATTATTATTATCAATTTTTAATTTTTTTTCCACCTTCCTAACTCTCAACATTAGGAAGTTGCAATTCAAACTTCCTTAAGTTAAAAGGGATTTTTAAGATTATTACTATTGAGTTTTAGATTTTTTATCTCATTACGTACTTTCTAATTTTCTGCATTAGAAACTTATAACCCATGCTTCTATAAATTACAAAAAAAAACTTTTAGAATTATTATTACTAGGTTTTAAATTTCTTACCATAAGGGCATTGTTGTCCACTTATGACGAAAATCAGGTCCTTTGATATTTGGAAATAATTTAAATTTTTAAAGTTTTTTATTATAAATTTTGTAAAATTTGGGTCATTAAATGTAATTTTTTCCTATTTTGAATATTGCAAACGTTGGTCTCAAAAAAGGTCAGTGGCAATTTTTATAATAAATTTTTCGTTGAGTAAATAAATTAACAAAGCGCAATCATGTCAACATATCATACGATTGAGTGAGGCTCTATTATTAACATGTGCACATAATTTATCTATTAATAAAGTAAATATGCATCTAATTAAGGATTATCTAAAGTTGAAAGTGACTTGCTTACTCCTTCCCGTATATTTGGTTGAAGATAAGCCCTGAGCATCGAAGTCTTTGCCTATTTGTTTGTTTGCTTTTATTTTTGTTTTGTTTTTTTAATTTTTTCTCCTCAAGACAAGTAAGTTTTATTTTATTCAATCTCATTAGCTTGGTTTTTTGAAAGAACCTCCCATGGATGCACCCAATGCTCTAACGATCGTAGTTGTTTTCGCCGCCTTCCTATCATAATCATCTCTCCTATTTAAAAAAGACAAAACGTGGTTTACCAAAATATAATTTTCTTAAAACACAAAAATAGATAATGTGAATATAGAAACTATGTCAGTACGGCCAAACTTTAAAGATATTTTGAAGGGAAAATTAAAGGATTTTAAAAACTCAAATTATTCATAAGGAGTCAAAGGACTTGATTTTTGTCATACGTAGATGAAAATACCCCTGCTATTTCTTACTTAAAAGCTACCACTTAAACTTTCTGAAATTACAAAAGAGTTTTAAGATTATTGCTATAAGTTTTTGAATTTTTTACCACTTTACTTTTCAAGTCCAGCGATAAAAAGTTACAATTCAAGTTTTTTTAGATTACAAAAGACTTTTAATATTATTTAGATTTTAGATTTTTTATCATCTTACTTCTCACCTCTCAACATTAAACAGTTACAATTCAATCTTTATTAAGTTAAAAAAATTTTTAATATTATTACTATAAGATTTTAAATTTTTTATCACCTTGCTTAAAGTTAGAAAAGACTTTTAGAATTATTATTACTATCTCTTAGATTTCTTACCATAAGGGCATTTTCATCCACTAATGGCAAAAATAAAATCTTTTAGTATTTGAAAATAATTTAAAATTTTAAACTCTTTTATTATAAATTTTATAAAATTTGGATCCTTAAATATAATTTTTTTTTATTTTTAATGTTACAGGTGTTGGTCTCAAAAATGGTCGGTGGCTATTTTTATAATATTTTTTTTTAATTGAGTAGATAAATTAACAAAGCGCGATCATGTCAACATATCATATAATTAAGCGAGGTTCTATTATTAAATGTGCACATAATTTATGTATTAATAAAGTAAATATGCATCTAATTAAAGATTATCCAAAGTCCAAATTGACTTGGTTACTCCTTCCCCCATATGTGGCTGAAGATAAGCCCCGAGGATCAAAGTCTTTGCCTATTTGTTTGATTGTTTTTGTTTTGTTTTGTTTTGTTTTTTTAATTTTTTCTCCGCATGACAAGTAAAGTATATTTTATTCAATCTCCTTTGCCTCGTTTGTTGAAAGCAATAAAATAGAAGAACCTTCCATGGATCTACCTAATGCTCTAATGATCTTAGTTGTATTTGCCGTCTAGTTATATCATAATCATCTCTAGTACTTGAAGAAGACAAAGTGTAGTTGACCAAAATATAATTTTCTAAAAATACAACAATAGACTATGTGAATATAGAAACTCTGTCCGTACCGCCAAACTTCAGAGATATTTTGAATATTGCAAACGCTGGTCTCAGAAAAATTGGTGGCAATTTTTATAATATTTGCATGGATTAAAAATCAAAGTCAAAGGAAGTGGTCTTTATAAATGATCAACTGTGTAGTTATATATTGCAAAAGTTTCGCTTTCTTCCACAATTAAGAATTTATATTTTGAAATATATGTGGCGAAATATTTTCCCTTTTATCTAATGCAACATGATGTCTGCGTGATACCCGGTTTTGTCAGTGCTGGAACTACACACCTTAGATGTGTCTTCAGTTACTCGTAATGTATTGAAGAGAATAATAATTACTCAGCCAGTCAATCATCCAAAGAAGAGTCCAATCAAAGGTGCTTGAAGAGAATAATAATTACTCAGACAGAAAGGCAACTATTTGAATGTGTAACTTAGAGGATAAATCCTCAGTTGGGAAGAGATGCTTCGATTAAAATTAAAAAAAAAAATCATAAAAAACGGTGGCCCTATGTTTAGACGGTCCCAGCACCGGAATTTATCCTAGTACTCTATTCAAATAGCTGTACAAAAAGCACGTAATGACTTCGAATGCAGATCCCCTGAGGCAGTCAAGCCTTTGCTTCATATTTGTCTTCTTTTTTTCTTTAATAAAACATTGTAATTATGAAAAAAAAAAAAAGTTCTTAACTATGTAGATTGAATATTTTAATTTTAAAGAACAATTATATTCAAAAATGTTAATTATGGAGGCAAAAATTTCTTGTCTTTTGAACTTCTAAAATAATTTCTAAATGTAAGGTTTTATACAATAAATATCTTTAATATATGGTCTTGAAGTGTAATTTTTTTTAATTAAATTTTTTTATCTCTTTAAAAAAGAAGTACATATGTCAAGTAAAGGCTTGACTGTAGAAAATCTGCATTTAATGACTTTAGATGAAATGCTAAAATTGGATACAGTATCATGCACGTAACCAAATCAAGTATTTTTATTGGTTATAAGTTTCAAGGAAAATAAGAAGCAACAAAGCTTTCAAAAACATTTTTGCTTAAAAAAGGAGCTTGAGAATTAAATAGCTCGACAGTCGTGGAGGAAATAGAACAAGCTACCATGCCAAAAGTCACCAATGCCAGTACTTTTGGCTTGGGTGGAAACACTTCAGTGAGCGGCGACAGTGAGGTTGTCACATGTTGGATCCAAAGATCTGTGAAACTGCAGTGAAAGGTGACATCAGTCCCATTAGTGGAAAAGGTAAAGAAATTGAGTCCATACTAACCCCACATGAAAGTACAATCCTTCACGTATACTTGAAAGCATTCACTGATGAAGTATCAGAGAAATTCATGGAAGCGATTCTACATGAGTGTCCTACACTTGTTAAGAAGCTCAATGTCAAGGATGAAACCATACTGCATATAGCAGCAAGGTATGGACATTTTAGAACGGTGAGGATACTCATCAAACATAATAGAAGGCTTATAAGAGCGGTAAACAAAAACAATGATACGGCCTTGCATAAAGTGCGTTACCATCACACTAAAATAGTGGACATCTTAACGACCAAAGACCTAGATTACTCATATTTTGGGAAAAATGATGGTCAGAATCCACTTTACGTTGTTGCAAAGAGAGAATATATACTTGGGCATGGTGGATAAAATATTGAATAATTGCGATTTCCTAAATCACCAGAAGAGCCATAATGGCAATAGCATTACGTGCTGCAGTCCTTTACCATAATAAAGGTATTGCATTGTATGATTCTGCAATTTATCATTTATAATAATTGGATTTTGATTTGTATCTTATGGATATTTTGTTTCTTGGGTATTAAATGACGACAATGTTTAGAGATAACTAAACAATTATTTATTTTGATCTTCTCCGAACAACTTATATAAGCTTTTGAAATAATCCAAATGGTATGTACTAATCAAAGGTCATTAAAGTAATTAATGTTTGAGGTGACTAATTGATGGTCATTAAATTAATTTTTCATACAAATTAAAGTATGAGAGGCATATTTTCAAATCCACAATTCGAATTCAGAAGTGAAAAAGCGTATTAAGGATACATTCAACTTGAGGTTAAGTTTGGATGAAATCAACCGTGGTTGATGTATTTGTGTAACAGAAATGGTGTCTATGTTGTTGAAGAGTTCTCCAACTATACTAGCATATGAATTAGGTTGGTTTCCATTTCAATTGGCAACACTTCATCAATATCTTGATTTGGCAGAGGAGTTGCTAAAGTATGATAGAAATATGGGCTACACATGAGAGACAAAGGGGGAAGTACATCTCTTCACTTTGTAGTAAGTTGTGGCAATAAAGATGCTATGAAAAAGATAGTAGAATATGGTCTTGATTGTTAAGAATTGGTGGATGAAAAGGGCTATAAGGCACTCCATTGTAGTGTTATCAGAGGTGTGTCTGCGGCAGATGCTATAGAAATGATCCTAAATAAGGCATCACTAAGCAACCTTTACAATGAGAAAGATAAAAATGGGAACACACCCCTTCACCGAGTTGCTAGATTTCATAAAGGTTATCATCATTTGCTAGAAGATCACGAAAAAGTGAACCCCATGGCATTCAATAAATAAAATCAAACTATTATTGATATTGCTTATGATGAAGTGCATGGTGCTTCATTTTCAATTTCAGAGGTAACAAGTAACAACATCTAGTTGCCAGAAATTAATGAACATAATATATAAGTTCATTCGATAAATTAATTTTGATATCTCACATGTGCATGCATTCCCTAGTTTATTGAATACTATAGTATAAAAACAACCAAACTGCATTTCTATCAATCTATATTAACTAAATATTAAATATGATAGCAATATATCATAATATAGTTTTAATCAATTTGTAAATCTTATAAAAAATAATTGTTCACCTGATAATGTTGTACTCGATGTTTGGTACCAAACAAAAAAACTAATATTAACACTTGGTCTATCTACCCAAGATGTATGTCATATTACAAAGATAACATAGATAAGGCAATGTGTAAATTTTGTATGGAATCTTGGTATAGAACTAGTTGATCTAGTCAAAGACAAAATTCAAATAAGATTCTAGTAAAAAGAATGCATTACTTACTAGTAACCCTTAGATTGTAAAGACTTTATGCCTCAATAAATTTTGCTGAGTTTATGCGATGACATTGAAATAATAGAAGATATCAAGGTATACTATGAAAAATACCAACAAAACTCCTACTTTACCTTCCTGCTCTATAACTGCTTCATCTTCTTTGCCGCAAAGACTCCTTCAAACCCTAGCCTTCTCCATCATGCTTAATTGTTAAATATGGAACAAAAGACACCAACAAAAATATAAGCTTTGAAAGCTCCATCATGCTTTGTTCTCATTTTTTTTTTTTGCTTATGTCAAAGAAGGAGAAATTTATATGTCGTGTAAAATGGCAAAAGGGGAAGAAATTTACATTTTATGTGAATATTGCTATTGCATATATATCTATATCTTCTCAGACAAATCTTAAGGAAGTATAAAGCAAGGGATAAAGGGAGTAAATTGTTCCTATCTCACAAAAAGGAACTGTCTTTTATTCTTCATCTTGTAGACATTTTCCAAAATTCTGGCTTCACCATTTTCGCATGTTTGCCATATTAAAAAAGGGAGAGAATGCTGGATCATAGGCTCTAGGCCTTTTAGCTTTGAATTATATCGAACATGTTCAATTATGAATATTTTGGAAAATTGTTTATTTAAGCCAAAAGTATAAGTATTGAAAAAATCACTTTAGGCTAGGTTAATCTATTGGTTCATGGACTTAAAATAATATTATTAAAGATACTATGTGATTTAAGATGGAACAATAATTATGGAAAGATTTCAAAACAAAAAATTAATTAATTCAAATGTTCTATCTAAAAAAAATTTGAAATGAGACTAATATGATCTATGAAATTTATATAAGGAACACTTTGAATTGTTAATTGCTCTATTGATTCCTAGTATGGTAAGTTTTTGCATCAATAATAATATATCTTATGCATTAATTAAAATACTCAAGGGAAGTTTTCAGAAGAATTAGTCATGTTATTTATATAGAAAACATTTCCTTGTAAATTCTGTAAGATTTAGTGCAAATGATGAATAAAGTCAATTATCTACACTTGAAAAAGATGTTTTTAAGGGGCACTCAATATGGAATAAAGTTATTGCAATCATCACAAATTAATTAGAAGCTTTAAAGACATAGATTCCTTATCAGTAAACATATCTACGTAATTTAAGAAAGCTAATATCCATCAGTCATCAAGCTAAAGGCTAAACTATATGTTAAAGACCATTTGACGAACCCAAAAAAAAAGGGATAACAGAACTTTGAACACATGCTCGTTGAAATTCTAAACTATACTATGAGTTAGCCTATTGTAATTGAGCAAACATAGGGCATTTGCAAACTTAACTTGTTTCCTTTTAGATATTGAGTTTCTAGGTGTCTTGAGAAAAACTTAGGGGAGAGTTTTTAGATAGCTTGTGAAAAACTTTAGGGAGAGTTTTAGGAATCTTGTTAAAGAAACCTAGGATGTAAGGAAATCCTATGGAGAGAAGAAAAGCTATAAAAGTCGAATGTTGAACCCTATTAGATTACCTTGAGATAGATGGTAAAAGTTAGAGAGTTGTGCCTATGGTGTAGAGTTACTTTGTATACTTGGTGATTACCCATGATTAGCAAAATACCTTTTGTTTTGTGCTTAAAAATTGAACATAGGACACATTAGTTTAAATTAGTGCAAATAGGTTATGTGATTCCCTCTCTTCCCTACTCTCTTTATCATTTGTTTAAAACATTTTATTAGAAAGAATAGAATCAAGTTCCTTAGAAATATGACATAGCTTAAACAAATCAAAATTAACATAAAAAAAGGTGAAATGATTTTAAAATCAAATACAACCCCCCTTTCTTGAATTACTTTTAGACTAATGATAAACACATATTTTATCTATTTTCATCCTCCTAACTTAGTCATTTTAATAATCAAATGTAGCTTAATGCATGCAATTGAATGGAAATTGATTTCAATAGTCACTTTTGCACTTTAGGAATTAAACTGCAAAATTCTTGAATTTTATTGCTTGAATTCCTTTTAAATGAATTTTGTGAATTTTCTACTTCATCTCTTTCATTCTTTTATGCAGAATTTTAATATGAATTGGAGTTTTGAAGGAGAATTTGTTTTGAGAAAAAAGGAAGACGAGTTGGAGAGTTAATGAGAACCATTCAAGAAGCAACGGGCAGCAGCTCACAAACACAAGCAGAAAGTGAAGTATATGAGAGTAAGGCAGCTGGAGGAGATTTACGTGAAAGAGTTGAAGTCTGGACATGAAAGCTTGCAGAGCCAACGTGAGAAGCTTGAGTTTAGGTGCTGTGAACAGAAGTTTCAGCTGAGAAACAAGGGCGCATGGAGCTGAAGCTTGGTTTTAACGTAAATGAGCAGCTGCATGATTCAAAGAAGACGCTGAGCTGGAAGAATGAGCTGCATGGAACGTGGATGACGTGAAGAAGCAATGCGAAGCTGGTGAACAGAGCTGAAGCTACGACTTTAACGTTTGGCTGAGGAAGAAAGCCACAAGTCATGCAGAAACAGAGGAAGGAGCAACTCGTCCAGCACATTGCCATGGGTTCTGCACTCACACAAGGCAGAAGCTAAACGAGGGAAGTTGCAGCTGAACGCGAAAGCAGAAGACGTGGAAGTCTGGGTACAAAACAAATAAGAAAACTAACGTGCAGAACATCCAGTAGCTGAATAGAAATGGAAGAAAGAGCGTCGAATGCTTGCATGAGCTGAAATCAAGATGAAGAGACGCTGAAACAGAGACTGGACGCTGGACTCGAACTGGACAGCAGGAGCACGCCTGGAGCTTGAGAAAACGTTGGAGCTAGACGAGGAACAATTTCATTCATTCATCTCTGGACTGGATAGCAATTCGAAGAGCAGAAGGAATGCACAGTGAAACGAAATGAAGATGCAGAACCAAAGCCACGAAGAAGCTGCAGAAGTTACGTCTGGGAAGCAGTAACGTGGGTGCATGAGCTGAATAATAAAGTGGGGCCCATCTCATGCATAATAGCTTCAGGCAAATGGAATAAGATGCTGAGCACGTGAAGTCATTAAAGAAACACGTGAGAAGGGGCTGGACATCACGCCATTCGTCCATTCATTCAGAATTTTATTCCACGCCATACACAGCACACGACGTCTCCATTCACCAGACGTCTCCATTCATCACACGCCTCCATCCAGAGTCCAACCCATTCACGTCTTCTCCCCATTCCATAGTCTATTTATTCACGCCTGATCATACTCTCGCCTCCCATGGAGGGACACCTCCATCCAACCATTCGGCCATACACACACGCCCTTCGTCCACTCTCCATAGACGCCATTCTCCATTCCATATTCCATCTCCATCCATCCACCGAATGAAGATCTAATCTCCATCTTGAGGCTAGCAAGGGATGAAGCTCTTGAGTAGAAGCTTGAATCCATGGATGAACAACAAATTATGGCTAAGATTTTCTTATTTTTCTTACACTTTTTCTTATTCTGTATAATCTCGGTTGAGTTATATTTGATTAGGAATTTGTGTAATTAATTAGTGGCTGGTTAGACACTGATTAGGAAACCCTTTTTGTTGATTAATTAGTTAAATTTGAATTTGGTTTTTCATTATTCTCTCTAATCTCTCATGTATGCCACGAAGGTGTTCGATGAATTGCATGAGTAAGGTTGTGTGTTTAAATGTCTATTTGAGAATTCCTTGGTGTTTAGTTGGTTAATTAAACATTTTTGGATGATGAATCAGAAGATAATTAATTAGTTAATCAATCAAATTAGATGTTCATTGATCTTAAAGACAAGAGTTAACGGTTTAATGCGGGATTGAGGTCTCAATTCAACATTAGATTGTTAATCTCTTGATTCTTGCGTGGTAACTCAAGATAATTTCTAATGAACATAATTAGGAACTCTTAGACCAGAATTAATCACAATTAGAATAGGATAAGGATAGTGGATACCAAGAGACGATTCCTAAGCTAGTCACAAGCCCATCATTCATCACAATTCATCCAATTAGGTAGTATTTAGGAATTTTGTTTCAATTTCATTTTAGGATAGTTTAATTCATTCAAAAACCCCCTAAACTAGATAGTTCTAGGATCTTAGAACACTTAGAGAACCTAATTGAACATTGAATTCCAATTCCAAGGGAGATGACCTAGGTTGTGCCACTTGCTATATTTTTAGATCAACCTAGTTTTATTTTGGGGGTTGCACGACAAGCCCGTCAAAATTTGGCGCCGTTGCCGGGGATTTGGAGTCTCAATTGTTTGAGAAAGTTTTCTAAGTGTTTTTGTTTTGTTTTATCTTTATTTTAGTTCTGTTTTGATTTGATTTTCGTTCTGTTTTGAACTTGGAATCGGTTAATTTCGGTGTTGCGCGTTAAGTGTCCTGGTTGCTGGAATTTTCGTTCAAAGTGCCTAGAAAATTCTCATACTTTGTTTTTCAAGGTTTTTGGGTGTTTTGAGCAAAAGTAATAGCAACGCTATTAGGTGCACTATTTTTTGGCCACATTCCAACGTTTGAGGCACTTTTTCTAATTTTTTAGTATTTTTTCGAATTTTTTAGGAATTTTTCAATTTTTCCAGATTTAATTTCTTTAATTTTTGTGAGTTTATTTTGTGTGACTAACCTCTGTTTAGGAGTGTTTTTCATAGTTAAGTAAGTCTTAGCTTCATTTGATTTTATTTTCTTGATTATTGAGTTTATTTTAGTTATAATTTGTTAGGATTTTATTTGTGCTGAAATTAATTGTGCTTCTCATTTTTCTTTGCTTTAAATGGATCTATATTTTTCTAATCAAGGTGTTTATAATCCTTATGCAAATGATAGGATTTCTCAGAAGTTGGATAATGCCATGTCAATGCTTCAAGGTCTTCTTGAAAGACAAAGACAAGAGCAACAAGCCCAACAATATCAACAAGCACAACAATACCAACAACCATGCTACCAACCATACCACCATCCATATGAGATTCGTCTAAATTACCATCCTCATTATGAACCACATCATAACTTCCATATGCAAGAGCCATACCTTGATTACCATATGCAAGAGCCAAACTATCATCCTTACAATTACCATGAGGGGTACATGCAACAAGATCCTCAAAGGGAACCAAGTTCGGAAGAAAGGATGAGGCAACTAATGGAAGCTTGTGATGTTCAACATCAGCAAATGCAGCAAATGCAGCAAATGGCCCAACGGATAACTAAACGGTTACAACTCTTTGACCAACAATTGAAGGATTCAGGATTTCAAATGAATCAACCGATTTCAAGTGCTACTGAACCAATTGAAGAGCAAATTAGAAGAGAATGTATAGAGGAGGAAGAGTCTTATCCATTGGGTAATATCCTTCCATCTTCTAATATTTTACAATTCGTTGGAACTGAACCTAATTTGCATGATAGCACTTCAATTCCTAATGCATATAATGTTGTTGATTCTGAATTACATGATCATGTTGTTGATGAAGAAATAGTTGTTGAAACTCCTGATATGGTTGATTGTGGTAGTTCATTGAGCAAAATTGATATATTTGTTGATGTTCATGGACCCTTGTGTACTGATGCACTTGGGATGTCTACTCCTAGCTGTGATTATAGTGAAAATTTTATTTCTGAATCAATTGATGAATCTATTGAGTCTAGGGTAGTAGATAAGTGTGGGGGTGACTTAGAATATGATGATCATGCTATTCTTGGTGTGGGATTAGTTGATAAGTCTGTTGATGATACACCTATTGAGTTTAGAGACAACATGCCATCTGGATCATGTGACATAACTGATTTGGATGCATTTCTTGATTCTATGTGTGTTGAATCCACTCTATGTGATGAATACTCTCAGATTAATTCTTCCATTGAGACTAGTGAGTCCATCACATATACTGATCATTATGATTCCTCACTAGCATGTCATGATGTGACTGATGAAATGGTAAATGTAGCATGTGAAAATAATATAGGCATTGAATTTGTTGAGCAGCTTGTTGATAACTCAGACTCTAATTCACAATGCTTATGTGATGATATGCATACATGTCCTATATGTGCTGAGATTAATGAATTTTTGGAGTCTGATAAGTCTATTGAATCTATGGAATCCTTGGTTTGCACTGAAATTGTTAATGAATCTGATTCTACTGATCATACTAGTGTTTATGATAGTATGCATAGTGATACTGCTGATATTGAAAATTCTATTGATGCTTGTGCTATTATTGATACTAGTGAGAAACTGAATTTTGCTGTTGATAATTCTCTAGAATTTTGTGAGCCTACTGATGTCTCTTTGGTCAGGGAAGATACTGTCTCTATTGTTGAGAGTCCTGAACAGATTCCTGAGGTTGGTGAAGTAGTTCCCAACAAGCCACAAACTCTTTCAGTAAAGGAAAAACAACTGTCAAACACCTTGAATTCAAAGGACTGTGAGAAGTTGCAATTTAATTTTTTCATTGATGCAGTGACTCTTACTGAAGGGAGTCAAGTAGATTTCCTTGGTTTTGATAGATTTTTAGGGAGTTCAAAGTTTAAATTTGATTTTAAGTTTTCTTTCTTTAGTTTTAAATGTTCTCGATTTGATTTTTATTCTTTTCTTATTTCTAAATTTGCTGAAAATGACTTTCCTAAACTACTGATGGTTGAGAAAGTCCATGAGTCAACACTGCATGATCAATCCAAATGCTTTAAAGTAGTGAGACTCAAATTTGTTCAGTTAAGAAGGAATAAAGTAGTTTTGATTTTGGTTTTTGATACTTATGATTAGTTCATCTTTGATAGAGCCCTCTTTTAGTTTAGGATTTAGTTTTCTTTTCTTTTCTATATTACAGTTTGTTTTGTTTCTGTTTTGTAGGAAATAAATTGCTAACCAGCTACAATGAACATCTTAGCCACCTTTGAGATCTTCGTTGGCAAGTTCATCCGGTTGTACTCTCTCTTTTCACTCTTTACATTGTATTGTTTATCTGTTTACTGGATTGTGTGCTGACATTGAGGACAATGCAATATTTAAGTGTGAGAGGGAGAGTCATTTCATTCCATTCCATCTTTTCCTTATTTTGAAAAAAAAAAAAAAAAAATTTTGAAATTTTTTAGGAAAATTTTTGAATTTTTCTGTGAAAGTTGTAAGTTAAGATGATTATAGCTTGGATTCATATAGACATGATAAGTGATGGATCTTATGTCTTGATTTAAGTAAAATGGCAATGAATTTGATTTCAATGAATTATTTGATAGCCATTAGCTGGTGAGAATTTGAGCCTTAATTGTTCAATTCTAGTGTGTATTCACCTATCTTTGTTTCACTCTAGAACTTGTCTTGATTCTTTGTTGAGACCACATTTGCATTTGCATGCATAAAAATGATAAGGCATTCATTTCTATTTTAGCTAGAGCCAAAAAGCCCACCATACATTCACTTTATCCATTGTTTTAGCCACTTTGAGCCTTATTTTCTTTTCTTGTTAGCCTATAGCCATTTAAATGTTTTTCCACCTTGTTTTAAGATGCCTTAGAGATTTCAAGGAGCATTACATCTAAATGGGATAGGTGAATGTGTGCTTTGCATCCATTAAGGCTATTGTTAGTCAAAGAAATTGTCTTGAAAAAAAAAAAAATGCAATGAAAAGAAGAGATAGAAAAAGAAAGAAAAGCAATGAAAAAAAAAAAAAAAGGGGAAAAGAAAAGGAAGTCATATATAAAAAAAAAAAAAAAAGAGAAAGAAAGAAGTATTTCAAATTGAGTTTATAGTTGCCTATTACTTGTTAGAAATAAGGCTTTGAATTACATATGTTCTTCTCTATCCTAGATTGTCATTGAGTGCTCTTGAAGTTCTAAGGTATCCTTTTGTTTAGTTTTTCCCCTTGTTTTTGTTATCCATTCATTTCATTCCCTAGCCCCATTACAACCCTGAATAAAGTCCTTTGATTTGTGCATTGCATTTAGCATGGGTGGTGGAGATTTAGAAGCTTGACAAGCTTATGGTAGTGAGCTTGGATAGGTGAAGATTGAGTGAAACACATTGCCCATAAACACTTGAAAGTTGAGAGAAAACACTAATCCATGTGAGAGGCTATACATTTTAATTCATTCTTTTCAAATAAATTGCCATGGGACTTAATTCTTGATGCAAGTGAAATTAGTTATGATTGTTGAAGTGATGAAGAGTTGTGATTAATCTCTAGCTTGTGATTCTTACACTTCTTTTTCATTTTCAGTTTCCACTTATCATTCTACTAGCCAGATGTTTCAATTCATTCTTTTAACTTGGATTTTGAGCTTTGCCCAGGAGTGCAAAGGTTTAAGTGTGGGGGAATTTGATAAACACATATTTTATCTATTTTCATCCTCCTAACTTAGTCATTTTAATAATCAAATGTAGCTTAATGCATGCAATTGAATGGAAATTGATTTCAATAGTCACTTTTGCACTTTAGGAATTAAACTGCAAAATTCTTGAATTTTATTGCTTGAATTCCTTTTAAATGAATTTTGTGAATTTTCTACTTCATCTCTTTCATTCTTTTATGCAGAATTTTAATATGAATTGGAGTTTTGAAGGAGAATTTGTTTTGAGAAAAAAGGAAGACGAGTTGGAGAGTTAATGAGAACCATTCAAGAAGCAACGGGCAGCAGCTCACAAACACAAGCAGAAAGTGAAGTATATGAGAGTAAGGCAGCTGGAGGAGATTTACGTGAAAGAGTTGAAGTCTGGACATGAAAGCTTGCAGAGCCAACGTGAGAAGCTTGAGTTTAGGTGCTGTGAACAGAAGTTTCAGCTGAGAAACAAGGGCGCATGGAGCTGAAGCTTGGTTTTAACGTAAATGAGCAGCTGCATGATTCAAAGAAGACGCTGAGCTGGAAGAATGAGCTGCATGGAACGTGGATGACGTGAAGAAGCAATGCGAAGCTGGTGAACAGAGCTGAAGCTACGACTTTAACGTTTGGCTGAGGAAGAAAGCCACAAGTCATGCAGAAACAGAGGAAGGAGCAACTCGTCCAGCACATTGCCATGGGTTCTGCACTCACACAAGGCAGAAGCTAAACGAGGGAAGTTGCAGCTGAACGCGAAAGCAGAAGACGTGGAAGTCTGGGTACAAAACAAATAAGAAAACTAACGTGCAGAACATCCAGTAGCTGAATAGAAATGGAAGAAAGAGCGTCGAATGCTTGCATGAGCTGAAATCAAGATGAAGAGACGCTGAAACAGAGACTGGACGCTGGACTCGAACTGGACAGCAGGAGCACGCCTGGAGCTTGAGAAAACGTTGGAGCTAGACGAGGAACAATTTCATTCATTCATCTCTGGACTGGATAGCAATTCGAAGAGCAGAAGGAATGCACAGTGAAACGAAATGAAGATGCAGAACCAAAGCCACGAAGAAGCTGCAGAAGTTACGTCTGGGAAGCAGTAACGTGGGTGCATGAGCTGAATAATAAAGTGGGGCCCATCTCATGCATAATAGCTTCAGGCAAATGGAATAAGATGCTGAGCACGTGAAGTCATTAAAGAAACACGTGAGAAGGGGCTGGACATCACGCCATTCGTCCATTCATTCAGAATTTTATTCCACGCCATACACAGCACACGACGTCTCCATTCACCAGACGTCTCCATTCATCACACGCCTCCATCCAGAGTCCAACCCATTCACGTCTTCTCCCCATTCCATAGTCTATTTATTCACGCCTGATCATACTCTCGCCTCCCATGGAGGGACACCTCCATCCAACCATTCGGCCATACACACACGCCCTTCGTCCACTCTCCATAGACGCCATTCTCCATTCCATATTCCATCTCCATCCATCCACCGAATGAAGATCTAATCTCCATCTTGAGGCTAGCAAGGGATGAAGCTCTTGAGTAGAAGCTTGAATCCATGGATGAACAACAAATTATGGCTAAGATTTTCTTATTTTTCTTACACTTTTTCTTATTCTGTATAATCTCGGTTGAGTTATATTTGATTAGGAATTTGTGTAATTAATTAGTGGCTGGTTAGACACTGATTAGGAAACCCTTTTTGTTGATTAATTAGTTAAATTTGAATTTGGTTTTTCATTATTCTCTCTAATCTCTCATGTATGCCACGAAGGTGTTCGATGAATTGCATGAGTAAGGTTGTGTGTTTAAATGTCTATTTGAGAATTCCTTGGTGTTTAGTTGGTTAATTAAACATTTTTGGATGATGAATCAGAAGATAATTAATTAGTTAATCAATCAAATTAGATGTTCATTGATCTTAAAGACAAGAGTTAACGGTTTAATGCGGGATTGAGGTCTCAATTCAACATTAGATTGTTAATCTCTTGATTCTTGCGTGGTAACTCAAGATAATTTCTAATGAACATAATTAGGAACTCTTAGACCAGAATTAATCACAATTAGAATAGGATAAGGATAGTGGATACCAAGAGACGATTCCTAAGCTAGTCACAAGCCCATCATTCATCACAATTCATCCAATTAGGTAGTATTTAGGAATTTTGTTTCAATTTCATTTTAGGATAGTTTAATTCATTCAAAAACCCCCTAAACTAGATAGTTCTAGGATCTTAGAACACTTAGAGAACCTAATTGAACATTGAATTCCAATTCCAAGGGAGATGACCTAGGTTGTGCCACTTGCTATATTTTTAGATCAACCTAGTTTTATTTTGGGGGTTGCACGACAAGCCCGTCAACTAACAATTAGTATCAGAATATGGTCTCTGTTTTGTAAGACTAACTTCCTAAAGAAAATATCCTATATCTAAAAGATAAGTCAGTTTCTTAGTACTAAAAGCTACTCGATCAATAAACTATCATACTTTGATGGAACAAATTATGCTTAATGAAGATCTTCATTGAGTCAACTAAACTAAAAGTGTAAAATGTAATTGAAAATGGACCATTCATTCTTATGAAGAAAGTTAACTACAAGCTTGTGGAGAAACTATGAAGTGAATGAAATGAGGAAGATAAAAAGAGATATGAAATTAATTGTAAGGCAATTAATTATATTTTTAATGATGTGAATGCAGAAAGAGTTTAAGAAACTTTTAAGGTGTCATTCAACAAAAGAAATGTGGGACCAATTGAAAATAATATATGAAGAAACCACAAAAGTCAAGAAAATGAGAATTGACATTAGTGCACAAATATGAATTGTTCAAAATAAAAGACGATAAAAGCATGGAAGAAATGTTTAAAAGATTCAGAAAAATCATCAATGATCTAGATGTTTATGAAAAATCTTATCCAAATGAAGACCTTATCTAAAAAGTTATCTTTCACGTTAGCTAAGAAGAGATAAAGTATTCAAATTTCATGACTCTATGCTCTTATTTGATAAAAATGTTACAAAAGACAACATATCTCTTTCTTCCGTTTAATAAATGATCGCTAAAATTTTTGTTATGCGTGACCGCAAGTGCACGGGTCGGATCAAGTAGTTCAGTGATAAGTGAAAGTATCGTTCCCACGAGGAATGACTGGAATGCAATTAGGCAGTGCACAACCTACTTTTATCCACGTTAAACAACCAATTATGAGATTCTTGATTTTAGAACTAAATTTAAAATAAAACGAATTGAAAGGAAACTTAGTTGGCAAAGGCAGTTAAGATAAAATCCAAGGTTTGAAATTACCTAGAGTCACTATTCCCTTGATGCTCACTAGAACTTAATTTCTTGTTTAAATGCTATTAATTATCGCCTTGTGGGTTAAGAGTTCAGAAGCTATAACCGTCCGTCGATGTAATTACAGCCCTACTCTCCCCTAGAATCTAAGTGTCCTTAGATTTGGGTTAGAGTGCATTAGATACTATATCCCTCTACAAACCAATTAAGGTAATCAGGTATATGTCTATCCCAATTACAAATTAAATGATTCTAAACTTAATTTATCCAACTCTTAGGTTCAATTAAGAATCCCTTTTTCAAGGTAAATTCCAATTTCCCAAATCAAATCAAAGAGGTGGCCAATCCCTAAGAAAGCATTAAGCAAGAGAAGGATACACAAGATTCCAATCAACACAATTAACAAGACAATTAATGATTCAGTTCACATCAAGTTCATAGTGCTCTAAGTAGAAACGAATTTAGCCGCACATAGCTAAATCTACAGAGAATTCCCAATCAAAATACATGGAGAAGATGAAAAGAACAAAGGAAGCAAACAAAAGCAAGAATGAGATGCAGAAAGTAGAGCTCCCCCTTTTGATTCCTCTCTTCCTTCACTCTCCAAGCTTCAAGAGCCTTCAAAGAACTCCCAAAATCGCCTCCTGGACGCTCAGAACTTCCTCTGCCGCCGAATGTCCCGAACCCTAACTCAGCAAACTTCTTTTAAAGCCAGAAAATTAAAACTCTGCGTTTCAGGTCCGATCTCACTATAGCGAGGGGCGTCTCTCGCTATAGCGAGGTCTCATAAGTGCTCAGGTTTCCGCTGTGCTCGCTACTCCCACGCTGTAGCGAGATGCTCTCTGGAATTTCTATACAACACGACTTCGCTATTGCGAATACTCCCCTTCGCTATGGCGAAAGTACCATATCGCTATAGCGAACTGCGGTCTCGCTGTAGCGAGAAGACTTGTTCAATCTACCTTGGCCATTTTCAACTTCCCTCTCTTATATTCAACTCTTTCTTCATTTTGCTACTTTTCCCTGAAATTGAAATTAAACATAAAATGAGGGTTAAACTGATAAAAATATTATAATTATAATACTTTCTTTGTTTTGTTTAATTGAGTACATTTTTAACCATATTAATCAGGAGAAAAGTATTTTACCTCCCTAATTTAGTGTCAAATATAGCCCTTTTGGGTCCTAAATTAGGAGGTTATCAAACTCCCCCACACTTAAATCTTTGCTTGTCCTCAAGCAAATCTTAAAAAGAATCACGCCCAAGCAATCAGAATTACAGATCCCCCCCACATTTATAATGAATTCAACTTCAGAAGCAGAAACTCAGCGAAACTCGAATAGAAATTGAAACAATGTACTCATAGTAACACCCTTATTCCTAAAGTGTGTGTGTGCTCAACAAGAGATGTTAAGAAATAATCAAGCAATCCTAAATAAGTTTTCCTAGCAATTTCAACACCTAACCCAATCATCTGTACTAACTTCAATCATCAATGCTCATTGAGAGGGGTCTCTATTATTCAATGCAGAATTATTTTCAGCATTTTTTTTTTTTCTCCTCGTCAAATTACTTAATCCTTTTGACGCGAATGACCACATTGGTTATGAAGTCACCCGGTTACTCAGATTAAAGAAATCCTCAGAGGGCTACTAGCATACTCTTAGTTTTATCACTGTTTGACGCGAAAGTTCACACTTTTTGGTGCAAACCCCCGGTTACTAGGTGATTTCAACCATTGGAGTAGAGAATCCTTTTTTTTTTTTTTGATATTTTTTTTTTTAGATATCCCTCTCAACTAACAATCAGGTATCCATCAGGAACAGGCAAATTGGGGAGATCTAAAATAACTAGAAGCTCATTATAAGAAAGACTTGAATTACTTCCAAAATCATTTTGTTGGAAGGTGCTTCTATTTAGGGTGCATACTACGACTACATTACTTACTTTATCCAATTCAAGTTCGCTTAACCTCTACATTCCTTAATTAATATTCATCTAAAGTGAGAAGGGCTGAATCTGATTTAACATATGAGCATAAGGAGTGTAAGCACTTGAATATTATTACTAGGAGGAAGTTATTGTCAATTTATATCCACTTATCCTATATTTATCTATGATTACCTTAACTCCCCCACACTTGAAAGTTACATTGTCCGCAATGTATCAAAATGGGAAATTCATAAATGGACAGAAAAATAGAAGCAGATTGGGGGTGAAGGGAGGGGATAAAAAGAGGTAGGGAGAGACGAGACTCCCCTGATAAGAAGAGATAACATGGTGAGGGGATGCATGTGAACGGCTCCTTCATCTGATAGACAAAAATGGACAAAATACATATAGGAAACAGTAAGTTGGCATTAGAAATAATAAGACAATTTAAGAGCACAGCCAATTCAGGATTTGAGAGCATAAATAGATACAGTTATCCATAGTACAGTTATCCAAAATATAAAATGAGTAAAACAAAAAAAATGGCAGCAAGGTAGAAAAGTCCTAAGAATCAGACGGCCCCGGTTGATCTTCAGGTGCAGGCTCCTGAGGTAGAATGATGATCGGTGATTGAGGAGCCTCAGGAGGTGGCGGTGGAGGAGCCGGCATCAAGTAGTCCATAAGCGTCTGTAGTTGATCCTTTATTGATATGACATGACCTTCCAGCCTATGGATAGATTCTCGTGCCCAACTCTCAAACTCAGTCTGATAAGGAGCCTCATGTCCCGATGGCTCTGGAGAAACCCGATGCTGATGTGAGGGAGGAGGTGGAGAGGCCTCAGGCTCTGCTTGCGCCTCTGCTCTCTGCCTACGGGGCTGCCCTGGTGCATCTTTCATACTGTCATATTTGAACGGCCCCTTTGGCTTGAACTGTGCGTCATTTTTGGAGACGCGGCTACCCCCCATAGTGAGTAATTCTGTCAGCATATGAGGGTATGCTAAGCTAACTCTGTCAGACCTCGCCACTTGTTTGAAGTTTAAGAACATGAGGCGAGGAATGTTGACTCGCTGTCTGGTCATAAAGCACCATGTTAGAGTGGCTCGTTCTTGGATCATGTCGGATCCATGGGAACTTGTCAGGACGTTACTTGTAATGAACTGTAACTAAAAACGGGCTGGTTTATTGAGCTGATTCACCGGGTAAACCTTGTTCACCAGCCGAGCTCGTCCTTCTTCAGCAATGGTAGTCTCTATTTCTTCCCAGGGAATGGACTGAGGGTTCTCCATATATGCTTGGAAAGCACATTCTGGGACGTCCGGCAATTCATAGAAGTCTTGGAAGACTTTCTCATTTATGCGCACCCAGGCCGAACGGCAATAGTATTCCTCTTCGTCCTTCTCAGTATCCTCAAAGTTAGCATATAATTCCTGGATCATTAAGGGGATCCGATGCACCGATTTTTTCGTGAATCCGTGCAGCCCATGCCATTCAAAATCATGAAAAGTCAGGTCTCGGGCGTTGGGTACATAGTAGCGATCTTCTACTACTCCTCTGTCTGCGAAGAGTCTATCGAAGCGAAATTCTGCCCGGGCCGATGCAAATCGATCCTTATCGTATGATTGCTTCTTTTGCTTTGAGGAGGAGGCTGCAGCAGTCTTTGTTTGCTTTTTAGGAGCCATGCCTGATGTACGAGATGCGATTTGTGAGGGGAATACGAGATTATGATGCACGAAATGCAGCGAGATTAAGGATGGAGGATTTTCGGAGCTTTGTCGCAGTGGCGAGAGAGAAAAACGAAATGGAGACATTTATATAAGACGCTTCGCCATAGCCGGGCTATAGCGAGAGCGTCTCTGGAGTTATTACCAAAAAGCAAAGATGCTACATTCGCTACAGCGAAATTAGATCTCGCCATTGCGAGATAACTTAATTAAAATTTATGGCCGGAGAGTCTCGCTATATCTTGGCTATAGCGACGAGCTCTCTGGATTTTGTACCAGGATGTGGGGCTGCTGTATTCGCTGTAGCGAAAGAGATGTCTCGCAGTAGCGAGGAAACTTAGCAACAATTATATGCAACAATTACTCGCAATAGCCAGGCTACAGCGAGCTTCTCTCTGGATTTTGTATCAGGATGCAGCAGAGTTATTCGCTGTGGCGAGATAATGTTTTCGCTGTAGCGATAATACTTAAAACTGCTTTGACTCGCCATATTACGGCCATAGCGAGGGACTCTGATGAATGTACCAGGAGTGGATTCGCCATTGCGAGAAGGATCCTCGCTATAGCGACTACTAATTTTTTTTTTTTTTTTTTTTTTATATGCTCACTAAAATTCTCCCTCAAATGCAACCAGATACAATAATATAGTAAAATTTAAAGCATGGTTAGAGACTCCCTGTAAACATGCCCAATGTTGCTCATTCCTGCCAATCCTAAACTCCTTGATATCCACATTTTAACCTGTAAAACACATAAAAACAAAAAAAAAAATATCAAACCCAAAATGAGAAGGACTTTAAATTTAAACAAAAAGAATACAAAGAAAACTTGGGTTGCCTCCCAAGGAGCGCTAAGTTTAAAGTCTTCAGCCAGACTATCATGACGCTTTTATGAGCAATCTTGGAGTTGCACATTTGTCTTCATCCTGTCCACTGGTCCACCAAGGTAATGCTTCAAGCGTTGGCCATTGACCTTAAAGGTTTCTCCATTTTTCTCATCTTGAATTTCAATGGCACCAAAGGTAGTGGTAGATACCACCTTAAAAGGACCAGACCACCTGGATTTAAGCTTTCCTGGAAACAATCTCAAACGAGAGTTATATAATAGCACTAAGTCACCAGGTATGAAATCCCTTTTCAAAATCTTTCTATCATGCCAGATTTTTGTCTTTTCCTTATATAGCTTAGAACTCTCATAGGCTTGTAATCTAAATTCATGAAGTTCATTAAGGTTTAACAGCCTCTTTTCACTCGCATCTTTATAATCTAAGTTCAACTTTTTTATGGCCCAAAAAGCTTTGTACTCAAGTTCCAAAGGTAAATGACAAGCTTTACCAAAAACTAATTGATATGGAGACATACCAATTGGTGTTTTGTAAGCTGTCTGATATGCCCATAAAGCTTCATCTAGCTTATCAGACCAATCCTTCCTATTAACACTCACTGTTTTCTCCAGAATTCTCTTGATCTCCCTATTAGAAACTTCACAGAGGCCATTAGTCTGAGGGTGGTAAGCTAAAGCTATTTTGTGGTGGACTCCATATTTTTCTAACAAAGCTTTAAACAAACGATTATTAAAGTGAGTTCCACCATCACTAATGATAGCTCTAGGGGTGCCAAAGCGAGTAAAAATATTCTTCTTTATAAATCGCACCACTGTTTGAGTGTCATTATGTTGGCAAGCTACCGCCTCAACCCATTTACTAACATATTCAACTGCCACTAAGATGTATTATTGGCCTCTAGACAAAACAAAGGGACCCATAAAATCAATCCCCCACAAATCAAACAGTTCAACTTCAAAGATACCGGTTTGAGGAAGTTCATGCTTTTTAGAAATATTACCGGATCTTTGACAAACATCACAGTGAGAAGCAAACAAATGAGAATCTTTAAACAATGTGGGCCAATAGAAACCAGATTGCAATATTTTAAAGGCAGTTTTCTGACCACTAAAATGTCCCCCAAATGGTGATGCATGGCATGCAAGCAAAATGTCATGTTGTTCAATCTCAGGAACACATTTCCTAAGAACTCCATCCACACATCTTTTGAACAGATAAGGCTCATCCCAAATGTAAAACTTAACCTCATTCAAGAATTTCTTCTTTTGATAATAGTTTAAATCAGGAGGTAAAATTTCACAAACAATATAATTTGCTATATCAGCATACCAAGGTACATGTAGCAAATTAGCAGCCATTATGCATTCATCAGGGAAAATATCATTCACAAGCTTACTATCACTAACATGCTCAGAATCTAACCTAGAAAGATGATCAGCGACTAGGTTTTCACATCCTTTCCTATCCACTATATGCAAATCAAATTCTTGAAGCAATAAAACCCATCTAATCAATCTAGGTTTGGACTCTTTCTTTTTCAACAAATATTTAATAGCAGCATGATCAGTGTGTACTACCACCTTAACTCCCAACAGATAAACTCTAAATTTTTCAAAGGCAAAAACAATAGCTAACATTTCTTTCTCAGTGGTAGTGTAATTTACCTGAGCATCTATTAATGTTCTGCTGGCATAATAGATAGGATGAAAAATTCGGTCTCGTCTCTGTCCCAGAACAGCTCCTACTGCATAGTCACTTGCATCGCACATTACTTCAAAGGGCAATGACCAGTCCGGAGCAATTATTATAGGCGCAGTTATTATTCTCTGTTTCAATTCTTCAAAACTTTTTAAGCAGTCATCATCAAAAAGGAACTTGGCATCCTTTTCTAACAGCTGGGTTAAGGGCTTTGAGATTTTTGAGAAATCTCTGATGAACCTTCTATAGAACCCCACATGTCCAAGAAAACTTCGGACTCCTTTGACACTAGTAGGAGGTGGCAACCTCTCAATCAATGATGTCTTTGCTCGATCTACTTCCAAACCCTCCTTAGACACCTTGTGTCCTAGTACTATTCCTTCCTTTACCATGAAGTGGCATTTTTCCCAGTTCAGAACTAAGTCAGTTTCCTCACACCTTTCAAGTACCTTAGAGAGATTTTTTAAACAGACTTCGAATGAATCACCAAAGACAGAAAAGTCATCCATGAAAATCTCCATGATGTCTTCGATGAAATCAGAAAAAATTGATGTCATGCATCTTTGAAAGGTCGCTGGTGCATTACACAACCCGAAAGGCATTCTCCTGAAGGCAAAAGTGCCATAGGGGCAGGTGAAGGTTGTTTTCTCTTGGTCTTCAGGTGCTATAGAAATTTGATTGTAACCGGAATAACCATCCAGAAAATAAAAATATTCCTTCCCCGCTAGTCTATCAAGCATTTGGTCAATGAAGGGAAGGGGAAAGTGATCTTTTCGGGTAGATGCGTTTAATTTTCGATAGTCCATGCACACTCTCCACCCAGTGACAGTTCTTGTAGAAATCAATTTATTTTTTTCATTTGTCACAACTGTCATTCCTCCTTTCTTAGGAACGCATTGTACTAGACTAACCCACGCACTATCTGAAATTGGATAGATGATTCCTGCATCCAGCCACTTGATGATTTCCTTCTTGACAACTTCTTTCATCATCGGGTTCAACCTCCTCTGATTCTCTATAGATGGCTTATGATCATCCTCCAGTAGGATTTTATGCATCACAATGGAAGGGCTTATCCCTTTTATGTCTGCAAGTGTCCATCCCAGAGCCTTTTTATGGCTTTTTAGTACTTCAATCAGTCTCTGTTCTTGATGAGAGTTCAATGCTGTAGAGATGATGACAGGTAATGTCTCTGAATCCCCTAAATATGCATACTTCAGATGTGTAGAGAGAGGTTTTAACTCCAAAATCGGAGGTTATTCAATTGAAGGCTTAAGAGATGTTGCTGAACGGGATGCCAAATCTAAAGATTCAACTTGCCACTTCTGTTTAGCTCGAGTGGTTGAAAAATTCAGCACTTGGGCTATCTCATGACTAGTTTCAGCGTTCTCATACTTCACTCCCATTAATAATGCTTCAATAGGGTCTTTAATTATTATTGAATTGAATTGTTCTTGAGCTAACTCATCAGTGACTGAAACTCTGAAGCAATTTTCAGCATCTCTAGGATATTTCAGTGCTTTGTCCATGTTAAACACCACTTGCTCATCCCCCAATCTCATCACTATTTGCCCTTTCTCTACATCAATAAGAGTTATGGCTGTGGCTAAGAATAGACGACCAATAATCAACGGATTATCCTTATCTTCTTCACAATCCACAACAATGAAATCAGCTGGGTATATGAACTCACCAACCTTTACTAAAACATCTTCAATTATACCTCGTGGATATGCTAAGCTCCGATCAGCTAATTGCAATGTTACTGTGGTAGGTCGTGCCTCACCGAGTTGCAACTTCTCAAAGACAGATAACGGCATAAGGTTTACACTGGCTCCAAGATCACACAAAGCCTTACCTTGAAAGTGAGTGCCTATTTTACAAGGCACAGAGAAGCTACCCGGATCTTTGCACTTCATTGGAATCCGTGGGTTGATTATTTTGCTGCACTCTTCAGTAAGTGCTACAGTTTCAAATTCACCAAATCTCCGCTTTTTGCTCAGCATCTCTTTCAAGAACTTGACATACTTAGGCATGTATTCCAATGCTTCTGAGAATGGGATATTGATATGAAGTTGCTTGAATATCTCTAGGAATTTTTGATACTGCTTATCTTCCACCTTCTTTTGAAGTCTTTGAGGAAAAGGTAATGGAGGTATTATCTTTGGTGATGTATGCAGTTTCTCTCCTTGTTTCTCACTCTTATCAACATCTGGCTGTTTTTTAACTGCTTCATTACTCACTTTTCTCTTCCTTTCAACTGATGCATCCACACATTCTTCTCCTATTCTTTTATCATTATTTGTCTCTTCTATGGCAATTTCACCCTTATCTTCATCTATAACAGCCTTTGATGCAGGTGTGTGGCTAACCTCCCTCGGTGTTTGAACATCTGGCAACCCTTTTCCACTTCGAAGAGTTATGGCCTTACATTCTTCCTTACCTTCTCTTCTGGGATTAGGCACCATGTCACTTGGCAATCCCCCTTGTCTAAATGAATTCATTGCTGAGGCTAATTGACCCATCTGCAATTCTAGATTTCTCAAGGAGGTATCAACTCTAGCATTCACTTGAGCTTGCTCTTCATTTTGCTTACTTTGAATGCTAATGAATTTCGCCAAGGCATCTTCCAAGTTCGTCTTAGGTTCTTGAATAGGTGCATTTTGCCTTATTGGTTGAGTGAAACCTGGTGGTTGAGTAGGCTTAATGCTTGAGGAAGATGCTGGTTGATTCAATGCTGGTCCATGCTTCCAAGAGAAGTTTGGATGATTTCGCCACCCAGGATTGTAATTATTGGAGTATGGATTCTGATTCCTTGGAAAGTTCCCCACATAATTAACTGGTTCTGACAGTGCCAAAGGACAAGAGTCTACTGAATGCAGATCCCCACAGTTTTCACAAGCAATTGGAGTTACCTGAGCAGAACAGACATTCAATTGCTGATTTCGCTGCACTTGAGATTCTAACATATCAAATCTCTTATTCAGAGCAGAAAGAATAGTGGCAATTGGAATAGAGGGGTCTTCTTGAGTATTGGCAACATTGACACTCACCCTTCTATCTCCTCCTCTTTGTACATAACTCTCGGACAATGTGTCCAATGCCTGAATAACATCATCCACAGGCATTTCATCCCAACGACCATTCAAAATAGCATCTAACATTGTATCGGTTTGTGGAGTTAGACGCGTGCAGAAATTCTGAACGATGGCACAGTCATCCATCCCATGGCTTGGGCATTGACGAAGTAAATGCTTATACCTCTGCCATGCAGCATATAAGTGCTCGTCTAAAGCCTGCTTGAAGTTTATGAGCTCACGACGTGCATCTGCTATTTTATTATTTGGAATGAAGCGAGCTCTGAACCTTGCTTCTAGCTTATCCCAAGTATCTATTGAACCCTCAGGCAGAGTCAGTAGCCATTCCTTGGCTTTTCCTTGTAGAGAGAGAGGGAATAGTCGAAGTCTCAACACATCTCTTGGTACCCCATTCTGCTTGAATGAATCGCACACCCCCAAGAACGATAGAATATGACGGTTGGGATCTTCATCAGACCTCTCACCAGTGAATTGTCCATTAAGCTGCAACATGGAGATCATTACTGGCTTCAACTCAAAGTTAGCAGCTTGAAAGTCTGGCACTACTATGCTAGATAGCGTGCCCTTCATAGTACGACCCACAAAGTCTTTTATGGACTGATTTGCATTCCCTTCTTGAGCCATTTCTTCACTCACTGAATTTGGAGTTTTAGAAGGACTTTCTTCAAAGTTCAAGTTTACCACGAGATCACTAATTTTCTTCGTTGTGCGCTTCTTCGTTGTAGAAGTTTGCTTCGGCATGTACTGTGGTACCGGTAAAGGAAAATTCAACCAACGGTATTACTTTAAACAAAAAGGAATCAAAGCAAATAATAGAATGAAAAGAAATTCTAACTAATTAACTATCTAATGTTTAATCGAGGACTACTAAAGGTTATATACTTCTAACTGAACAATTAAGTCATTCCCCGGCAACGGCGCCAGAAAACTTGATCGCTAAAATTTTTGTTATGCGTGACCGCAAGTGCACGGGTCGGATCAAGTAGTTCAGTGATAAGTGAAAGTATCGTTCCCACGAGGAATGACTGGAATGCAATTAGGCAGTGCACAACCTACTTTTATCCACGTTAAACAACCAATTATGAGATTCTTGATTTTAGAACTAAATTTAAAATAAAACGAATTGAAAGGAAACTTAGTTGGCAAAGGCAGTTAAGATAAAATCCAAGGTTTGAAATTACCTAGAGTCACTATTCCCTTGATGCTCACTAGAACTTAATTTCTTGTTTAAATGCTATTAATTATCGCCTTGTGGGTTAAGAGTTCAGAAGCTATAACCGTCCGTCGATGTAATTACAGCCCTACTCTCCCCTAGAATCTAAGTGTCCTTAGATTTGGGTTAGAGTGCATTAGATACTATATCCCTCTACAAACCAATTAAGGTAATCAGGTATATGTCTATCCCAATTACAAATTAAATGATTCTAAACTTAATTTATCCAACTCTTAGGTTCAATTAAGAATCCCTTTTTCAAGGTAAATTCCAATTTCCCAAATCAAATCAAAGAGGTGGCCAATCCCTAAGAAAGCATTAAGCAAGAGAAGGATACACAAGATTCCAATCAACACAATTAACAAGACAATTAATGATTCAGTTCACATCAAGTTCATAGTGCTCTAAGTAGAAACGAATTTAGCCGCACATAGCTAAATCTACAGAGAATTCCCAATCAAAATACATGGAGAAGATGAAAAGAATAAAGGAAGCAAACAAAAGCAAGAATGAGATGCAGAAAGTAGAGCTCCCCCTTTTGATTCCTCTCTTCCTTCACTCTCCAAGCTTCAAGAGCCTTCAAAGAACTCCCAAAATCGCCTCCTGGACGCTCAGAACTTCTTCTGCCGCCGAATGTCCCGAACCCTAACTCAGCAAACTTCTTTTAAAGCCAGAAAATTAAAACTCTGCGTTTCAGGTCCGATCTCGCTATAGCGAGGGGCGTCTCTCGCTATAGCGAGGTCTCATAAGTGCTCAGGTTTCCGCTGTGCTCGCTACTCCCACGCTGTAGCGAGATGCTCTCTGGAATTTCTATACAACACAACTTCGCTATTGCGAATACTCCCCTTCGCTATGGCGAAAGTACCATATCGCTATAGCGAACTGCGGTCTCGCTGTAGCGAGAAGACTTGTTCAATCTACCTTGGCCATTTTCAACTTCCCTCTCTTATATTCAACTCTTTCTTCATTTTGCTACTTTTCCCTGAAATTGAAATTAAACATAAAATGAGGGTTAAACTGATAAAAATATTACAATTATAATACTTTCTTTGTTTTGTTTAATTGAGTACATTTTTAACCATATTAATCAGGAGAAAAGTATTTTACCTCCCTAATTTAGTGTCAAATATAGCCCTTTTGGGTCCTAAATTAGGAGGTTATCAATAAATGTATTGTTTTCTTTTAATAATCAATATCATTTAATTTTACCTACTTCAATTTGAGTTAAAAAAAATTGATATCCATAAATTAAAAAGAAGAAATATATAATAGTATATTTTAATGGGAAAGGCCGTGCTTAGAAGGGTAAACATGAGTTCGGCAATATTGTGTGTTTGGAAGTATTTTACTTTTTGAATTGCATTTTAAAATTTAAAAAAATAGATATAGTTTTTAAGTGTATGCTATCAAATTTGTGTACTAATGAGAATTAATAAATAGTGAGTTAAAAATTTTTAGTAATTAAATTATGTAATTTTAAGACTTAAAAACTAAATAATTGAGGTATAAATTTTTTGAAGACTAAATCATATATTTTATTAATATTTTATATTAAATGATAAATAAAAATATATATTAAATTTATGTATTTAATATTTATATTAATTAATATATTTTAGTTAATATTATATATATATACTTATTTAACTAAACATTAATATATATATATATATTGTATAATGATAATTGGGTTTGCACTGAACACAGACTGTGTGTTTGCATTCAAGGCTTAATTTTTTTTCTTAAAAAAAAAAAAAAAGGCATGTAGAGTATCTTCCCCCACATTTTGTTAATTTAAAAAATATATTTTTTTTTTTAAGAAATGCAAAATGGCTTACTTTGAAGTCCTATTAAAAATTTTAAAAAAAAGTCAAATATCTTGAAAAATAATTTTTACAATTGAACATCATAACTAATAGTTTTTAACACTATAATAACAATATTAAAAACCTACCTACCTCCCTATTCCATTTCCATGCCCTCTCTTTTCCAAATACAAATCTAACCAAACCCTCTTCCTCCACTGCAAAATTATTAAAATTGAATCTTTTGTAGTGACACAATTATATAATTAAAAAGAGTATAATATAAAGGGATAAGAGTGTATATCGAGCTCAATTCATCTCTTTACACTCATTTTTTTTAATTTTTTTAACTATATTATATGCAGTCATTTTGTGACTACAAAATATCTAAATTTAAATTTATTTACTTTACATTTTCAATTTTATTATTATTCCATATATTTATTTAATTTTTTAAAATTCAATCATTTAATTTAAAATTATTTTTTTAGTAAACTAATTTATTAGTTGTGTCCGTGAAGTACAAAATTTATTATTTTTTAGTAAAAGAAAGTAAATTAATAAAAGCGTAAGCTAATTTATTAATGTAGTATAACATAAGCATGGAGGCTCACAATAAAGTGGCCAGTCAAAATGTCTCTCTATATATAAAAATTATATCTTTTTACGCAATATATTTTATTTATATTTAAATTTTATAATATAAATAGTTGTGAGATTTTTTTTCAATTGATTGAGTTTTATTTTCAAAAGTGCACTCTAATAATAAGGACTACTACAAAAACATATGACTCAAACTAGATCATTTCTTGTAATGAAGAGGATCTAGTTCAAAAGAAATTGGGAGGCATAGTTTCTTCTTTCTTCTACTAATTTAAATTTTTATTATTTTAACAAAAATTGACACTACTAATTGCATAGAAAAATTGGAAAAAATCATTTTGCTCACCCACCTCTCTCTTCCCCCCCCCCCCCTTCTCTCTCTTAAATTGATAGCCTCAGTTTATCCTTTAAATTAAGAGAATATGCTCCTCATATGATTAACTGTCCCATTATATGTATATATATACACACACACTCAAGTTTGCCTTTTATCAAGGTCAATTTTTTAAATTATTTTCTTACACTTAGGAATTAGATATTCCTTATAACTTAAGTCAGGAGAGTTAAAATAAAGGGTTTTGATAACTATTTATTACTTTTGATTTTGTAAATTAAAGATTATGTTAATAAAATGTTAAGATATTAGATAGAATGTATTAAATATGTTTGTCTGACACAATTATTGTTACATTATTTATTTAACTTTATTTTTTTTCGAATTATCCAATTTCATCTGAAATTATTGCGAATATTATCTTTGTATTCTTTATTTGATTAATATTTTAATTATACATGCAAAACTACATTAATCATGGCTTATTGCTGCGTTATAGGAGCTATTATTCATTGCTTTTTTTTTTGGCTGAAATCCATCGTCATAATAAATAAATTAACTAATTAAAATCTTTAAAAATTTTAGTATGAAGTTGAATATTTTGAAAAGAATTTTAAGTAAAATTAAATAAGTGATATAATAAGTAATTTAGTCCTTATAAAATATAGACAAATTTCATTAATTCTCACAATTAGTTACCTTAACTTTTGTATTAAATTAAGCGTCTTGCTAATCAGTGCTTTAAAAGTACAAATTAAGGAGTCACAAATGAACTTTGTTTTCCCTACTCAATATTATTTTATTCAAGAATAATTATGTTTGTTAATGAAAACAATAGTGTTAGTTAACTTACAATTTAAAAAAAAAAAAATCAAGGGATCCTTTAAAATGTATTTGTCATTTTAAATTTTAAAGCTATTTTTATCTTTTAATTATTTTTATTTATTTTCATAAAAATATTGTCAATGATTTTTTTAACATAATCATTGATAATATCTGTGTGAAAATAAATAAAATTACTTTTAAAGTTTAATATGACAAATATATTTTAAAGGATAATTTAATACTTCAAAAATTATAAATCAACTAATTGCACAATTATTTTGAATAAAATAATATTATTTTCACAAATTAACACTACTTTATTACTCCTTAACTAGTGTCTTGATGAAATTGATTAACAAACCTTTAAAATAATTTTTACCTTATAAAATTAAAGTTAATAAAGGGTTCTTTTATAAAGAGTTCAACGTTTTGGGAAATTAAGTTTTTAACTGTTTAATCTCTTCAAAATTTGTATAAAAATTTTTTATTATCATACATATAAATTCCAAAACAAAACTTTGATTAATAAAATTCCCTGATAAATAAGCATTGAATTCTTGTACAAGAAACACCCATGAACGGTTAAGAATTAAAATCAATAACATGATAAAAACGCTTTAAATAGAGGGAATCAAACTCGGTACTCATTAGATTTAAAGAGAAAATAAAAAAAGCCACATTAACTGGGTGCAGATCCCCGCAATTGCACCTCCATTGACCGTTAGCTAAGCGTTCAAGGGATCTAGGCCTCACCAGCTCTCCCTCGCCATGCGAGATTGAATCCGAATTTAGTCCGTATAAAATGTAGACAAATGTCATTAATTTTCACAGTTAGTTACCTTTTTTATTAAATTAAGATTTTTCCTAATCAATGCTTTGAAAGTACAAATTAAGGAGTCACAAATGAACTTTGTTTTCTCCACTTAATATTATTTTATTCAGAAACAATTATGTTAGTTAATGAAGACAATAATGTTAGTTAACTTACAATTTTAAAAAAAAAAAAATCAAATGATCTTTTAAAATGTATTTTTTATTTTAAACTTTAAAACTATTTTTATTTTTAATTCATTTTCATAAAATATATTGTCAATAGTTTTTTTTACTTTTCTCTTTTTTAAGTTCTAAAATTCTAAGCCTAAAACTCTAAACTTTAAATCATTAAAAAAATAAAATAAAATAATCATTGATAATATGTGTATGAAATCAACTAATAGAACAATTATTTTGAATAAAATAACATTATTTACACAGACTGATACTACTCCTTAACTAGTATCTTGATGACATTGATTAACAAGACCTTTAAAATAATTTTTACCTTATAAAATTAAAGTTAATAAAGGGTTCTTTTATGAAGAGTTCAACATTTTGGGAAATTGAGTTTTTTACTGTTTAATCTCATCAAAATTTGTCTAAAAAATTTTTATTATCATAGTTATAAATTTCAAAGTGATCTAGACCTAAACCTCTCAGAAGGTTCAACAGTCCAAAACAAAATTTCGATTAATAAAATTCCTTGATAAATAAGCATTGAATTCTTGTACAAGAAACACCCATGAATTGCTAAGAATTCAAATCAATAACATGATGAACCGCTTTAAATAAAGGGAATCAAACCCAGTAATCATTAACTGGGTGCAGATCTCCTCAGTAGCGCCTCAATTGAGCATTAGCCAGTCGTTCAAGTGATCTAAGCCTCACCAGCTCTCCCTCGTTGAGCAAGGTTTAATCCGAATCAAGTGAACATGAGACGAATTGGATGCACTTTTTAGAAAGATTCCTGCAATAAAGGTTCCAAATTGAATGAAATACCATTGCTGACAATACAAATATAGGAAAGGGAGAGATGTCACTACAGAAAAGAGAAATCTACAAGTAAAGAGAGAGAAGCGAACCATTCAGCGCGAGCGCGGCGGAGAAGGACAGTGGTAACTTTGTCGACGACAAGGGTAATGACAAAATTGGGGCGGATAAGAGCAACATCCATCTCGACAACTCTTCGCCTTCCTCAAAATTGAATTCTCCAAGGAGCGAATTGGAAGAGCCGAAGGGAAGGCTGTTGTTGAAAGTAGCTGCGTACCTCTGGTTAATTTCTGTGGTGGGTGGCCTGACTGATTTTCTCACCTTCATATACACCAGTAAGTCGTTATTTGATCAAGCAAGACTCGATTCAATCAATCACCAGAACAGAGAATTGTATGCAGAGTTGCTTAAGGTTGAAGGCCTGCGGCAACACAAGATTTATGCCACCCAGATGAAGATTGCTGCAGATGACAAGCCATTGCTCTCCCTCTACACCAACAACAACAGCCACTGCAAAACCTATGGAGTTTGCAGTTCACACAGATTTATAAGAAGAGGCAGAGTCAAATGGTAGGTACAGCCCCACCTCAAATATATACGTATATGAATGCCTTCCAACAAATTTTATTAATAAATTATAATAAGGATCCCCAAACAGATGTGTGGAAAACATTAATAATATTAGCAAAATATTGTTTATTTGATTAGGGCAGATGCTGTTTTTATACTCCTGATGTTGGTTTGACCCCCCTCGCTACTCAGATTTGCAAAATTGCCCTATTTTGCTTTTAATCCAGACCTTTCCCTTTCACTTGTTTTCTGCCTGCCATCTGCTGATAGCAAAATGTCACGGATATGGTAAATTCTTTCATGCTCAGAAAAAGAAATGGGTCATAGGAAAGAGAAGCTAGCTAGTTATCACTATGCCATCTGGAAATTTCCTTGTGCTCAGACAAATCTGCAGAAAAAGATTAGCAAGACAGGGTCTCTATAGTCCATCGAAACTAGTGTCTTTCTTACGCTATCTTGTCTAGCCATACATATAAATATAGTTGTTCTCGTACGCGTGTGTGTGTGTATATATATATATATATATATATATATATGAATGAAAATACCCTTTTTGGTTCCAGAAAAAGATATTTGACTGACCAACAAGGGAAAAAAAAAAATTCAATTTTAATATTTTAATTTGATAAAATAATTTTTTGAACCAAACAATTATAAAAAAAAAATCCTAATAGAAAAAAAAATGTCCAATAACTTATTCTTTCTGCTTAACATAAATATTTATCTACTCTATCTTCAATATAAATATTTCTCAAATCTTGAATATATATCCTCAACCAAAAGTTTTTTTATCCAAATATTACAAATGAATGACATATTAATTATACAAGGTATTTATAATATAAAACTCCATCATGTCAACTCAAATATTTACAAAATAAATTCATAATAACTAAAATATTATCTAATTTTCAACAAATTCTCTATACTCAAATATTCTGAATAATACAAATTAACACTAGAGATACAAAACTTTTTCACTTCCATGGCTTCAAATAATCATCAAGGTCTTGCTTCTCCCCAGCAAGAACTTTGTGTCAGAGAATCACAAGACTCGAGTATCAGATGACATGACAATTGCAGTGACTCCAAAAACAAGTAAATTAATAGGTTTCTGCACTTTTGAGTTGTCAACAGAAAGAACAGAGAGTGAGAAGAATAATTTTAAGCTTTCAAGATATGAGACAACCAATTTTACACATACATCAGTTGCTTTGTGTGACAGCCACTTGCTCTTTTAAGAAACTCATGATATGCAGCAATAATGCCGCTGCTGTCTTCTGTACCATTGAACCTACAAAATAAGTAGCAAATAAGTAGAAGTTCAACCATACTTTCTCTGAAGTCATGTCATAAATTTAGCACAACAGAATCATCACCTATCCACCTGGATACCACTTAGTTTTCCAGGCATCATGAAGAGTAGCAGCATTTAGATACAAGCAACAAAACATCTCTTTGCTCCCATTACATTCACTAACTCCAGGCCGACTATCAGTTATGAAGGCATCACATGGTCTATGCAATAATAGTTTAACATTAGCCACAAAAGGAGGAAAAACAAATTGAACATCAACAAAGGAAAAAGGTTTGAGATTGACTATAATTTCTTGGCCAACATTATCAAATGTCCAAATGCTAGAGTTAAACGATACTCAACTCATGTTAGGATTGAATTTGATAGGTTTACACATGCTTAAGCAATTGAAGAAATTCTCGAGAAATAGGCCCCTACCATAGATGTCCATGTTGTCAACGCAACATTAGGATGCTATTGCATACAATGAACTAACTTGTGATATTCCACATGTTGCGAAGTCAAACTTACCCACTCATTTGGAGATATTTTATATTTCGTGTGCACTTCATGCTATTCGCTTGAGCTTACCATTTATCATTCTAAGTCATATAAGGCAGTTCTGAATGGTGAGTTTAGCAAACTTTTATATGGCATGGTTATTACACTCATTGCCAGACATCTTCATGTTGATATAAGTATTTTTTAGAAAAAGGAAGTAATTAATTTGGGTGATTTCACCTCTATAGTTATGTCCTTCATGAATGAACAAGGCCTATTCAACAATATAACTGATCACTCTAAAAGTCCAGCATCAATCACCTCACTCAAAGAAGCAAATACCATGGGACGGTCAATGAATGACACTGAACAAAACCTGCTATCACCTTTGAGATGTCTGTGGACTCAATCTCAAATGATCTTGAATGTATTCTCAAGATTTCAAGAGATAAATTCCTTAATGCTCTCGCCCATGGAGAAGTTGTGAAAGAATTGAAAATATTTATTGCCTGCACAATCAAAGAGTTGGCTAGAAATCTGAAAGGTTTTATTATGAAAAAGCTGATTCTATTTGCTACTATTTTTAATGCTCCTGTTACTCCTGCTCTACCATTTAGATCACAAAATCCATCTGCCCCCACCTACTGCTTAAGATCCCTCATACTACATCAGGCACCTTATATTCTAAACTTTTGAAATAACTATTTTGATGGTTTGAATGCTTAATGGAAGGTCATGACTACTTAAAGAATCCAGTTACTAAACTAAAATTAGTTTGAATATACTATAATTCATGCCAAACTCTTTTTTTTTTTTATCACTTTGCCTCTATGATTATTACTAGTCTATGTACTTTTCATATATTTTTATGCTTTACATGTTCTATTGATCTTGTGGATTGCTCTGTTCTTATTTTTTTGCTTATGGCAAAGGAAGAGAAATTTATGTGTTATGTGAATATTACTGTTGCATATACATATAGAAATATATATATATATATATATATATATATCTTCTCAAACAAGTCTTAAGGAAGTATAAAGCAAGGGAGAGCTTTCCCTTATTAAGTTGCATACATGCTCTAATTATTAGGGAGTAAATTGCTCCTATCTCACAAAAGGGAATTGCTTTTTATTCTTCATCTTTTAGACATTTTCCAATATTCTGGCTTGACCATGTTCACATATTTGCCATATTTAAAAAGGGGGAGAATGTTAGATCAAAGGCTTTGGGCCTTTTAGCTTTGAATTATATCAAACATATTCAATTATAGGTATGTATTTTGAAAAATTGTTTATTTAAACCGAAAGTATAAGTATTGAAAAAAATCACTTTGTGCTAGGTTAATCTATTGGTTTATGGGTTTAAATTAATATTAGTAAAGATACTACGTGCTTTAATATGGAACAATAATTATAGAAAGATTTCAAAACAAAAAGTTAATTAATTCTAATGTTCTATCTAGAAAAATTTTGAAATAAGACTAATATGATCTACAAAATTTATATAAGGAAACACTTTGAATTTTTAATTGCTCTATTGATTCTTAGTATGGTAAGTTTTTGCATCAATAATAATATATCTTATGCGTTAATGAAAATAATCAAGGGAAGTTTTCAAAAGAATTAATCATGTTATTTATATAGAAAACATTTCCTTGTAAATTCCTTAAGATTTAGTGCAAATGATGAATAGAGTCAATGATCCACACTTAAGAAAGATGTCATTAAAAGGGTACTCAATATGGAATAAAGTTATTGCAATCATCACAGATTGATTGGAAGCTTTAAAGACATAGCTTCCTTATCAGTAAACATATCTACGTAATTTAAGGAAGCTAATATCCATCAATCACCAAGCCAAAGGCTAAATTGTATGTTGAAGACCATTTGAAGAACCCAAATAAAAAAAGAGATAACAAAACATTGAACACATGCTCTTTGGAATTCTAAACTATACTTTAATATTTTAGATATTAAGTTTTTAGGTGTCATGAGAAAAACCTAGGGGAGAGTTTTTAAAAGGCTTGTGAAAAACTTTAGAGAGAGATTTAGGAATCTTGTTAAAGAAACCTAGAGTATGAGGAAAACCTATGGATAGAAGAAAAGTTATAAAATGAGTGTTGAGCCCTATTAAGCTGTCTTGAGATAGTTGGTAAAAGTTAGAGTTATACCTGTGGTGTAGAGTTACTTTGTATGCTTGGTGATTACCCATGATTAGTAAAAATACTTTTGTTTTGTGCTTGAAAACTGGATATAGGACATATTGGTTCAAACTAGTATAAATTAGTTGTATGATTCTCTCCCTTCTCTACTGTCTTTATTATTTGTTTAAAACATTTTATTATAAAGGGTATAATCAAGCTCCTTGGAAATCTAACATAGCTTAAACAAATCAAAATTAATAAAAAAAAAGGTGAAATGATTTTAAAATCAAATACAACTCTCTTTCTTGAATTACTTCTAAACTAATAATTAGTATCAGAATATGATCTCCATTTTGTAAGACTAACTTTCTAAAAAAAAGATCCCATTTAAAAGATAAGTTTCTTAGTACTGAAAGCTACTCAATCAACAAACTATCATACTTTGATGGAACAAATTATTCTTAATGAAGATCTTCATTGAGTCAACTAAACTAAGTGTAAAATGTAATTGAAAATGGACCATTTGTTCCTATGAAGAAAGTTGACTACAAGCTAATCGAGAAACTATGTAATGAATGAAATGAGGAAGATGAAAAGAGGTATAAAATTAATTGTAAGACAATTAACTATATTTTTAATGTTGTGAATGCATAAGAGTTCAAGAAACTTTCAAGGTGTCACTCAGCAAAAGAAATGTGGAATCAATTGAAAATAACATATGAAGGAACCACAAAAGTCAAGAAAATGAGAATTGAATTGATGCACAAATATGAGCTGTTCAAAATAAAAAATAATGAAAGTATGGAAGAAATGTTTAAAAGACTCAAAAAAATCATCAACGATCTAGATCTTTATGAAAAATCTTATCCAAATAAAGATCTCATTTGAAAAATTCTCTTTCAAGCTAGTTAAGGAGAGAGAAAGTATTCAAATTTCATGACTCTCTGCTCTTATTTGATAAAAATGTTACGAAAGACAACATATCTCTTTGTTACATCTAATAAATGTATTGTTTTTGTATTTAAATAATCAATATCATTTAATCTTACCTACTTCAATTTGAGTTTAAAAAAATTGATATCTATAAATTAAAAAGAAGAAATATATAATAGTATATTTTCATGGGAAAGGCCGTGCTTAGAGGGGTAAACAGAGTTTGGCAATATTATGTGTTTAGGAGTATTTTATTTTTTGAATTGCAATTTAAAATTTTAAAAAAATTAGACATAGTTTTTAAATATGTGCTATCAAATTTGTGTACTAATGAGGATTAATAAATAGCAAGTTAAAAATTTTTAGAAATTAAATTATGTATTCTTGAGATTTAAAAACTAAATAATTGAAGTATGAATTTTTGGAAGACTAAATCATATATTTTATTAATAGTTTATATTAAATAATAAATAAAAATAAATATTAAATTTATGTATTTAATATTTATATTAATTAATATATTTTAGTTAATATTATATATATATTGAACTAAACATTAATATATATATATATATATATATATATATATATATATATATATATATATATATATATATATATATATATATATATATATATATATATATATATATATATATATATATATATATATATATATATATATATATATATATATATATATATATATATATATAATAATGTATAATGGAAATTGGTATTTGCAATATGTCTGCATTCAAGGCTTAATTTTTTTTCTTAAAAAAAAAAAAGGAATGTAGAGTATCTTCTTCCACATTTTGTTAAATTAATATATATATATATATATATATATATATATATATATATATATTAAGAAATGCAAAGTGGCTTACTTTAAAGTCCTATTAAAAATTTAAAAAAAGTTAAATATCTTGGGAAATAACTTTCACGATTGAACATCATAACTAATAGTTTTTAACACTATAATAACAATATTAAATACCCCACCTACCTCCCTATTCGATTTCCATGCCTTATCTTTTCCAAATACAAATCTAACCAAACCCTCTTCCTCAACTACAAAATTATTAAAATTGAATATTTTGTAGTAATACAATTATATAATTAAAGAAAGTATGACACAAAGGGATGAGAATGTGTATAGATCCCACTTCATGTTTTTACACTCATTTTTTTATCTTTTTTAAAATGTATTATATGTAATCAATTTTTGACTACAAAAAATCTAAATTTAAAATTATTTACTTTAAAATTTTACTTTTATTATTATTTCATATGTTTAATTAATTTTAAAAAATTTAATCATTTAATTTAAAATTTTTTTTTTAGTAAACTAATTTGTTAACCATGTCCGTGAAGTACAAAATTACTTTTTTTTTTTTAGTGAAAGAGGGTAGATTAATAAAAGTGTAAGCTAATTTATTAATTTAGTATAACATAAGCATGGAAGGTCACAATAAAGTGGCAAGACAGAATGTTTCTCTATATATAAAAATTATACTTTTTTACACAATATATTTTATTTATATTTAGATTTTATCATATAAATAGTTGTGAGATTTTTTCTCAATTGATTGAGTTTTATTTTCAAAAGTGCACTCTAATAGTAAGGACTATTACAAAACATATGACTCAAACTAGATCGTCTCTTGTAATGAAGAGGATCTAGTTCAAAAGAAATTGAGAGGCATAGTTTCTTCTTTCTTCTACTAATTTAAATTTTTAATTTTTTTAAAAAAATTGACACTACTAATTGCATAGAAAAATTGAAAAAAAAAATCATTTTGCTCAACCACCTCTCTCTTCCCCCCCCCCCCCCTCCCCCTCCTCTCTAATATGCTCCTCATATGATTAGTTGTCCAATTATATATGCATTTACACACACACTCTCTCTCTCAAGTTTGGCTTTTAGGAAGATAAATTTTTTAAATTATTTTCTTACAATTGGAAATTAGAGATTCCTTATCACTTAAATAAGGACAGTTAAAATAAAGGGTTTTGGTAACTATTTATTACTTTTTATTTTGTAAATTAAAGATTATGTTAATAAAAAGCTAAGATATTTGATAGAATGTATTAAATATGTTTATCTGACAGAATTATTTTTATATTATTTATTTAACTGTATCTTTTTTTCTAATTATCCAATTTCATCTGAAATTATTGTGAATATTATTTTTTTCTTTATTTGATTAATATTTTAATTATACATACAAAACTACATTAATCATGGCTTACTGCTGCGTTATAGGAGTATTATTCTCTTTTTTTTTTACAGAAATCCATCATCATAATAAATAAATTAACTAATTAAAATCTTTAAAAATTTTAGTATGAAGTTGAATAATTTGAAAAGAATTTTAAGTAAAATTAAATAAGTGATATAATAAGTAATTTAGTCCTTATAAAATATAGACAAATGTCATTAATTCCCACAATTAGTTATCTTAACTTTTTATTAAATTAAGAGTCTTGCTAATCAGTGCTTTAAAAGTACAAATAAAGGAGTCACAAATGAACTTTGTTTTCCCTACTCAATATTATTTTATTCAAGAATAATTATGTCTGTTAATGAAGACAATAGTGTTAGTTAACTTGCAATTTTTTAAAAAAAAAAATTCAAGTGATCCTTTAAAATGTATTTGTCATTTTAAATTTTAAAGCTATTTTTATCTTTCAATTTTTTATTTATTTTCATAAAAATATTATCAATCATTTTTTAACATTTTCCTTTTTTAAGTTCTAAAATTCTAAGCCTAAAACTCTAAACTTTAAAATGATTAAAAAGATAAAATAAAATAAAATAATCATTGATAATATCTGTGTGAAAATAAATATAAATTACTTTTAAAGTTTAATATGACAAATATATTTTAAAGGAGAATTTAATACTTTAAAAATTATAGATCAACTAATTGCACAATTATTTTGAATAAAATAATATTATTTACACAAATTATACTACTTTATTACTTCTTAACTAGTGTCTTGATGACATTGATTAACAAGACCTTTAAAATAATTTTTACCTTATAAAATTAAAGATAATAAAGGGTTCTTTTATGGAGAGTTCAACATTTTGGGAAATTAAGTTTTTTACTGTTTAATCTCTTCAAAATTTGTATAAAAAATTTTTATTATCATACATATAAATTTTAAAGTGATCTACCAATAGAAGAGTAAACCTCTCAAAAGATTCAACCGTCCAAAACAAAATTTTGATTAATAAAATTTCTTGATAAATAAGCATTGAATTCTTGTACAAGAAACACCCATGAATTGTTAAGAATTAAAATCAATAACATGATGAACTGCTTTAAATAAAAGGAATCAAACTCAGTGATCATTAAATTAAAGGAAAAAAAAAAAAACCACATTAGCCGGGTGCGGGTCCCCTCTCAATTCTGCATCAATTGAGCGTTAGCCAGCCGTTCACGTGATCTAAGCCTCACCAACTCTCCCTCCCTGCGCTCGGTGGAATCCGAATTAAGTGAACAAGATACGAATTGGAGGCCCTTTATAAAGAGTTTCCTGCAATAAAGGTTCAAAACTGAATAAAATACCATTGCCGAGAATACAAATATAGGAAGGAGAGAGATGTTACTGTACAGAAGACAAATCTGGAAGTGAGGTAAACAAAATTGAACCAAATTAATTAAATTAAATTAAATCAAACCAAACCAAATTAAATAGTTAATTTTTGCCATTTTATGACCGATTAAAATGATTCGGATGTCGATTCTTTTCATGTTTAATTTGATTTAACCTAATTAAATCAAATCATTTTTTTTTCTTTTCAAAATAATGAGATCTTTTGTCAATTAAATTTCCATCAAAACTATACTCCTTAAATAGTTTAAGATTAATATATACAAATTATCTATACTAATTTAATATAAGATGTTACTCTTATTTTATTATTTTTTTCTCACTTTTTAAAATTTTTTTGTAAATATATGAAATTTTTTTAGACAAAAATAATAAATTATTTCAATATTATTATTAGTTAAAATTTTAAAAGATAAAATATATCAAAAGTTAAATCTTATATATTACAAGAAATAAAATCTTTAAAAAATAATTTTTGGGCAAAAAATATATATATTAAACCGATTCAAACCAAAAAATAATAATTAAACTAATTAGAATTTAAAACGATAAAGTCTAATCAAATACTATCCCAACAAAGTTGATTCTATTTGGTTTTGATTAAAGAACGAATCAAACCGAACCTGTGAACACTTTTTCTGGGAGTAAAGAGAGAGAAACGAACCACTCAGCGGCAAGGCGGGCACGAAGAAGGACAATGGCAAGTTTAGCGTGGGCAAGGGCACTGCCAGATTTGGGGTGGGCAAGGGCACTGCCAGATTTGGGGCGGGCAAGAGCAACATCCATCTCGACAACTCTTCGCCTTCTTCAAAATCGAATTCTCCGAGAAGCGAATTGGAAGAGCCGAAGAGAAGCCTGTTGTTGAAAGTAGCTGCCTACCTCTGGTTAATTTCTATGGTTGGTGACCTGACTGATTTACTCGGGCACGTATGGTGTCTTCAGAAAAGAGAGCTTAATTTCTGTGGTCGGTGTCCTAATTGATTTTCTCACCTTGGTATACACCAGCAAGTTGTTATCGGATCAATTTAATCAATCACCAGAACAGAGAACTGTATGCAGAGTTGCTTGAGTTTGAAGGCCCGAGGCAACACGAGATTTATGCCCTCCACATGAAGATTGCTGCAGATGATAAGCCATTGCCCTCCCTCTACACCAACAACAACAACAACCACTGCAAAACCTATGGAGTTTGCAGTTCACACAGATTTATGAGAAGAGGCAGAGTCAAACGGTAGGTACAGCCCCACCTCAAATATTTATGTATGTATGCATACCTTCCAACAAATTTTATTAATAAATTATAATAAGAATCCCCAAACAGATGAGTGGAAAACAGTAATAATATTAGCAAAATATTGTTTATTTGATTGATTAGGGCAGATGCTATTTTTATACTCCTGATGTTTGTTTGACCCCCTTGCTACTCAGATTTGCAAAATTGCCCTATTTTGCTTTTAATCCAGACCTCTCCCTTTCACTTGTTTTCTGCCTGCCATCTGCTGATGGCAAAATGTCACGGATATGGTAAATTCTTTCATGCTCAGACAAAGAAATGGGTCATAGGAAAGAGAAGCTAGCTAGTTATCACTATGCCATCGGGAAATTTCCCTCTGCTCAGACAAAATCTGCAGAAAAAGATTAGCAAGACAAGGTCTCTATAATCCATCGAAACTAGTGTTTCTTTCTTATGCTATCTTGTCTAGCCATACATATAAATGTGGTTGTTCTTGTGTATACATATAAATGAAAATGCCCTTTTTAATTCCAAAAAGAAAATGTTATTTGACTGACCAACAAGAGAATAAAATATTCAATTTTAATATTTTAATTTGATGAAAATAACTTTTCGAATCAAATAATAATAATAAAAAATATCCAGTAACTCTTTCTACATGACATAAATATTTATCTACTCTATCTTCAATGTAAATATTTTTCAAATCTTGAAAATATATTATCAACGAAAAGTTTTCTTATCCAGATATTACAAATGAACAATGTATTAATTACATAAGGTATTTAAAATATAAAACCCTATCATGTCAATTCAAATATTTACAAAATAAATTCATAATAACTAAAATATTATCTAATTTTTAATAAATTCTCTATGCTCAAATATTCTGAATAATACAAATTAACGCTCGATATACAAAACTTAAAATTTTTGTTTGTTTTCTTACCCAACCATATGTGTAGGTTCAAACATGACAGTAATTGCTAAATTAAACTATAGCAGTAATATTTATAAATTACGAATTCAAAAAGATAACAACCAATTGGGAAAGACTAGATGTGTCAATATTCATTGTCCGTACAGTAGCAATAAACAAGCCATGTGGATTCAAAAAACTAATTCAGGAGAAAAAAAAAAAGCAACAAAAAGGTTGTCACAGGCCAGAAGTGTCCGTCCTTGGTCATTTTCTATATTTTCTAAGGTATTCATATAAATCAATTTCACCACTTCATCCCTACCAAGTTCATTCCTAGGATGTCGAGACACATTTTGATCAAGTTGCACAGTATCTTTAAAAAACGGAATAAAGATTGCAGTGTTTGAAATGGCCCATTTTGGGGCATTAGACAGATATTAACAAAATGATCTCAATAGCTGTAATTAAACTAACAATGTTGATCTCCAGTGACATAACAAATATCTCATCCAATTCATGTAGTCATTACAGTCCCAACAAAATTAATTCATTTACAGTGTGAATAAAATTTGAAGTCAATATCAAAAGATTTGGAATCTAAAATTAAAGAACCATAAGAATCTTGTACCAAGATATCATCAAATGGATTATAAGTGAAAAAGAAACATGATGAAACTACTCACCATGCAAATGATAAACCAAATTGTAAATGAAGTTTCAAACCAGGAAATACGCCTCCATAGACCTTATTAACTGTTCAACGGTTCCAAGGCAATCTAAACATCTTGCATTCAGCAGGCCACGTGTGGAATCTACGATCAATTCAGGATAAAAAGAAAAATCATGATAGGAAATGGCACAGTAATCTCCATTGGTACTTGATACAGACAGAAAGAAAGCACATAAACTCCAAAGCTTCACCTCTTCAAATACCAGAGAAGAAAATATGAAGTCACTTCATTAAAACATTCATAAGACTCTTCAGTTCCTAAACCACTCTGTTGTCTCATCATCCCCGATTTTCTTTTTAAGTATTTATCATTCCCTTGAAGAAATCCCAAATTGCTATCACAACACATTCTTAACTTGGAGTGGTAGTGGTATGTGCATCATTCACATATTATTAATACAATACTGTGACCTTCATACTCAAAAAGAAAATGTCAATACTTCAACCAATTCTGTGGCCTTCTGTCCCTTTTCCATTTATACCAATAGAATAACACGAAACTAAACTGAGCAAATTTCTAATCACATCAAAGAATAATCATATACAACAAAAAAGAAATCTTCATAAAATTCTTTACAGATTCTGCAATTATTCATCCGCTATCAGTTTAGAATTAACAAAACCAAAATGGCCAAAAGGATTTCCAGTTAGTAGTAAAAATTGGGTATGCATTGCCCGGAGATAACATGATAAAAATTGAATCATAATCGTTGTGATGCTCTTGACTCCTAACTTATATTTATGCATTAACTTTGTCTAAGTAGTTCAAAATTGAAGCAAACTGATAATTTCACATAAATCAAAAAGAAAACTACATAAAAGAATTCACAGAGAAACAAAATATGTCGTTAGTCTGAGCTATTATACATGCTGTGCCTTTATTTCTTCTCAGCCTCTCGTTTGAGGGATTCTATTGGTTCCACACCAGCAAATTCAATGTTATTGCCACTTGAAATATCCATAGCCAGTTCCAGTTCCTAAAATGAAAATGGAATATATTATACTTCAACCAAACCAAGCACCAGAACTTGCTTTGCATACTTAAGAAAACCAAGTAATATAAGGGATGGAAAATACAAAACAGCATCAAATCAGAGAACTGAAGTTGATATGGGAATTGGAAAATAATTACCTGGTTGTCCATTTAACCATTGTGGCCTAGTATTAAGATCAATTAGTTTTTTATCCATCTTTCCGTGACCATGAACATTATTTTCTAGCATCAGAAAAGGTGAGACCCTGCGGTTCTGCTGACCATCTCTAGTTATTAGTTGAAGTGGCTCACTTTGGTCCTTCCTTAATTCATTTTGATCATGGGGTTGCAGTCATTTCATCGTATATTATGATGGTCTGCAAGAAAAAGATTTGTTTGATTGCAGATCCAAGATCCATTTATATGATAGGCATACATAAATCTATTCTAAATCAAGGAACTCACAAATAATGATACAACTAGGAGAATTAAAGTAGTGAACATGCAAATTCAATTGCAAGATAAGATCTTTTATGATTTCACATATAAAACTCTCAAATTTACTTGAGAATTCTTGAAGCATAGTCCTGTTTTCTTCATCAGAGGGGAATTGGAGAGGAAAAAAAATCAATATTATCCAGCTAAAAGTATAAGATTCTTATACAAGATAATAACAATAGAAAGTTCTATAAACTTTTATAAGTGTCGTTCTTTTAGATTTCATTGCTACACACAAAAATTAATTAAGTTTTTTGGGTCTCTTTCTTTCATTATAAGCTTCTTAGAGAGACGGTGTAAAAGAAAAACAATAAAGCAATAACAAATAGAAACTTAAAAGCAACCACTTTCCCTATAACAACCTTTGATACTTAGAACCCTTAGACCAATCCAGAAGAGAAGACAATGAAGCAAGAATGAGTCTGAAAAAAGGTTGGGGAAAGTTAGAGACAGTGTATTTCAAATAGCCAAGTCCATGATTCTTCAGAACAAAAAGGTTTTGATATACTAAGTACTTGTAAAGATCAAATTTCAAAAAGTTATAAAAATTTCAAAAGTTTATAAAAGATGGTGATATAAGGAAAGAGGATAAAACACAAAATCTAAGCTACATTATGTTAAAAAAAGAAAAAAATTTCCAGTGTTTTGGAATGCTGAAAGAAAATGGCAAATAATCACGAGAGAAAACATGTAGTTAAAAATGGGCAACATAAAAATGGAATTCAATGTCCACATGCAAATAAACCTAGAAGTTTCATTCCTTCGTGAAACTGACATTTTCGTTCCTTCATGGAAATGGGCTGAAGGGTACTATAAGCTAAAGGCTATTAAACCATGACGCATTATACAAATAAATGGGCTGATAGAAGTTAACAAAGCGGCCAAGCAATTTGTCCTCATAAATTGCCCAGAGTAGCACACAAGATCTTCAGCCATGTATGATTCTCCTGCAGTAACCAATGCCACAACATGCTCATTTCCACATCCAACCTTGACAACAGTGTGACCATGAAAATCCCATACCGGTGTGGGAGTGAAACTGCTAACAAGAGAATGTCAAAAGAAGACAAAAAGTAGGCGCCAAAAGCAAAAAAACTCACCTCTCAAATTGCTCACCATCATCCAAAGATCCAAAACATCCCATAACCTTTGCAATGGGATTGTTTGGCCTTTCTTATCTTTGCCATATGTTTCAACATACCAACCCCCTATGTCATGCAAGCTGCAACAAGGCTCAAATAGCCAAAATCTGTCAATTAAGGGGTTAAAAAATTCTATTAGTTTGATTTTATACAATAACGTAAGAGCAGTAGATGATCTCTATAAATTACAATTGACAGTGTCAAAAACAAAATGAACAAGAAATAGAGAAGGCACCAGTGATATTACTATCATAGCTATGATCACTATAGAGAAAGAAGTTTTAAGCAATGATATCTACAATATTACTCTATCAATTATTGGAATGTGTATAGTATACACTGGATCATGGAACTACGACACATACTACCAACAATGTTTGCCATATTAGTAAACAAATTGGTCCTTTTACCTCAGAGTATAGCAACTCCATTTTCCTAGTAATTGAAAGTAGAAAATGGCAAAAGCAGATTAACCCAGCTAAAAAATGATATAAACCTATAATAAATATTTTATATCAACGGTAATATAGAACAAATGACTAACCAACAACATCAACACTTAACCAAACAGACCAACAAACACAGCAACAGGAGGATTGGCACCCATAGTAAGACCACAGTATGTTCTCACAAGGGGAAGAAAAGTGCATCTATAGCTATTCACCAGCAAAGATTAGAATAAACAAATAAATTACTTCAGTAAAATTTATAACCATAAGAGAACAGATGGTGTCAGAGCATATTCATTTAGCAGACTCCAAAGCGTTACAGAAAGATTATGTTGTACTGGCTAGTAATTGTACTTTTTACTCGGACATCAATTGGATTTAATAGAGATAACAGAGCTTCACTTGCTTGGTGGTAATTTGGCTCTAGTGCATCTACACCCATAAATAGAAACTTTTTCTCCAACTTGACACCAATGCATATGCTTCACCCAAAAATTATCCACAATATTACATTAGCGAGAGCCTGAAACAAAGAGCCTGCTTCTTTTTATATATGAAAGAAATAGAAATGATAACAAAGAAGATGTAGTAGTGATGTAAAATTAGAAACCCCTTCTAGTTATGTTGAGCCAGGAGGATCATATAAGAGAAATTCTACACACCAGCAAGGCTCTGTGTTTCATAATCACATGGGTCTATTTTCCTGATTTACTCCAAAGAATTCTAAACTAAGTTTGTCGACAGGATTTTTCTCAAAATAAGAATAAAATGTATATCGGCGAATGCTTTGAAGTTGGAAATAGTAAGTTTCTCCAACAAAGTGGAAAATAATTTTAAAAAAAAACTAGAAGAACCTATATATGCTGCAAGAATAGTAATATCATACAGTAATTGACTTGCCAAAAATTCTTCATTCCTATACTTGGTAACTTTTTCTTCTACAGAAACACTTCTCCAAAGAATTTAAAATTGTCCAAAAACCCTAGAGAAGAAAGTTTGATGGTTAATTACATAGCAAATTTTCCAAGAGCATGCATCCCACTCCTTTGAAACAAAGTTTGGCAGTAGGCATCTCCTGCATCAATTATTTGAATGTACTACTACTTTTAAGAATACATTAGCACCCCCAATAACAACTAGAACAGAAATACCAGTAAAACTTATTACCATATGACACAGAAAACCAGAATCCAAATGACGAGGATATACAAGGAAAAGATACTAAATTTCAACAAGCCATAACCCAAAGCCGATATAACGATGAGAAAGAAGCACCAAAAGCAGTAAGTTGCAGAGACAAAGGCAAAGCAGTAGAGAGAGAAGTGAAACAGAGCATGAGATTGACGTGCAAGTGGATGCTGAGCTCGAACATGAGCTTGTAAATCTGGCCTAGCTGGGGTGGGAGGAGACAACCGGAAACAACGAGCTCAGGCTGGGGAATGAGACCGGAGAAGATGAACGGCCAAGAGGTAAAGGGAGAAGGGGAGATGCGTTCGGGCCAGGGGAGGGGGTTCGGTCTGTTCTGAATCCTATTTAAAGCAAAACATTTTTTTCCAAATATAAATATAATATATATATTAAAAAAAGCCGTGGAAGAATGAATGAACGCAGAGAAAAGCCTTCGCGTTTAAAAATAATAATAATAATAATAATAATAATTTATTTTTTAGAGTTCAAATCTTGCGCGAAGAAAACAGGATGACATGCATTAGAGAAGAGAGCAGTAGCAGTAGCAGCAGCCGTGATTATGTTCATGAAATGCTCAAAACGTTTCAATTTTTAAAGTGAATGAAGCGCCCGCCAACTGCTACTATATCATAGGCTCATGAGGGCTGATGCTTTGATGTCTGAAATTAAGAGTGAAATTAAATCAACTCAAATGACAGATTAGCCAAGACAACAGGAAAGCACCAAGATGGGGAAGATGTTGTGTCTCTGTATCAATCTGTTACAAAAGTCTATGATTGTTTTCTGATTTGATCTATAGCAAAAATATTAAGAATAGAATCTGAGCTATTGTGTATATTTATAAATTGAACGTATATAAAATATTTATTAAAAAAAAAAGTAAGCGTAAAGATAAAAAGTGAATTTCATATATATTTTTATTCTTTTGTATCGTTCCCTTTTTAAATACATGAATACATGAAAATAAAAGATTTAATTTACTCAAAATTGACATTAAGTTTGCTCCTAATCAATTTCTTTGAAGTTTCAAGAATGCTTGTTTGAAAGTTCAATTGAAATTAACATGCAAGTATATATTTAAAAAAAAAAGTTCATAATTTAGTTCTATCTTTTCATGCAATATGACGCAGATACATTTTTTGACATTTTTATTTTAAAAATTTTAAAATTCAGCTAATACATTTTAAAAGCAAAATTTACAAGTTGTATCATACTTTAAAAATTAAAATTCCTGAGATTTGGAATTGTATTTCTATCACTAGGATACATTTTGAAAATTTAATCATTTAATGTTCATTAGAATATTATTTCGATTCTTGAAAAAATGATTATTTAATTTGATGCTTCATAGATTCTTGTATAAATATAATTATTACGCAAACAATATGATTTCGTTTCATCCATGTGCAAAAATGATAGCCATACTATATTTTAAAAGTAAAACATTACGTTGAGTTAGAATAAAATTATTATTATTTTGATACTAAACTCATAAAATACCTAAACAAAAGCACCTTTTTATCAAATATCAACCTTTCTCTTCTTCTTAAAAAATTATTAGGTGATAGACTAAGTTAGACACCCACGTTGTCAACATAATATCTATATTTATATCTTTTAATGGTCGCATAGCCAATTTCATTAATAATAAAAAAATATTAAAAATTTTTATGAATATATAAGATAAAATTAATTTAAAAAACTCGAGACAACATTAGTACTAACCCATAACTGAAATAACCCAAAAGAAAAAAAAATCACTTTTGCCAGATATTTTTAGTGAATATCAAACACCCAAATTGATAGCCACACAAGCTTTCAAAAAATCAAAACAAGAATGGTGTGATTAGGATTGGACCAGAGAGATGTATCGATAAAATTACCCCAAACATTACTCCTTCTTGTCTGGTAACTCTGGTTTGTTTCTTTAAGCTTTGAGACAGAGAGGCAGGTTACACTTAGAAGAAGACGGTCAAGTAGTTGTCAACGAATTTAATGCAACGACATAGTCATACAGAACCGTGTCCATAGGAGAATGAACCGTCGCTATAGGGACTTGTCCGTTTGAGTTTTGAAGAGAAAGCCGTTTTGTCTCTGTGTGAAATAAAGTTGGTGGAGGTTTCCACTTTTTCTCGAGTTTCAGCATTTTAGACCCAAAAAGAGTAATCCAAGGAAGGGGGGAAAAAGTGTTTTTCTTTTCAACTTTCGAACCTGAAAAGAGCGTAAAGACAAACAATAATTTGGCAAATGTGAAAAGACAGAAAATTGCAGTTTTGGCTTGCCATGAGTTGCAAAGCTGACCCTTGTGACAAAGTGAAGTACATATGGTGAGGTTATGGCTTGCCTCAAATTTCACTATCACTTGGATTTGGAAGTATGTATGGAGACGATGATATACCTTTAGATATCTTTCTATAATTTCTTTTTTTTTTTTTTCTCGGTGTTTAAGGTTGTGTGTTGCATTTTCATGCAATATAAAAGGCCAAGGAATTGAATTTTTACAATTTCATTGATTTGCATAATCTCTTGTTTGGACAACTAATCTCTACACCGAAATTAGTTTTTCTTGTACTTTTTTTATAACGCTATTTAATGTTTAATCAAATTTGGTCATACTATAATTTTTTATACTTTTTAAAATATTTAAAAAATTAAAATCTAAATTATTTAAATTAAATCTAACCATAAAATACAGCAAACAAACAATTTATTAAATTATATATTTCAAATCATTGTCACTTCTAGCGCGTGATGTCTAATCTCCAAATTCAGCCTCACAACATTTATACACCCACGCACTATCATCGAAGGTAGAATTCTACTCTTCATTCGTGATGGAGTAAGAGTGTAATTAAATGAATTAAGATATTTGCCAACTATTTAAATTTGACTAGTTAAGAGTTGATTTAATAAATCAGTTTGATTAATATATAAAGTTTAGTTGATTAAATAATTTGAATTTAAAAGATTTTAATATTTTGTTAGTTAAACTTGCTAGTGGCTCAATTTACACTATTAAAATATTACAATACATAATTTTATAAAATTTGATTCATGAACATATGCTTTTTTATTTTGTTAAATTTTTATATATGAGTATAAATATTTATACTGTTCAGACTGGTATTTATCAACAAAATTAGAAACACCATAAATCCTAAAACCATATGCATAAATATAAATATGAATAATAGAAGGCTTTAAATAAAAATGTTAATATGGAGTATCTTATTTTCTTTTTTTTTTCTTATGTATTAGTATCTTATTTTCAATAATTCTTATTCATCTATAGATATTATTGTTGTTTTTATTGTTAATATTTTTTTAATTATTAATTGGGAATGTAATTTAGTATAGTTTGATTGAATTGTAAATTTTTAAAAGATATTTATCTATGACACATAAATATTAGTAGTTTCCAAGTTATTATAATTACATCAATGTAATAAATATTACCTTGAATTAGACATGTAACCGATGCAATTAATTTGTGGGGAATGGGAATACACCATCGCACTAATGGATTATTTATTAATTTATGAATTAATATTAATCAATTATTAGGTTAATTAACTTATTATATTTTAATAATATCCAACAATTAATTTTATATTTTGATACTGTATAAATAGATTGGGCTTTAAATATTATAAGTAATGTGTAATAAACCAAATTATTTATAAGCTCATTTTAAAAAAATCCCAACTCACAGCTTATTTAAGAGCTAATGATCATATTTAGTATTAGTTAGGATTTATTAATTAACTTAATTGATATTTTGATAGACCCTCAAAATTTTTTAATATTGTAAGTCATAATTTCTACTCTTCCTACCTTTTGCGATTGCGGTCTTCCTATAAGAATCTCTAATCTAACAATAAATCCCAACTTCGTACTAGATTTGATCAATAATTATCCTCCCTACTTTTAATTTCATCATGCACAAGTTTTGTTTCTCTTTTCAAATACGTAGTGAAAATAAAACAGCATCTAAATTGGAAGAAAATTATAAAAAAAGCAAAACGAGGTAGTTTATTTTTTTAGGAGAAAAAAAAAAAAGCACTAGTGGATTCACTCATTTATTTTTTATGTAATATATCAATAAAATGAAATAAGTAATGGCGTTAGTTGGATAAATAATTGATGAACGTTGAATTCGTGCAGGTTGATTTCAATGTATTTGGATAAAAGTACTTTGTTGTCTTAAAAATTTAGGGTTACTGTAATTTTATTTCTAGTGATTATTTTATATGAATTTTGTTTTATATATTTGTCAAAAAAATTTTATATTATTCTAAATATTAATTTTATCAAGTAAATTAATAAAAATTAATAATATGTCATTGTATATAGATTGACAGTCATTATAATATACTAAAATATATTATACATTGCCTAAATGAATATCTCATTAACTAATTTTATTACCATAACCTTCAAATGACATTATTTCTAATATTTTTATTTCTTACATATGTTATCGAATAAAATCCTTTAAGTTAAAAATCAGAGTTAATAAAGGATTTAATCCATAACTTTGAGTTTGTCCAATATATCTCCCACCTTCTAACTACGTGTCTGGCTTGTGGCTTTCCTTGGATATGGATATTTTTAAATTTTAAAATGATGCATATAAATGACTCATTTTAAAAAGGTGGTTATATGAACAATTTTACTTTTATTTAAAAAAAAAATTACTTATACATACTAATATCTAAGGTTTTGGTTAAATTATTCTTTTAATTCATATAAACCACTTAAAAATTATTTTGGTTTCTATATTTTTTAAATTCATAACTAAGTCCTTCGTTTTAAAAGAATTTAATTTAATTTTTATTATTAAACATTTATAATGTACTATCAAATTAGTGTATAGATCCTTTGCATTTAGAAAATTAAATATAGGGATAAAGTTAAATAGAGAAAGATTTAACTTTACCCAAGTTATACTAAAGTAGTTAATAGGGTGCTACCTAACTTTAAACCAAGTTATACATATCTTATAAGGGATAATGTTTTCACTTATCTCAAGTGTCGTAGAGATCACTAGTCATGACATAATCATGTTATTCTCCTCCCACCACTCTTTCTTACCCTTGTGACCATTGCAAGTAATTTGCATGTATGTTAACATATTGGTTTGGTGGCTGGTTGGTTGGGCTATTTCATTGGCTAACTCCTCCTTTTTGGTGTTAAGTGCCTATCATGTAAAGATTTAAAGTTAATAATTCTCTAAATTTATTTTATTAAATGAAAATAGTCAAATATATATAAGAAAGGAAGCAACAAATTTCATCACTCAAATCCTAGCAATAGATAATGATAAGGTTTAAACTAAAGTTAATGGTAAGATATTTTATTAGAGAACTCTTATTATTTAGAACTCCTATCTTAAACAAAATAAATAAAATAATATTTCTTATTTAACACGAAATAATTAAGTTAATCTTAAATGAATAGAAGCATTATCCAAAAAATAACTAAAAAACAAATCAGCCTTAATCAAAACAAAACAAATAAAATACCTAAAAATAATTTACTTAAAATTAATGGTGATTTCCAATAAAATGTGTAATTGAATGTAATTACTTTAATTATATTTGATATAACATTAAGGAAAAAGAATGCTTTGACATTGACATTTTTGGTTTTAAAAAAAAAAACATGTAGGGAATAGAAAGTAAAGGGAATAAAATGACCAAAATGCCCTTGCCAAAAATAAAAAATTAGGTTAAGAAATTTTTAAAAAATATCATTCCACTTTGTTGATCAACAAAAACAAGGTTGCTTAAATCTCAAATGGGTGCGTTGTTCCTTCTACATCAACTAGGGAGAGGGATGACCGCTGATGTGGGAGGAAATACATTAACATGACTAACATCAATTTTGTTGCAGCATTTACATTTCTTTTTTCCTTTTTCATTTATGAAAATGGATTTTTTTTGTGTGCTTCTAGATCTACTAAAGATAAATATAGAATGGAAGGAGAGACAACAGAAGGAAGATCTACTAAAGACAATGGTACGATATCCAAAATATGATAAATGAAGGGGCAAAATGGTTTGTGCGAAAAATTTTGGCTCCAAAAAGCATTCTCCTCCTGCACAACAATAAAATCACTATATTGAATCTTGAGGAGTCATTACAATCTAAAACAGCAAACTAAACAAGTGATGTTAAAGGAATGATACATTAGAAACATTGAATCAAACAAGGCATAAGTTCATAATCAAGTATCATTCCACTAAGCTTTTACTATTAAAAAATATTTTTTATTAACTAATCCTCAATCTAAACACTATTCAACAACTAAGTTTCAATAGCTATAAGGTATATTTTATTTTTTACTGTAATGACTATTCTTTATTCTCTATCACCAATTTGTTCATCATTTAAATACGAGTTCTTCTTTTGATACCATGCTATATAAATCCTTATTTAAATGAAGCATAAGCCTTGAATGTTTTATTAACCATCTTAAAATTACTACTTCACCTGTGCTCCAATATGAGATTATGAGAAGTGACTATTTATATATATCAAGGTACAGGGCTCCTTAGCACATTGATAACACCAAATGGAAGATATTAAGCGGCAACAACCTACAGCCATCATTGGTACTTTCAATTGGAAGAGCTAACGTAAACATTCATAAGCTAAGGCTCTATTTAGTTCAATGGAGGGGAAGAGAGAAGAAATTAATGGAGGGAACAGAATGAGAGGGAAGAGGTCTAATGAATTCTGTTTGGTTAGAAGGGAGGAAGGGAGGGGAGATTATTATTTGGTTCAGGAGGAGAAGAGAGGTAATTATATTTGAATAAATTTACTCTTATATTATTTTAATTTTTGTTATAAAAAATTATTTATATTAATATTTTTCAAAAAAATAAATAAATTCCAATCTTTTATTATTTTTAATTTTTAATAAAAAAAATTTATCTTAATTTTTATTAAATGTTAATATATTAAAAAATTAAAATATTAATATAAATAAAAAAATTTGGAGGGAAGGAAAATTTGCCTTCTTTCTCTCATTTCTCCTCCAATTTTTTTCAACCAAATATCTTATCTCCTTTCCCTCTCCTCCAAAAACCCCTGACCAAATACATCCTAAGAAATCGGTAACAACACTTCTCAAGATAGAGAGGTGTAAACACAAGCACACTTTGCTATTTGAGCAACAGAGATGTTTGTTACGAATTTACAATTGTTATACGTAGAGTTTAAAGCCCAATACTTGAGAACCATAGAATATCGCAACACATAAGCATGTATTGGTTATAAAACCACACTCCTAAGATACAACAATGTCTTCTTAAGCAGAAAAAGAAGCAACCCTAAAGTCTAATGTTCTTCAGAATTAATCTTAGTTACATATGACAGTCAAACATTAGTTTCTTTTGGATTGCACTTTTAGAAGAGACAATTAGTGTTGGCTATTTATTTGATCATATAATTAATATATCTCCTTCCTAAAAAAAGGTTATTATTCCTTAAATCTTCACTTGGTGCTTTAGTTACACTGAAGTGTGTTGATTCTGAACCCCCTCTTAGACGTAAGAATTAAGAAATGCATTACTTTAATGCTGTGGGGCTACATGATTTGATAGACCTGGAACCACTCCAATTTGAAACTAGTTTTGACTAATATTGTTTTTAGACTAACGTTTGTAATTTTTTCCCCCACCATACTACTTGAAGGAAGGGATGCAACCATGGTTGATTTCAGAATCTGAACAATATATGATTCTTTATTTCTGTCTGTGGGCGTTAGTGGTCTAGGAATTATAACAAGCAATAAGATTTTCATCTGACAAATTGTATGATAGCATCTTGAAGTCACTAATGTTTACTTTCAATGCTCACGGGTTGTCTAAATTATGGTTTTAATACTTTGTCACACCAATGACACCATAGCGCCTAATCCAAATAATTAGTCAATACCAAGTTGACACAGGATGATAATATATCTAAAGCCCACTAATGCAACGAACATAAATGATCAACCATTAGAAAGAAATGTTGCAAAACATACCTTACGCTATATATTGAATATTCTTTGATCTCATAATTTCTTATTTTCCCCCATGTTTCTAAATTCTAATTTCGTCAGTTTTAGACCTTCCAAAAACTGCTGTCCGAGTATCAAAACCCAACATTCTTATTTAACTCCTCATAATGAACAAAGTAATACAATAAGTTAATAAGATCTAATACCCTATCAAATAAGTCTACTTCAATTTTAATAGAAGAGTTGTAATGCATTAACATTTAAAATCACAACTTATATCCCACATTAAATTTACTATAGTCAAATGTTCACTATGTCCTATTTCAGAATGTTCCAAGCTCCACAAAATTTACTTCCCCTCGGGAAAGTTCTAAAATTTGCAGCATACGTTAAGACACAAGGTTTCAACTCCTAACCAGCCAGGGAATCAAGCTAAATAGGGCTCATGGCTGCCACTCCATATAGCGTATAACTCAAAGATAAGTCCAACACATATAATAGCTATAATAATAGGGGGGACATGGGATATATCTTGTTACTATTCTACTATATTTGCTACCATGAAATGTATAACCCATCGTGCCACAATTATCTAGGCACCCAACACCAAAAAAAAAAAAAATCAATGTAGGTGATTCCATATCTGAGGGTTTTAACAATCTATCAGAGAATATAGCAAATATAACGAAATTTAACCAACCTTTTTTTTTTTTTAAATGGCCTTGTACAGTTATAGAACAACTCCCAACAAAACCTGAGTAATAAGTTACATCAATCTACATTACCTACTGACCATGCATCCTAAGCGACATAATAATTAATTTTAAGGATTCACCAAAATTCTATGCAAATGATGCCGCAAACTTTAAGATCAAGCAACGTAAAAAGAATAAATCTCTCACTATTAAATTCACTGAAGTTAGGAGTACAGGCTACCACAAGGGCAAAAAATTCCTACTCGTCCTCCTTATTTTAAATTCCATACTCAACAGTAATACTTTGTTTGGATGAAAAAAAAATTGAAGGGAAGATAAAATTAAAAAAATAAAAAAATAAAATAAAATTTTTTATTTGGATTGAAAAGAAAATCAAGAGAAAGAAAATAATGATGGGTTTCACTGAAAATTTTTTCTCCAAAGATAGAAAGATTTTGAAAAGAAAACTCTCCTAACGTGATCCATTTTTTACCTTCCTAAATTAGTCCCTCTCATCTCTTCATTTTCACTTCACTCCCAAATACTAGTTTCATTAACTTAATTTTTACTTTTTTTATTTTTTGACCACATATATATTTTCAAAAAGAAATAAGAATAATAAATTTTCAAAAAGAAAACAAATTTATAAAAACTACATTTCAATTTTTTTAAAAAAATTTAGTCAAATAATGAAATAAAAAACAATACAAATCAATTAAAAATATTCAAATAATAGAAAAAAATTATTTTTGAATAAGATCATAAAAAAATTTCTATTAGAAGAAAATACACACTTAAAATTAAATTAAATAATTCAGATAATTTTAAAAAATAATTTTCGACTGTAACGCATTTGGAAACATATTCTAAGTATAATTTGGTCAAATAAATTCCAACTACAGTGTAATCAAAATTGTTCTAACTATAGTTTGGTTGGAACATGAAAATTTCTAACTGCAATGCATCAAAAATTTTTGTAAAAAAATTATTTGAATTAATTTTTTTTAATTTTAAGTGTGTATTTTTTAATAGAAAATTTTTTTTGACCTAATTCAAGAATAATTTTTTTCTATTATTTGAACAATTTTTTTAAATTGGTTTCCACTATTTTTCATTTTATTATTTGGCTAAATTTTTTTAGAAAAAATTGAAATGTGATTTTATAAATTTGTTTTCTTTTTAAAAATTTATTATTTTTATTTCTTTTTGAAATAATATATATGTATAAATTCAAAATAGTTAATTTATATTTAAAACATAACTTCTTTTCTTTAAAATATGTCATTTATTGATAAAATTTATTAATATTTGACAATAAAGACATTATTATCCTTATAAATTAACAAGTTTTCTTTCATTTGTATTTTCTCTCCATCCATCCAAATATATTAAGAAAAAAAAAATTTTTTTCCTCACTTTTCTCTTCTCTCCCTTTTCTTTTCATTTTTCTCTCCCAATGCATATGTAAAGTCAAAGAAAGATTTCAACTTCTGGTTCCTTGACAAAAGTTATAACGATACTAATGTATGAGTTTCTTAGTATTACTTTGTATAATTATGTGATTATTTACAAAACATAACACCTACAAAAAGGAGAACTCAAGAAAAGGAGTCAACTGGAAATCCCATAAGGTTTCATTGAAGCCTTTACTATAATTATACAAACTACAACATATTAATAATTAATTCACAAACTATGGCATAAGACTCTATGGCATAAATCAGGTGATAGTAGCTTTTTACATGTAAGATGTGTTGGTTGGGGATATAATTACAAATAAAATTTTATTACTTTCCTATCTTGGAACTACGAGGACCTAGATAAAGTAGATCTTGATACTAACTTTGTCACATCCCAAACATCTAACTACGACTTGCACACAAACTAAGTTAACTTAGCCTAGTTTAGCCTAACAAGCCAAAAATATTATACTCACTCAGCCATGATAAAGATTAAGAAAATATCAAAAGTTATACTATTTTTAAAACACATCTTTCACGTCATAAAATTCACTTAGAGGTTGCCTAGAACTTGACAAAACATCCCTTAAAGAATAGATGTTTCCCAATTTGTACTAGTCACAATTCAATAACTAACACTTTTTATTAAAGTAAACATAAACAACACAAAGTGACTATAACCATACAAAGCTTACAAACATCATAACACCTATTCTATCCATCCCAATTCAATGTCTAGTAGTCACATTTGAGTCTATCACCACCAAGTAACTGACAAAAAGCCCACCTAAAGCATTTGTGAGGTATGCTAATTGATGTTACCTTAGTCACTTAAGCACTTAATTAAACTAAGATTGATTTAATATAGCATAGATCAACCCTAGGTCATTTTTCCCAAGAAGCAATTTAGGGGTTAGTTAGATTGAATTTAGGTGATTATTTGATGCTTAAAATGTTATGTAAATTCTAGAAAATTCTCTCTACACTAAATGCATGCAAATGGGGGGTTTTGAATTAAGAAATTAAATTTCAACAAAAAGAGAAAAAGCTAAACAAGTAATTAAACTAGACTGCTCTAAATTGAAATTAAAGTGATTGTGAAAATGCAAAGAACTAACGGGAGGCAACCAAGGTTTTGCAAGAATTGAGACTAAAAGAAATGATTAAACAATAGACCAATGAATTTAATTAATTTAATCCAAGGATAGGAAACCCTTAGCTAATTCAAGTAATTTGCAAGTAATTAAGCTAATTAAACTTATCAAATCCTTCAACAATTGGATTCAATTAATTTTGAAAAATTAGTTTTAATTATCTAATTAAACAATTAAGCAATTATATTACCCAATTCAACAATCAAGTAGCGCAAGAGACCAAGATATGCAATTGAAATCATAATATTAATCAAATTAATGCAAGATAACTCAAACATCAATCCAATTAACATTATAAGGTCTAGAAACCAAAATTTCAGCAACTACAAAATGTAATTTCAATCCCAAATAACACCAATACCAATTACAATCCAAGATAAAATCATTGTCTAACTTAAAACTAGGTCTCAACATTAAATCCACATAGAAATTTCTAAAACTAGAAAATTCCTAAGTTCTTGAAATTGAAAGAGGGAAAGGTAGGAAGAAAAAAACTCCCCAATGGTCTTCAATCCATGAAATTTAAGAGCTCAAGCCTTCCTCCTCCTTGCTCCACCTTGGTGCCACCTTTCCTTAAGCTTCCATGGATTTTGTGCCTTTAAATTCCTTCAAGCTTTCTGCCATGAAGAGATGATAAAGGAAAATAAAGATGGATGATGGTGATTCAGCGTCTATGTGTGCAGTACAGAGAAAACCAAAGAAGAATGAATCAAATTGTCCTTTACCTCCAGGTCCAGCATTGACTCTATGTGTGAAGACCAGAACAAAAAAATGAATCAGCAGCAATCTATCCTTCTAAGCGTCCTCTGCGTCAGTCTGAAAGATGAATGAATGCAGCCCCTTGTTCCCCAAGCGCGCCTCTGCTTCTCTCCTTCTCTGCATCCAAGCGTTCTGTCTGTGAAGTCCAAAGAAGCTAATGATGAAGCAACCAAATGCCTTCTCCACCCCGCCGTCTCCCAGCGTCTGTGTAGTCCAGAGGCAAAGCAAAATGAATGAAGAAGCCAATTGTTTCCAGCGCCTCCTTTGTTTATATAGTCTAAAGGGCCGAGGAGAGCAAATCAAGAAACAACTAATCTCCTTCTCTTGTAGGTGCGCCTCCTGCGTTAAGTCCCAAAAGGAAATCAAAATTAAACCTAATATTCTATTTACAAAAATTGCCATTATCAATTATCAAGAAAAATAATAAAAATTCTGCTCCAATCTTGACCCTTGATTCATTTTAAATTCTCAATTCATTTGCCCAAAATTATCTTCACCATTGATTCCTAATTTATCTTCAAAAATCTGGACAAATTTAATAAATATTTTAAAGATTGAAAATATTCAATCCATCAAAGAAATATAGAAAATAAAATATTAGCAATTTAAATCCAAAAATTCTCCTAATTAATTCAAAATTATTTTATTTTCCAAAATTGACCAAAAATTTAAATATTGTATAATAAATCTATTTAAGCTCAAATTAATCATTAAAAATAATAATAAATATGAAAAAAAATATTTAAAAATTAGCACTTATCACTAATCCCAGGACGCTTCGCTTAACTACCTGTTAATCTGGAAAAAAGAAAAAATTACCACTAACTCAGTGAGTACATAAATAATAAAGTATGTAGAAAAGAAAACAAGACACATTCATGAATTCTTTTGCAAACAAGTTAAATTAAACAAAAATAATATAATATATCTACAAGTTTAAAAAAATTCAAAAAGTTAAGTAATTCATTTAAGTAATGTTCAACTTCAAAAAATAGTAATTTTTTAAAAGATAAAATAAATAAATAAATAAATAAAACTCATTAAATAGATATTCTGCGGGAGAACTGTATCATATTATTATTTATAGTGTCATTGCACTTTACTTATTTCTTATCTTAGGGTCATTGCATTTTTCATATCTGAGTGTTATCTATGAACACCGTATTTTGTTCGGACATACTCCAAAACTAACGATAAAATTGAACTAACAAGAAAATAGAAAACAAAAGAGAAAGAAAGACAAAAATCACATAGGTCCTTTTAACCCAATGAGCTCAAAAAAAATCAATCAAAAGAAAAAACCAAAAATAAAGAAAATAAATAAATAGCTAACAAGATAAAAGTTCATTAATCCAAAATTAAAACAAGAAGAAAAAAAAATCAAAGAGTGAGTAACAAAAATCCAAAACAAAAAGGACTAGAAAAAAAAAGAAGAGAAAAAATAAAGTAAAAGAGTAAAAAAAAAATCAAAAAAAAAAAAAAAGAAGAAAGGGGAAACCCAAAAAAAAAAAAAGATTAAGATTATGGGACCTAATCTAGGAAAGCCCAAACCAAAAAAAAAAAAGAACTAAAACAAACAAAATAGAAGATAGTACAGTTCCTCTAAATCCCATTGGTCCAATACTAAAATTAAAAAAAGAAAAAAAGTGAAGGCCCATTCCAAAAAAAGCTTGCCCAAAACAAGTTGAAAAGAAAAATGAATCGAAAAGAAAAAGAGAGAAGTAAAGCAAAAGCCCAATACGGACGCCTAAACCCTACCCGTTTCCTTCAACCACTCCTTTCCTCCATACGCGATTCTAGCAGAGGGAGGGGGGCCACTTTCTCACTCACCCCTGCACAGAGCTCGCAGACCTTTATGGACGCACAAGAGCACTCGCTGAAAACGACTCTAAAAAGGCAAACATATAGAAGGGAATGGAGATGCTAGTGGGGCAGAGAGGCATGACGAATACAAGAGATGGGGGGATCACGCAAGGAATGCTTGTAAAAACAAATGGGCTTTTTCTTTTAGGGGGATTGGGAAGGAGGGCGCGAGAGAGCACAAAGGGGGCTTTGGAGAGGAAGCCGAGGAGGTTTTGGAATTAGGGAGAATAGAGAAGCTGAAGGCACAGGGGAACATTTTGGGTTTGGGATTTTCTGAGGAAAAAAGAAGATAAAAGGAAGCGAGAGGGGCCTGAAACTAAGAGAGAGTGGAAGAGAATAGGGAGAGACAGAGAGGAATTGAAAAAAAAACGGAGATACTTATTCGAGAGGAGGAAGCATCGAAGGGGAAGAGAGGATTTAGCGAGGAGAAGAGAGAGGAGGTACAGAATGATTCAGTAAGTGCGAGGGACCAAGGGGACCTTCGATTGTTTATATGTGAATGAGTGGAAAGAACAAGGGAGGGAAGGAGACTAAGAAAGGGTGTTGCTAGAGGATTAAGAGGAGAAGAAACAGAGATCGGGGAAGCATTTTTAGGGATATGGGAGTCATTCTCTTCGGCTCGAGCATCACAAAGATTTATGGTGCTCGAGTATGGAAATTCACATAAAGAACATGCTAATGCTTACATCAAGGGATACATCAAGGTTATGAATCACTTCTAAGTTCTTGTTCAAAAAGAGGAAGGCAACTCGACAATCAGAGAAGGCTTGTGAAGAAGTAATTACTATTAGATTAGCATTTTATGTATACTTGGAAATATAAGAATAACTATGTTATCTAAACACAAGGCTCATAAAATCACAATAATGCATGCTTGTAAATATTTTTACTGCAATTTTATTTCATTTCATTTTTTAGAATAGCCATGTGGGATTTTTTTGTCCCCTCAGGCATATAGGAACAAACCTATAGGTCATGTATGGCAACAAAGCCTCCTTGGTACCTATTTGGGTTTCAAATTTATATTTTAACAAATTTTGGGTTTTAATTGTCAAAGTTGAATTGGTTTTCTTTAAATAAAATTTTCAAAAAAAAAGGGAACAAAAAAAAAAACTAAACTAAACAAAAGAAAACATAAAAAGTAAGTAAGAATTGAACTTTTTAAGACTTATGAACTTTTCTCAAAGTTTCTTTTAATAAAAATATATTTCATAAAAATAAAAAAGACATAGAAAGAGAAAAATGAAATAACAAAAAAATGATAAACACAAATTAATTAAATTCTCTTTGTAAACTTTAGAGCTTTCCTCCAATTTTTATTCAATAAAATTAGAAATTAATATATGCTTTACAAAAATTTAAAAAATAAAAAAGGTGTTTCAAATCAAAAAAATCAAAAATCAGAAAAAATAAAAAACAAATAGAAGACAAGAAAAAATATAATAACAAAATAAAGTATTGAAATATATATATATTATATCAACAAAATAAAAAAGATCAATAACACAAAATCAATCAAAAATTAAAACAAAAAAAAAACAAAAAAGAACAACCAAAAAAAAAAAAAAAGGGAAAAAGTGAAACAAAAATAAAAAATCATGACAAAAGAAATAAAAAACAATAATAAAAATCAAATCTAATAAAAGAATTTCATTAAAAAAAAGGTAAGAAAAAGAAGAAAAAATTGACTATGAAAAAATAAAAGTCAAAACAAACAAAATCAAAAAAATTAAAAAATCAAGATAGAATCAAATAAAAATAAAAATAAAAATCCTTTTTAATGTCATAAAAAATTAAAAAAATGAAAAAGCAAAAACAAAAAAATTAAAAGACAAATCAAAACAAAAACAAAGACAAAAAAAGAAAAAAGATAAAAACAAAAAAAAAATAAAACAAAAACAAAAAATAAAGAAAAAGGAAAAAAAAAATAGGGGAGAGTAAAATTAATCCTGCCTTTTGCAAATAAAAACACATAAACCAATCTCAAATTTGTTTTGTTTGCAAAAGTCTAAATAATTTTTACTCTCTTTCTCTTTTTTAAAAAATCAAATTAAAAAATTAAAATTAAAAAATCAAACAAAAGCCAAACAAAAATAACAAAACAACAAAAACAAAACATCAACCAAAAGATAATTTTCGGTCAAATTACGTGGACTTTGATCCTCATTTAAGGGTATGTAGACCCTAAGCTTTCATCATAGGTCAAGTCCGCCATTACAAATAAACATTTCTTTTTAATTTTATTTCTTTAATTTCTTTTCTTTCATTTTACTGTTAATCTTATTTCTTTATTTTTTTTTTCTTCTTTTCACTCTTAATTTTATTTCCTTTAATTTGGTTATTTCTTATTTTGCATGTGATTTTGTTAAAGAGAATTAAAGTAGCATATAGGCCATATTAATTTTGCACAACTGACTTAGGGTAACTATTCTTGAGAATGGTTGTAGTGGGTACCTAACACCTTCCCTACTCACAATCGACTACCGAATCCAAATCTGATTCGTATGTGACGACCCTAGATTCTAATATCAGTGATTATAGCTAAATACACAATTAATAGATAATGATCAAGGTTTGGAGTCATCGCAATTAATTACATTATGAAAATATAGGGGAAATTTAAACCTTGATACTACTAGGATCATCAACTAACAACCATAACAGGATCATGCATAAGAAAGGTTTATACCATCATTAAAGGTTTATGATTCATCCATTGATTAATTTCAACCCACAAAAACATCCCACCAATGTACTCATACCATTCCCTAACATTAGCCTTACTAAAATTAGGGTTTCTAGGTCGAATATAGGAGTTTAGGGACCTGCGCCGCGACTTGGAACTTTCCCGCCGCGGCTAAGTTAGGTTCTGGAGCTCAAAAACCACATTTTTAAACTTGCGCCGCGGCCTAGAACTCTCGCGTCGCGGCCCAGTTACTCTCTGGAATTTTCTTGACTTTCGCCGCGGCGAGTTGGACCTGCGCCGCGACCAACCTATGTGGCGCCGTGGCGAGTTTTGCTACTGTAACCTCCCTAATTAATTTCCTCGACTCGCGCCGCGGCGAGGTTACGTTCTGTCACCTCCTGGGCGATTATTTTCACTCCGCGCCGAGGCGAGATTTCTCAAGCCGCGGCGTCCCTCGCCACTGTCACTCCCTAGGCCGCGGCGAAGCCTTCTTGGCCGCGGCGTGACTCCCTCCTGTAGCTATTTTCCCTCTATTTCGCCCCCTACACTCCATTCCTCTTCTTAGGGACACTCTAAGGTCACTTCCCCTCATTTTATATGGCTCTAATGGCATTTATCTACCTTATTTACTTAGTTATACTTCCATTACCAACTCAAAACCTATATGCCCGTTTCTTTCCTCTAATTACCTTCCATCAGCAAGTTCATAAAGTATCAACAACAAAATATACATGAACTACCAGCAGCTATCCTTTAATACAAAATAAATGGGGGTTCCATATATTAGGGGCTCATATCAATGTCTCAAGGGTTATATTTCCATTGATAAGCAATATTACATGTCAGCACCAATTACAACAGAAATCATGAGTCCATACAACAACTACCAAATTAAGATGAGGTATAACCCCTCAGTTCATACATCCTCAATAAATTAAATGTTCAAGCCTACACTTGGCAATACAGATACATGATGATGCTATACATTAAGGAATACAAAATTAGCATCTATACTAGCTAAGTCAGCCCAAGTGTAGCCATCTCCCCATAGGTGGGAACTCATAGATTCTCATCCACTTGCTTACCCTTATCCTTACCCGAGGAACTTTCACCTGAAATATCAATCCCACAACACGGGGTGAGATATGAATCTCAGTAACCAAAGCAATTCCATCATATAATCCAGTTTAATCAACATATATGCATAAATCAAAATCCATATCAGAATCATATCAGTCATTTCAGCAAATGAAACAATTAGGCTATCATGATTACTATCCCATACTAGCAATCATATAATTAACATGTTAAAGGCCATTAACACCGGGAGAGGCCCGTCCACGGCACCTACTCCCCATTGAGCACAACCAGGGCTCAGTGCATCTGGGGTTGATCATACCCGGTGCCCGATCGTGGCACATGCACGGGTGGCAGCCGCACCACAGCTCCACCATGGACTCACAAGGTCCAATCATAATACAATAGATAGCCAACCAATTCATTCAACATTTCAAATCATTCATATATATAGCAAATATGAAATTAAAATAGATACATGCATGGAATTACTGTAAACCCCGGTTACCTCACTTGCAGACAATTGCAACAGCCACCACAAATCCCAAATTCGGATTCAAGTATTTCCCACCAGAATTTTCAATGTGTCACCCAAAATCCTAAGCAAATTCGTACAAAATTAATGCCCATAATACAAATAAGCTATGGGGGTCTCAAACCATAAAAGAAAGCATCAAAATGGGGGTTTAAAGTCTCCTAATACTAACCCCAACCTCAACCTACAATTTCACCAAGAAAACCTCCAAACACTCACTTTTCAAATTTTGGGTATAATGAAATCTCTCCAAATGAAAAACTAATCGGACCAAATTAAAGAGAAAGATGAGGGGGTTAAGTTCTATAACTATTACCTTGGCCAAATCTTGCTCTAAGTGTGGAAATGCAGAATCTTTGCCCCAAACCCTAGCCTCCTTCTCAACCTCCGAATTTGCCTCTTGAGTTTCAGAAAAATGAAAGTGTGGCTGAAGCAATTAGGGTTTAGATGGGTTTAAGTTGGGTCAAAAGGCTGGGTCATGGGTTGCTCCAAGTCCAAACCCAATTGGGTTTCAGATTTTGCTTATTGGGCCAGTTTTTAAGTGTTGGGCTGCATGATTCTGTTGGCCAGTTTTCACTTATTGGGTTGCTGAAGTTTAATAGGTTTTGGGCCTAATTTGAAGGGCTCAAGGGCTTGGGTCTGCACAAGGGTAATTTGGCCACTTAATTGAGCCTATACAAGATAAATCTTGGGCCTCTATCTCATTAAATTAGTTTGGGTTTACCTCTAATTCATTGGGCCTCCATTAGCCTCTTATCATGATTTAATTAATTTGGGCTTAGATGTAAATCTACATCCTAAATAAATTCTCAACCTATATTAACAATTTATCTCTCTAGAATACCTATTCACTAACTTGCCCAATTATGCTCTATTAATTATCCTTAATTAATCTTAATCCATAATTAACACCTTAATTAATTTCGGGGTGTTACATCGTAGACTATGTTTTTTAAATAAAAAGATTTTTTTAAAATTAAAATTTTGGTGGCGCCTCATAAACTCTACTTTTACTTTTAATTTTGATTTCAATTTTCATTTTCTTTAAAAATCGAAATATTCTTTTTTTAAAAGTGCTATGCGATTATATTTTCGAATGTAACACTATCACACTTTTTCTTATTTCATATCTGAATGTCATTACATTTTTTATATATTAGTGTCATCACACTTTTCTTATTTTATAATAACGTAATGCCATTGCACTATTTATTATATCTCATAACGCCATAATACTTCCAGTCACATTTTAATTGGGTTAGGTGCACCTAAGCTATTATTTTCATTAATAGCTATGGGATTCATAGTGTATCCCTTTTATCACTTTTTAAATATTAGTATAAATTAATAGTAAGATCTAAGGAGGGCACAAATGATACATCCTTAAAAACATTGTTAAAAAGAAAAATTATCTTTATAAGTATCATATCAAGTATTCCTTATTATTCAATATAGGACTTAAGTTTTCATAGTGCAAGTGAGAAAAAATAATTACTCTCTTTAGGTATTACACCAAATATAAATAATTTAGGAAAAATATTACAAAAATCCAACTATAGTAGTAATTTTCAAATTCAATTAAAAGAGTGATATAAAAATATATTAAATTAACAAATATAAATTTAATATAATTTATACAAATAAATCTCATTATAAAAATAAAAAATGCTTTATAAAAGATATAAGACAACAAAATAAAGATTCACCATTCCTATCACTTTATTCATAAAACGCTATTACTTTTTAAATAATGTAAATAAATATTATATCATAAATAAATAAATAAATAATATTAAAAATAAAGATAATTCAAATATATATTTTTAAAATTACCAATTAATAAAAACTAATCAACTTTAAGAAATTTATATTAAAAAAATTAGAATAAAAAAATATTTATAACTAAATAAATAAGAGAACTTAAATAAAATTTCATGACATAAAAAGGAAAAAAAAAACAACATATTAAGATTTTTACCATCATTTATACTTTGTGCCAATAAAAATATCACTATTCTTATATCACATATTCATTAATTTTACCATTATTTACAATATATTTTGTAATTGAAGATTTCCAAGAGTAAAAAATGTGATTCCCCGTATCAGTAAAATAATAATTATTTAAAGCAATATTTAATTAAAGAAAAATATAATTAAAGTATACAAGAAAAACACCACTTTACTATTTAGCCACTGACTGATAAACACTAATAATTGCTCTTAATAACTCATGACACAATCTCAATTATGAGGCATCCTTAACCTTGGTTAAAATTATATTGAGTATAAAATTATTAATTAATTATTTAATTAATACACTATGATATCAATTTGACTAAAAACAATTTTTAATAGTTAAAGCTCTTATTTTAATATAAATTTCCTATCACCACAACTAAATCCAAATTTATTTTTTAAATTAAAAATTTTTAAATTTAAATTAGATTCAAAATTTATCTTATGAAATAAAGGGTTGAAATTTAGAACATGGGCTTCACATTTTAGAGACTTGATTTGGAAACCCCAGAATTAAAGCTCACTCCATGATCATTGAGGGAGAAAGAAGATAGAAATTTCATATATCTAATGGAACCACGAGGCAACAAAAATAGGAGAAAAATAAGAGAAGGAAACCATTAAATTGAGAGGGGAAGAAAAGAGGTGAAAATCACCACTCACGGCTTCCTCTTTCAGCGTTGACGGCGAAAACCTATCGGAATTTAAGCCGGTGGCCGGGATGGTTAACAGCGACAAGGGAGCGACAGTGGATGGCAACCTAGAGGTTGAACGGTGCTACAACTTAGAGGTTTACGGAGGAAGATGTTAGTTCGGAATTTTAAGGGAAGAAGATGCTGCAAACAGTGAAGAGAGAGAGGAATAAAGAAAAGTAGGAGGAAAAGAAAAAGGAGCAGCAGAAAAAGAGAATAATGTAGGTTTTTTACTATTAAATTTAAAATAAAATATTAATTAATTTATTTTTGAATTCAAGAATTTAAATGTAATAAAATAATTTATCTGAATACTTTGAAATAATATAACACATATATATCCAAATAATATTATAAAATAATTTTTAAACTCTAAAATTTAATTTAAATTGATTATTTAATATTTTGTATTTTAAAATAATTTATTTTATATTAATTAATTATTTCTTTTGTTAATTATTATTGTTGTTGTTATTATTACATAATATCATTAATTTCGTTCTCAATAATTATATATAAGATAAAAAAGTGGATGTTAAGAATTATTTGGTACATAGAATATTAAGAATAAAAATAGAAATTAAAAAGATTATTTTATGAATAAAAAATAATTCTTATACTTTTGCTTAAAAATAAATATTATTAAAATATAATAAATATTATTAATAAATATAAATACGTAATTCATTTCTCTCCTCTCTGCCAAGCGGCTCAATAGTCTTGCATATGAATTTAAAAAAATGCTTGAACAAGGATGTGTAGACTAAAAATTTAACTAGACTGCAATTTATTGATTTTATTACCTTGTTATACACTATGCTAAATTTATATTTATTTATTTGGAATTTTTTTTCTAAATTTACATTTTAAGAAATTTAAAAAATTATTGTTTGCATTAATTACACAATTTTAGTATATGTTAAATTAAAGCATTAATGTTAAGGTTTTTAGTTAAAGATTATAAAATAATATTCCTTGAACTAGAATTATCTACAAAAAATTATATTGTTACTAAAATTATTTCTTATTAATTTTAATTCCGTTTAGGATCAAAATTTCTGAGTCAAAAAATAATATATATGCCAAAGTGACCCTTTTCTTTCCCTGCGGAGTCCAAACGCCTGAGACGCAAAGGGACGTTGTTAGCCTACTTTCTGAAACCCTTGTTCTCAATGGCTCCGAAACGTGCTTCTCCTTTGGACGAACCACCCACGGCTTCGTCTTCATCAGAAGAAGAGGAAGCTTCGTCCGAAGAAGTGGGATCTTCATCTGAAGAGGAAGAAGAGGATGATGAACCAGCAAAAGCTCCATCCCCTTTACCAGCCGTTGCTGCTGAGAAGAAACCCACTGCCAAAAAGCCTCCCCCTGCTGCTTCAACCACAAAACCTCAACCAAAAGCTTCAGTTTCGGAATCCGAGACAGAATCCGATTCCGGATCTGACTCCGAAAATGAGCGACCCAGTGGGAATACGGACCTGATGGTTAAACCGATTGCGTCCAAGCCCATGGAAGAGACTCCAAAGGCCAAGAAGCCGAAGTCTCAGCCCTCGGTTACGCCGGCCACATCGGCGACAAAGCGACCGAGTGAGAACAATCGGCCACTGAGTGATTCGAAAAGGGCGAAGAAGAAGGGCAAGGATGCTGCCGGAGATGACGAGATCCCGGCGGCAGAGGATGATGGGAAAAAGGCTGTGGATGAGTCGAAGAAGATGTTTCAGAGGCTGTGGAGTGAGGACGATGAAATTGCGATACTCCTGGGCTTATCTGAATATGCGGCGAAGACTGGGGCAATCCCGCATAAGGATATTAATGCATTTCACGATTTCATTAAGAAGTCGGTCCGTGTTGATGTTTCAAAAGAACAGTTGTCAAATAAGATTCGGACACTGAAGAAGAAGTATCAGAAAAATGCAGGGAAGAGCAAAAATGGTGAAGACCCTCGTTTTTTGAAACCACACGAGAAGAAAGTCTATGAATTGTCAAAGAAGATTTGGGCCACCGAAGGAGCCAATGGAGGAATAGACCTGACAAAGTCTAATGGGAAAGATAAGAAAAATCAGAAGGAAGGTAGTAGCACCGTGCCTTCTCGGAAACCAAAGGCTAAGCTGGATTCAAAGGAAGCAAGGAAGATTGATATTGATCAAAATGCTGGTTCACCGCTGAGTTTAAGTGAAATGATTCGGTTTAACAGAAGTCTGGGTCTGTCGGGGTTGGATGATGATGCTATAAAGAGGGGATATGAATTGGTTGGAGCATCAACGAAGGCAGAGTTGGAGGATAGGTGGAAGAAACTTCAAGTTGCTGAATTGGAGCTGTTTGTGAAGCGAGTTGAACTTGTCAAGGATGAGGCTAGCTTGATATGGGAGGCATACAAGTCATCAGACAAGTAGGATTGTGTTACTGTTAGGTATAAATCCAGGGCCCGTAGAATATTTCAACTATATGTTTTATTAGTGAGCTATGTAATTTTTTTGGCTAACATGGGGATGCTTTAAGTTGTATTGTTAATTTTTTTTTCTTTTCTGGTGGTATAAGAGAGGAGGATCGAACTGGTGATCCTTTACTGAAGTTCCTACCTGGGACACTCAACCACCTAAGGGTAGCTCAGGTGGTAAGTTGTTGTGTTAATTAAATCAAGTTATGAAAATATTCGGGGGAAAAGGTATCTTCAAAATGATTTATTTTGTTTTTTTTATATTGATTACTGAATTATATGACCTGTTATACATTGACACACACACACACACACACACACACAGAGGAAACTGATATTAAAACATTAGAATAGGACCATTAATATAGGTAACCTATTTTATATAGTTGGCATACAATAGAAGAAAACCGATGAGCTCAAATCACCATTTTGATTTCAGCGGTCCCCAACATGGTCAAAATATGTCCAGACTCCAGATGACCAATTTGACTTGTCTTTGACTACTGGTGTATTGGTCCATAGCTAACACCAGAGTAATGGTGACGTTAGCTATCAAACTTGAGAGGTTTTCAACAGTCAATAATTTCTTTTCTATTTGGCAATCTTGTGGCTTTGTGCATGCCAAATATAATGTTTAAAGGTAACATGTTTTAAGTGGTTCTGTCTACTATATTTGTTTGCAGATATTTTGAATTATGGGTTCTGAATTCATGTTGGTGTCGCTGAAAATTGAGTTAACCTCTATATAAAGTAGCCAATGATGACTATCTTGCATTTGGCTGAAATGAAAATTCTTTCATTTTTCTGTTGAAATTTACCCTTCGATTTTGTTTGACACTGGATTCTTGGATATTCAGGTTTGCAACATTCCAATACTGCATATGCTAATGTTGTCTTTATCTGTCTTGAACAGTGCTGTGAATGATGAGAATACAGTTTTACAGTTATCCCTGTCTGATATAGCAGGTGCTGAAAATCTGTAATCTGACACACTCTGTCTGATGGCTTGTTTATTTCTTTAAGCACGTGCTTGTTAAATATTGGTTGTCTGATTTTCATGTTCCTGGAGCTAGTGTTTAGGTTTATGACAATAAGCGGTTCTCACTAATTTTGATGAACAAAATCAGGAAAGTTCGTTAGATAATAGAAATATTTTGTTCCTTTTCTATGAATTAGTGAGTAATTAGGGTTCCATTATTGTTGTTTGAGTCTTAATATGAGTAGTAAAGGTTGACGATCCAATTTATACTGTGGGCTGTTACAAGCAAGCAAGTGCTATTAAAATTGTATGAGGCCTGGACACTCACATATTGATATTAAGAAAATGGCAATAGAAGAACTCAAATAGTGGTATTTGCAACGTTATCATTCAAGATAAAGGCGTGGCCTATGTAATGTATATATGACATGTACGAAATACTAGCTGTTAAACAGAGGGACTGCATGCGAGTGAAAATATTATTTCCTTAATGTCATCTTGAATACTTTTATTTAATAGCTTGTTTCTTTAATTTATCATAACTGATAAGTGCAATAACAATAATAATCACTGTTCATTCCGTTAGAGTGTGTTTCTTGCCAAAAATGGACAAAATTTTGTTAGTGCAATGAAAATTTCAGGCATTACGAGACAGATCAAACAAGTTATGGAAAGAAAGGTTGATAAGAAACCCATCTAGTTTACACAACCAGACATTGTGAGATGTGGTCCTAATCCTACATTGACGTCAATTTGAAAATAATTCTGTGAAGCTAGTATCAATATGTGTGCATGTGTTTTTTCTAACTTGTACTTTTTGGTAATATATTATGTATTTGGGATTTTGTGAAATGCTGGTCTGAAAAATGACGTGTTGATTTGGAAATGATTCTTTGAGGCGAGTAAGCTCCAAAGATATGTAAGAAGATGTTTGGAATTTTGATAATGGCTATGCTATTGGTAGGTTAGCTCATCAGTTTCTTGTTTGGTATGTCTGTGATGTTTAGCTGTTCTAACTTCTTTCTAAACTTACTGACTTATGAAACTTTTTGTTTATATGCAATCGAGTACTTGCAAAGGATTTTCTTATACGGGATAGAGATACTGTATGAGGTGTATCTTGAATTGTTCTTCTGTCCAGTTGTGTGATGCAATGGTATATTGGCTCTTTGAACTTGGGGGAGTTGATAAGTTTATGATGCGGGGTTCTGGCTACGAATTTGAACATAGAGTATGAGTTTTTGTAGCAGTTTGCTTAGCTGGGTAGTGGTAGGTTTTTTGTAACTTGATAGTCGCCGTTTAGTTTCTGCATCTTGTTTGTTGTCTCTCTTAAGCATCTGACTGTTGGTGATTGATGTTGTGTTCTGTTTGATCAAATGTGCTGTATTAGTAAACATAAAATTCTATGCCATTATTTCTTGCTGGGCTGAGATCATTGTTGCTAGTGCCCACAGTAATGTAACCTTTGACGAAGTGTTGGTCTGGTGCTTTATATAAGTTTGTAAGATGGTTGTGTTTTGTGTTGTTAGATTTGAATGCTGTTGGATGCGGAAGAAATAAACAATATAGATTGTTATCCCACACGAATAACTTCGGTCCTCTGGATCATATATTAATATTCTACACTTGTAAGGTTTGGGATGTGGTAATTATATTTCACTCTTGTCCATGGCCAGACCTCCCTTATCCTAGAAGGGTGTGTTCTGTGTGTTCAGTGGAGAATATATGTTGTGTATCTATAATTTATTTTGTCTCTTTTCTGTCATATATGTACTTAAAAAATGACATTTTATGAATATACATGACTGTCATCGTGTAACTGCCCTCCATGGCTAATGGTTCATGTGTACTAAGTTGGGATAACTCATCATGGGTGCCCCAATATTTATTATAGGTAAAAATGCTTTTTTGTCCCTTAATTTTGCATGAAATTTCACTTTCATCTATTAAATCATCATGGGTACCCATATATTTATCACAGGGTCCACTTTTATTTATTGACTTTTATCAGTTTCAATTTCATCGGTTATGTTGTCAGTGTTTTTGTCAGACCTAATGCCATGAGAATTAATAGACATGGGATGACACATCTGATAATTCCATCACTGATCTTTATAGAATTAGTTCTGGGAAAAATATTGCCGACATTTTAAAAGATAAAGGATGAAATTATAACTTGTGGAAACTCGCATACAGGTTAATAGGTTATAACCCTGAAGAAGGTGATGAGCATTGCTACTTTGCTAATCGTTTTAGACTGATCTATCACTGTTTGATCGGATTGTACTTGCAGCTTTCTCCGCTTGGCGGGGATTATTTTGATCCACTTTGATTTTGATTAACTAGATTGGTTTGCAAACTGTTCAACATTTATTTATTTATTTTTCTCGGGTTGGATGAAGCGCTAATTGTTGGTTTCGCTGTACTGGTTAAACTGATATGATGTAAAGAGTAAACTTTTCAAGATGGAGAAATTCAAAGACACAATTCTGGAGTGATATTATTTAGGAATTTGTTTTCAATTTTTTTAATAAAATTAGTTTCGTATTTTGTGCCAATACATGGAGTTTAATATTATTTGTTTTTCTAAAAAAAGATTTATATAATAAGATATGGAGAATAGTAAATTTTTTTATATTTTTATATAAAATATAATTATAAAAAAAATTAGTTGCATGTTTTATGTTTTTAAGATAAAAAAGTTAAGAGTGATTCTCACAATTATTTTTCCAATTTAAAGAGATATGATTTACATTTAATATTGAAGGAAAACAATTTCATTCAGTAGATCTAGTTTATGAAAAAATAAGTAGATCAATAATAAATATAATGTGAGAATCTTAAAAGCGAGTTTCTTAAAAAAAAAAGTAATATAGTTATATATATTTATTTAATTTTGTTACCAACCTCCGTTGGGAAGACTCAAGTTTGCATGTGGAATATATCCATTAAATCTGGGCGTCTTTTTTAATAAAGATCTTTGTCACTTAGAAATGCAGCATGTTATTTCAGTTAGTTTTCAAGTTTCATGACAGGATATTTTGAATATTTTTTCTTTTTAGTTTTTCGTCTTATAAAATTGTAATTGTTTTGCAATATTTTAGATATGGTTTACAATTTGGTTTGTAGAGTGGTTAGGATTTTGTAAAATATTATGAGTTTCTTTTTTTTAAAAAAAGAGATGATTACGAGGCGTTTGAATTTGGTCTATCTCGCTAGTGATTTGTTAAAATAACATATAAGCAAATATGGTTATATATATGTGTGTATATATATATATATATATTAATTCTGGCACTCATTATATGTTTAATTAATTGCCGAAGCTGCAATTAATGAGCAAGGGAGGTAGCATAATGAGCACCAAGAGACCTATTTTCATTCAAACCATAAATTTCTTTTAATAATCTGAGTTCAGAATTGGCTAAATTCTTAAGAAACACTGTTCACGCAAGATTGATAGATTAAATTTAAAAAAAAATCATGCATAAATATGAATATATTTTATGCTAGAGAGTTATCTAATATATTTACGTGGTTGCCCTTCATTAATTTACCTTATCCTAAGTTTTGTCTGGATCATTAATTTTTTAGGTAATTTTAAAAATAGACTCCTCCATGCTAATCTCATGCATTTAAGATTTTTAATCTTGAAGTATAACCCTTTCAAGCCATCTAGGTAGATTATCTCTAGTGAAAAAGTTCGATGTTTTTTTCCAATTGGAAGATTAGATAAAATATGGCTTAACCTTGAGCATATTCAACAGTTTGAAAGGGAATTATCTAGAAATGAGATGTGAATTTTTTAGCGTAGCACTTACTTTTGCTACATATAGTAGATATTTGATGTCTCATTTAATTTTCTAGAATTATATCCATACATTTTATAATTATATAGGCTTGAACCAACGCTTTTTCTGAAAAACTTTTACGAATATATATATATAAGCCGGGTAATATAATACACATCTAATTCAATAACCATGTATGTATAACAGACCATATAAAGTCAAGGTCTGGGTAGTATACCACCTTGAAATTTGGGCAGAGGTGTTGGGATTAGTTCTCAATCAAGAAGAAAATGAGAAAGTAAGAGTGCTGTAGAATTCAAGGCCATAGAACCTTTCTCTACATTAGAAGCAACTTCTATGAACAAAAGATCAATTTAAAGGTCTACAAAGCAACCAATCTTTTTATGCTGTCCCATGGCAAGGCTGTCATATATTCCACCGCAGCTGATACAGATTCATGTGCATTCAATTGCTTCCTGGTATACCTTAAGCTTATTTGAATATAACTGATCAAGCATATAAGCAACTGTCTAGGAAAAGAATTAAATTAAAGTGAAGAGGCCTTCTAGTCCGCTGTTTCTTTGTACATTGGCCTCTAAATACCAGATCCTCACCTATGAGCAGATGTGTGTGGCATAGGGTACGGCATGGGACCCATGTTCATTGGCGCACCGGGAACAACTGTGCCAGGAACTGGTGCTCGGACACCATACGCCATGTGTGCTGGGGCAGGAAGATTTACTGGAGTACCCACTGCAGATACTAGGGATCCTCCTATAGGTTGCCCAATAGTTGGAGCACCGTATATTCCTACAGAAGGCCCGGTTGGAGTTTGAGGGGCTTGTTTGGCTGATTTGCCAGTAGAATTGGATGCAGAAGAACCGTTTGTTTGACCAGTGATTGGTCCTTGAGATGCTGAAATGTCTCCGTTGTTCACGCTGGTGATATCATGTATACTGGATCTTCTTCTATCTTTATTCATCGAGTTCAAACGAATGAAGTATTTTTGGGCATGGCTTGCTACTTGAGTAGGCGTTCTTGTCACCACAAAGTGCCTCGATATGCTTCGCCAGTCACCTTTTCCATACTTCTCCAAGCCAAGAAGAAACAACCTGTTTGACAGGGTTTAAAATTTTAAAAGAAGAAATCAGATGAACTAGAGCTTAGCATATGGATGCAGGCTTCCGGTCCAATAAAACACCATTAAAATGAACTACAAATACACTTTCCCGTAAATCCTATTTCCTTTCAAATATACTCTCTCGTCTAGTAACTCCAAAATTTGGCCTAAAAAGGGGATGCAACTAAAAATTATCAATCACATTGTGAAACTTGATGACTAATTTAATTCCATCAAGTTAAATTGTCTGACCAAGGTGCAGGAATAGTAATAAACAGATACCCAAGTCGTTGCATGGACAAGTGGAAGCCAAATGACGAACAGATCATAAACAAAATTGCAAAGCACTGTAAATAAAGTGAACTCAACCTAAAAATCTTACAGAATAAGAAGTAGTTCGCATTCTTCAATTGAGGAATGCCAAATTAGTAAACTCCATTTGTTTGTAATTTCATATAGCCTTCAAGGAACCCATGAAAGAAGTTAAAAATATGAAGCCAATTGGGTTTGATTTCTCCAGCACACCAGAAGGAGACAAATGATATCACAAATTCTGGACTAGAGATAATATGCTGGTATTTGCTCCAATTCCAATTTCTCTACATTCAGCAAAAGAAAAAGTACTAAATTGGAAAGGAAAAGCAAAGGTAGGTGAATCTGCCAATTGTGTATACATCTCAGACAAAAGACATTCTACCATCAGTAAGACCTAAGGAATTCCAAAAGAGAATCATAACAAGGAAGTACCACCCAATGCAGTCTCACAGCTACACAAAATACCGCAGAAGAACTTTCATCCCACAATGGACTCCCCACTACATAAATTAATTTCTTGTTTCTCACGGTCCAAATGAGCCCCATAAGGCATAGTGGAATAACTCTCGAGGGACTATATACTTATGACTGCAAAGGTATTGCGCATTTAAACATCAGCCTCAGATTCACATCAACCACTTGAAAAATTTTTGAAATCCAGATACCACATTATTTAGTAATGAGAAAAGAAACAACACATGATTAAGATGGGGACCAAATAGGAACATGTTGTCACAGTATATATCACTGGATTTTCCATTGCTCATAGTACCATTATGTTGAAGGGTTTGTATCAGGCACAAATTGAATAGTTAGCAACTGAACAAGTCAAAGTAGACCATAGTGAGGTCACCTTTCTTTTCGGTTCTAATAGCCCATAGAGAGACCATATCAGTCATTTTGCAGTATGGAGAAGTCCAGAACTCTACGAAACCCATATTGTTAAGGAGTATAGGAGAATATTAAGTATCTAGGGAAGTTTTATGGGTAAAGAATTTAGTTACCTGTAGTGCTCCTAAACTAAAGTGTATAGCTGTCCTTATGTAGTCATGTCCCCTATTTAATCAATGTCATGCACACCATTTTCAGAGCTACTGGCAATACATTTATACTCACTTTTCTCTCAAACCTTTTCATTTTCCCTATTTTCTCAACAAATAAAGGTTATCTAACCATCAAAACATTTCCCATCAGGGTCAGTTTATTCTTTCATGCACAAATCTCAAAACTTCACAATGTAAATTAGAGATACCCAAACATTACCAGAAGTCAGAACGAGGTAACGTGCTAAATAACTCGTAAGTATAATCTCCATTCAATTCATTTACCAAGAAATTTGTGGAAATGAGAATGAAAATCTAATCTGCACACTGCAATCATCATCTGTAGATGCAGAATACCATTCACATTAGTGGTAACAAAACAGAGATACAGATGTTAAAGCACTTACGTTTTAGGACCCCATACCCTCAGATACCGAAATTTAGTTTAATCACCCCTTGATAGGATCACAAGGTTAGATTGTGATTCTTAAAATGATATTACAAAAAATGCATTTTCATTTTTGGGGATTATGGATGTGTGTCTTAAGAGGTATAATATGTGAAATTCCTGTTGGATTTGCCTATTTCACTGCAAAATTTAAACTGCAATTTTCATGCTTTATGTTACAAGGTGACCACATGTCATAGTATATTTGTTAAGGAGTAAAAGGAAAGTATTAAGTAATTAAGAAGGGCTTAAGGTGCTGTTTGATACATAGGAAATTTAATTTCCCAACCACCTGAAAATCTATTTTTAAGATGTTTAGATATAACAAATATGAAAATTTTAAAATTTGTGTGTTTTGTATCTCCCAAATAATATAGGAATGGTGATTTTTTTATATATGTCAAGCTAAAATGTTTCGTAATTAGGTTTCCAAAGACTTGGGAAATTAGGATATCCACGAACCAAATGCCACCTAAGGGTTAAGCAAGAGGTTTCTGGCGGTAGGTCCAGCTCTATTGGTAAAGTTCATCTATAAAATGGTTCTTATCCCCCCCCAAAAAAAAAAAAAATAATAATAATCTATATAGAGGGGGTTAGTACATGTACAACATTTGAGAGCTTTCAGTGAATAAATTTACATTCTCTCTTTGCTCTTCACCTTTTTGTACTCCCTATTTTCTCATCACTTGTACACAAACTTGTAACAAAGTTGTGGATTAGGTGCCATATATTAGGTATATAGTAGGTAAATATATAGTGTCTTGTACAGCTTAAGGAATAAGGATATGGCTGTGTGATGTAGAACAGGAACCAAGAACCATAGAAATATTAAGAAACAATAACTATACTCAGAGAAATTCTACACTCAAAATTATAGTAATCAAGAATAATTTCCCAAGGGTATGTTTGGACGAAGGATAATGGAGGGGAAGGAAAGGGAAGGGAAGGTTTCATTGAAAGCTTTCCCTTGTTTGGGAGTTAATAAGATTGAGATGCTAATAAAGGATTTTCAACTAACCTTCCAAAATCCTCCATAATCCTCTCCCCTTTTATATCCAATTTAGGGGATTTTGGAGGAAAAAGTTTTTCCAAACAAGGAAAAGAGTAAATTATCATTTAACCTTCTCTTCCCTTCCTTCTCTCCCCTTCCATCTCTCCCCTTCCATTATCTTTGGATCACTTTCCTTCTCTTCTCCTCCCAAGTCCCAAACATACCTTAAATGACTGCAAGCCTATTCGTAGGCAACCTAAATAAGAAATCCAAATACAATTCAAACACGAATACTAGGTTCCTAATCCTACAAGATACTACTATGGAATAATTTATCCCTAGTGTCAAATACCTTTATTGATAATCCCTAAATTATTGATAAAGAAATCGTAAATTACCCACAAATTCCTACTTATAAATCCCAAATCCTGATCCTAATCACAGAAATAATTAATATTAAATTCTATTTCTCATACTGCACCACCGTGCCATAAACTATTTTCACTCGTTGACTATCATACACATACCTCAACAGAAATCCGATGTCTTATTCATGTATGCACAAACACTCTTACATGCCTGAGCTTAAGCTCATTCATTTAGGCTCAACATAAAGATTGTCAGCTGCAGAAATAGCATCTAGAAACAGTGTGGGCTCCATAGTATCTCAGGCAAAATAACTTGATGGGCTTTTCTGTCTGCTTGGTTTCATCTACTGAGTCTCAATAAGCACAACCCATTGATGTAACTTAAACAGACAGCCAATGTCATCCAAAAGGGATAAGTATAAGATAGGCAGAGAGGTGTTGAAGGACAGCAATGTATGAAGCAGGGAAAAACAAACAAATTGCATTAACCAGTGCAGCAGAGAAAGTCCACTTTCAAGAGACATTGTTGTGTTCCAATCATAACTTCACATTTTCATGGTATGTCATGTGCCAAAAGATGTTGCAAATACAGATTGAAATAAGTACATGTCCCTCTCTCATTCAAGAGAGAGTTGAGGCTCCAAATGTCAGTAAAGAAAAAAGGGAGAATGGGTACTCTCCTTTCCATATTCCAGTTAGGATAGAAAAATTAGTAATATTTTTATCCATGAAAGATATAACATTTCCCAATTTGGTGTCTCCACTTCTAATTTTCTCTACCGAACCCTCGTACATTGTAGTTCATATAAATTTGGTCCCTCCACATTGCCAAACTGGAAGTATATAGTGTACATGAAGATCTTGATTTGAAATTGAAATAAATTAAAGATACAAGTATTCAATTGAGAAAAATCGGAAATGGAAGGGCAAAATTGAGAAACATAGCTTTCAGAAACCATATTATTAAAAAGTTCTCTTATATAGCTCCCTCCCTGCCTACTCCTCTCTCTCAATAATACAATCCATTTTATTATTAACAATTTAAATCTAAAAATCACATGCCCACTGAACTCATGTAATTGTTACATGGTCCACTCTCTTTTCTTCATCCCCATTCCGTCTTTGGAATAAATTTCATCTTTCATATTTTCCAACTATTCTCTTACTCTGGCTACTAACTTTAACACGACATCCATGTGCTGGGCACAGCAAATACCTCTAACAGACACAGGTTATTGGCTGTAATTCTCAATATGAGGAAAAACATACAAAAAATTAGGCCTATACGGGTATCACCCTAACTAAATACTGAAGGACAAAACTGGTCATTGACCTGCCAAAGAATTGTCAATGTAACAAATGACAGCACAAATTATATCTTTAGACCATATGAAACAACATCAGAGAAGATTACTGTATCAAATGTTTAATAATCACAACACCATATGGTGAAGATGGAAATATAAGAATTTAATTAAAACTTGGTTCAACATTAACCTTTCCCTCCCTCCTTTGTTTTTTCACCAACTTGATCCTCATCTAAAACCCTCATACAATACCAAAACCTCGTTAAGAAGCAACAGATGCAGTTTTAAGTAAAACAATCATACAAGACAGTTCCAGATAACTATCAGAAAGACTAGGACTTACCATATATGAAACCAACCAAAATCATAAAGAATCATTTATTAAGGTCAACAAGGAACCATTGATTATATGAGTATACTACGATACTCAGATCAATTAGGACAAAGACTCCACAATCAGATATAACTAGCCTCAGAATTATATAGTTAAACACAACAAACTGGAGACAAGAATAGCTGAGCGAATTTAAAGTAACTAACCTACCTTCTGCACTCTACAGTTAAGTATAACCATCTATAAGCATATGCAGGGTTCTGCAACCAAATAAGCAATAACAAAATTACCTGTGTTCATCCTCTGTCCAAGCAATACCCTTTCGTCGTTCCTGATCTGATCTTGAAGCCTTAGTTCCATGATTAGACTCACTATTATAATGCCCAGGACCCTTCTTGCCCACTCCTTCATCACTAGCATGGCTGGTTGAGCCCTCTGAAGAAGAATTATAAGAAGGTATAGGCACACAACCAGATTCGATCTGGTTAACATCATCAACCAAGAGCTCGTAGTGATGTTTAATGTCTTCTACAGTTTTCCCTGGTACATCAGCTGCAATCTTCTCCCATCGATCTGAAGCATCTTCAGAATGAGTTGCTAGGGCATTTTCAAATGCTTTATCCTGCTCTCTGCTCCACACAGAGCTACTACCCACTTCATCCACAGTCATCTAGTCTAGCTTGAATCAACTAAAGTTTTATTACAGGAAGAAGCAAAAGCTTTCTAGCTAACTGCTCTAAGATCTAGGTTAAACCCATCTTAAATGCCACAAATTCTCTGGTTTGCTTTATGGGAATAATAATTCTAGACTATTTCCATAGTGAGTACGACTACTATTAAATTTGGTGGTATGTTGAATAACGGGTGCGAATAAGCCTGATATGTTGGATAGTAAGTGCCAGCATAAAGTGAAGCCAACAGACGCAACTAATGCCAAGAAGCTGAAGCAGAAAAAGAATACCGATGAAATCCCAAAACTCTGAGATAGTTAAGAATTGAATAAAGATTTGCTTCAGAACTCAAAACATACGCACTCTTGTGAATTGCTGACCTATATATGAATAAAAAAGAAATAGAGTTCAGTTAGAACATGAGAAATATCTGACAACTATAAAGCCATAGATGCAGCACATGGTGTTTTAACCCAAATGAAAAATTTAGAAATTAATGTGAAGGTTAGTCAATAGGATGGTAATTAGGGCTTTGATTTTGATATACGAAAAAGACCTTTCGGATACAAACAAAGAAGAAAAACCGAGAAGACTATAATGGATAAGAAGAGTATTCAAACTGCTATTTCCCATCCCCCACCCAAAAAATAAAATAAAATAAAATAAGTCCAGTTTACCCATACCATTCTACCGATAAGAACAGTTTTAACAGCACAGGACCACAAAAATATATTCTTCCACCATAACTATTGATGCTGTAAAGCTCGTTTCTCACTTAATTCATTCAGCATTTTCATATTCTGTTTTCTGTTGTTTCTGTATAACGGCAGTAAATCACACAAATGAAAGCCAACAAAGAGACAAATGTTTCAAAGCCTTTAAGCCGGAGGGCCACAAGAAAGAAACGAGTCATCAAGGACTCAGCAGCATATTATGTAGAAGTTTCAGAAAAGAAAAGAATAATTTAGTGATCGGTAAATGAGTTTTAGATACATTCAAAGTCCTTTTATAAGCTTCGGTATCAATAAAACCATCTTAAAGATAAATACAGAACCCCGCAACTATCCCAAATCTCAAAAGTTTGATCTAACAAATTCAGGGAAACCCATCACAACGTACCTCAGTAAAATTCAATGAAGAAAGCAACAGTTAGTCAACTGTAGATTCCATTCAGTGGGTGGGTTTATGGGTATTTATCAGAGTTCAAGATTACAGCAAGTGATTAGCAAATAATCACCTCTTGAAAACATGGGATGCAAAAGCTAAACAGGGAAACCCTTTTCATGTGACGATTACTCTTAAGTTTCAGACATCTTAACCAACAATCAAAAAGATATTTTAGTTCCAACACCTAACAGACTATATTCACAGCCAAGTAAAAACCTAATCCCGAGTGTGACTGTGAAAGGCTCGCTGACGCACCCAATTTTTTGCATAAACTTTTAGCCCCACAAAACCTCAGTAATTACTGTAACATCGTACATGATATAAAAAGATCCACTACAAATTAATCTCAGCCACAAGAACCAGAAGAAAGTAAAATAACAAACTAAAAAAAAATCAGAATTAGAATGAAAGATAAAGAGAGTCCAGAAAATAAAATAGGTTTAAGAAAAAGCCCTAACATTGGATTGAAATTTACAAAGGTAGAACTTAAAATCATGAATGACGTTGATTGCTATCCTGAAATCCCACAAAGAGGTGCAGGATGGGTCAACTGGTCCCATCCCCAACAACTAGTTTGCTACAAATAGGACAGCTGGGTTGGAAAAAGCCAACCCCAAGTTGCAAACCACTGGAATCTGCGGCAGCCATTAATATCTGACAGCTGATACAACATGTAGAGAGAGAACTTGGAGAGTGTGTAGTGTATAAAGCAGGAATCAAAAAGAGAGGAAAGTTGGAGAGAGAAAAATATTATTGATTTTTTTCTTCGCTTTATGATTTTCCTTATCTCAACAAATCGAGAAATAGAAAACGATATCCGAATTAGAACAAAGATGAGATAATAATATCTATATGGGAAGGCAGCAAAAGATAAAATGATTTAAATGAATTTATCGTATGCGAAGTTTACGAAATCTTCACCTTTATTTTGTTTCTGCAGTGCTTCAATCGATCCTTTCTTCAGTTCTGGTAAAGTGTGTTGCAAAGAAAAATAGTCAAAAGAAATACTGCCTATATACGGAGATGTATACAGACAGTGGACTGGATAAGTGTTATACCCTTCGCTCTCTCCTCTCAATTTTGAGATTTATAAGTTTACACTTTTAAGGAATTGATTTATATGATTAGAGTTGAGACTCTCATTTTAATAATATATTGTTTGAATAAAATTATTAATACAATTAAAACAAAAATTAAAAAATTATATTGAACCGATAAGAAATTTAAAAGATTGATTATGATTAGAATTCCTCTCTTTTGTCTTTATAGGTACTTTTTACAGTTTATTGTTTTTTAAAACATAGTACATGGAGGTTACTTTATTATTATCGATCAAAATAATATTAGCTTGTTTCAGATTTCTTTCTATCTCTTAATTCGTACCTGAAACTGAATTCTAGAAAATCTCTTATAGAGAAGTTACCTCCATGATGATATAAAGCGGAAAAAAGAGAGATTTCAGCGAAAAATTTAAAATGTTTAATAAAATTTTAATATGTAGTAATTTTTGCAACTTAGTTTCTTTGAAAAAAATCAATACATGTATAAATTTATAGAAAAAAAAGCTTGGATATAGTTTTTATATTTCTATTATTAGATTCTTTAATATTAATATAACAATTATTTGAATTTTATAAAAAGCGTATAATTTTTATAACTTCATATTATATAATTAGATTTTCCTAAAAATTATTATAATTTTATTAACGTAATTTAATAATATAAATATAAAAAAGTTATATTTAAACTTAATTAATTTATAATAAATATTTAGAATTTTTTCTTTATAAAAAACTAATCATGAATGCACAATTTTTTATAAATATTTGCAGTAATAATTAAAGGACGCTTGTTTTTTTATGGATAAAGTCCAAATTAGGCGCCGTGAGCTAAAGGCACATCAATGATTGCCCACCGCAACCACGTCAGCAGGAAGTCAAAATATGCCGGCGAAGGAAGGGCGAAAACCAAACGAAACTACACGCGCATTTTTTGTCAATACTCATCGTATGCATGATCCATCTGGTTTAACTAATTTCTTATATTATTATATTTTTATAATTATTATCCAATAATATTTATGATTTCACATGTCATTTATTTATTTTTAAAACATAAGGATATAAATATTATTTCTTATCTCATTTATTTATTTTTTATATTTTTTTTATTTCTAACATTCTATATTTACAAGCAGAAAAAATTTATATCCAAAAATTTATATTTTTGTCATTATTTTAAAAATATAACCATATACTTTTTTAATAATAGGTGTATGATTTTTTATAAATAATTTTTTAATTAAATTATATATATTATGTTTTAATCAATATTTTAAAAAGTAGACTAATCATTAAATTGAGACAAAGAGTGATTCATAATTTAATGATCTAATTATGATTGAATCAAAGTTGATTTGATTTTTCTTTAAATATATAGATATATATATTGCAAAAAAATATTAAAAATATAAAAATTAGTTAAAGTGATAATAATTTTTTTATAAAACGAATTGAATAGAATTTAATTAACATCATAAATCTCCATTATATAATGTCAAATTTTTAATTTTTAAAAAATTAAAAATTAATTTTTGTTCATTTTAATGCCAAACTACTTGATTTTCATGGCTTTTGATCAATTCTTGACCAATTTGTTATCCTGTTGATTTACAATCCAATTCAAATGGGTTTTTTTAATTATGGTTTTAATTGAAATTTTATATGCTTATTATATTTTAAATAAAGAATTTAATAAGAAATATAAAAAAATTGCATTTAAATATAATCCATATGATATATTGTTATTTCTTTTAAATGAATATATTATTGTTTCAGATATTATAATATGTTGGATTTAATATATGAGATATTATAATATTTATAATACTTATGTTTAATATAGTAATTAACGGTATTTTATATCTCAAGATGTAAAATATTTTAGTTTAATTACATATATTAATTACTATTATTTATTTTCTTGAATTTTATATATGCTTTTCTAAGTTCTTAAATTAATTTTTAGTATTAATTGTTGGCCTATTTTTAGATTGCTAGCCCTATAAAACCGAAATTCAAAGAGAATTTTTTTTTCTTTCAAACCTTTATGATTTAAAAAGGTATATATATTTGGGCCTGTTGTTTTGTCATTGGAATCTAGGAGCTTGCTCAAAAGTTTGAAAGGGCAAGTCTCACCTTCTTGCCCATTGGATATTGCTGGAAAGAGCAATCTTGCTTCATTTTCACAACTAGATTATGTACTTTTTTGTTCTAAAAGTGTCTCCATTCACTCCAAAACCTTCTAAGGCTTTTATAAAATCATTGGAACTCATTGAATCAAGCATGTACATAATCAAAATGATTACTCTCTACCAAATTATTAACTAGAACCAACTATACCCTTTTGTAAAAGTTTATTAGAGTGCAAGCATAAAAAATCATTCAAATAAATTACTATCATTTATTACAATTTTTCATCTACTTAAACAAAATATTGGCTCTGCTGAATCGGCCCAGCCCACTCAGCCCAAGGTTGAGGTGGGTTGAACTATAAAAAAACAGCGTTGACTTTGCTGATAATGGGCCAGCCCAAGCAACCCTATATTCAAGTGGGTTTTGAGAGTCTAACTATTACCCCCCAAAGAAACGCTAATTACGCAACCAAAATTTTTCACAACCCTCAAAATTATTATCAAGTCTTAAACTTTCGAAACTTTGTTTTTTATTTGGATCAGATATATTGCAAATTTACTTACCCGGTAACTTATTTTGTTGCAATAAAGATGTATTATTTAGGCTTTAAAGAGTTTTGGCTTGAAGGACAAATTTTTTAAAACAATTTGATGTATTTAGATTTGATTTCTATCTCATTTCTTTTGCTCATTCGCAGAGCCAGGTTCCGAAGGCATATGCCTCTCCTTAAAATTTTTAAAATTGTTATATATAATATAAAATTATGATATTATATAACTTTTTAAGTTTTGAATCTACTGGATCCATTAAATTAAGTGAACTTGTACATATATTTTTTATTATTATTTAATATTTTAACGTGAACTTACTTAATATATATTATTTCATTTCATTTTGTCCTTCTTTCCTATTTTTACCTTAACTCTCTTCTTCTTTTTCCATTACTTCTTTCTTTTTATAATTTACATATGCATGTGTTTAATACATTTTTTTATAAATAGTAATTTTACAATAATTAAATAGAATATAATCAAGCCAAATTTAAATATCAATATATTGTTTTTAGTTGAGTCTAAAACAATTGTCTCTAAAAATCCTATAAAAATTTTAAAAATTTTGTTGGATAAAATAGTATTTGTGGTACTTTATAGATATAATAATATTATTTTTGGTAAATTGAAAGTCATAAATTTTTATATTTTATCAGATAAATCTTTTTTCTATTCAAAATGCTCGAATAAGCTATTTGTTAAATTATTATATTATTATGATGTTGAATAATAGTGTTTATTTTAGTATATCTTTATTGTGTATTATATGAATATTAAATAAATATAAAATTATATTCTCATGAAAAATTAGTTAATGAAATTATTGATATTAATATAAAGAGTAATTTTTAATATATTATTGATTTTTTAAACTTATATTATTAATGAATTAATTTCATTTACTTTAATTCAAAAAATTTTAAAAATTTGTTTTATTTAAAAAATATACTAAAAAGTTTTTTCGCCCACATTAAGTTAGGGTATTGGCTCCACTCTAAAAACCTTATGTCTTTTTCATTGCAAAAAGAAGATATATAATTTTGGTTATATTTTTTTTTCATATTCACTAACAACAATATTATATCAAGATGCTTGTTTCCACACTTTTTTCTTTTAATCTACCAATTTATTTATCTAAATTTATGCATCTTTACTAAACTCTGTACATATGACCACTCTGATTTCAAGTGGAATAATTCATTGCCAAAAAGGTGCTAAAAAAGTAAAATATATTTTTTTTTGTCCTTACTGTTTTGTACAAATTTTTATTTAAATTTTATAATTTAAAAGCTTATTAATAGAAATTTAAGAGGTGAAATTAAATAAAAAATTCTTAGAACTAGAATGATTAAATTATAAGTTATTAAAATTTACTAACATGAGATGTTACCTACCATGTGGAATATGGGTGTTTTAAATCAACTCATCTAAATTAAAAAAAAAATCATCTAATTTATTTAACATAAATTGTATGACACGACATACAACTAAGTTAATTTTACTTTATTTTATATCTTTAAAATATTAATATAACATATAATTAAATAAATAAATAAATTTTAATAGCACACTTATAACAAATTTAACATAATGACTAAATTATTATTTTTAAAACTATAATAATTATTAAGCGAAGTATATGGATGAATAATTTAATAAATAAAAATTGTTCAAATAATATTTTTCAACCAAATTGGTAAAAAAATTCGCCAGTGCATGGAGAAGTGGGCAGCGGAGAGGGCAAAGTCCAACCATAACTCGTAACAGATCTGGCCATCTTTGCCATCTGTTACTGCCCTGCTCTCAAAACAGTCCAAATCGTCAATCCTTCTTCTCTTCCCTTCTTCTCTCTTGCTTTCTACACCCCATCCGGTGTTCTCTGAACCATTCTCTATCTCTCTCTCATATTGCTTTGTTAAGGTGAGATCAATCATCAATGCAATGCGGAAGGCCTCGATAATCGTGTATGTCACTGCAGCAATACTACTCCTATTGTTTCTCTCCTACTCCCCGAAGAAGCATCCAAGCCATCGCCATCGCCGCCTCAAGCTTCGTTCCAACTTCAATTTGACCATATCTCATCATCCCTCCGACCACCATGAGCCTGTGGCTTTCGACCCAATTGTCGCCGAGATCGAACGCCGCCGTGAAGAGAAGCAATGGGAAAAGCAGTACTTTGAGCATTCTCACTCGGAATTCGCTGCGCACGACTCTGCCCCCGGGGAGGAGTCGCAGCCTGAGTGGGAAGATTTCACGGATGCTGAAGACTACTTGAATGACGAGGATAAGTTCAATGTTACCAATAGGCTGTTGTTGCTATTTCCGAAGATTGATGTGGACCCGGCTGATGGGTTCGTCAGTGAACACGAGTTGACTGAGTGGAACTTGCAGCAGGCCGAGAGGGAGGTTTTGCATAGGACCGAGAGAGAGATGGAGGTTCATGATAAGAACCACGATGGGTTTGTTTCATTTCCCGAGTACGAACCGCCCAGTTGGGTTCACAATGCAGGTTATACTTCTAATTTTGACTCTTGGAATCGGAACTATAATTGCTTTCCTTTATTGTCAACGGGATGTGGAAATTGTGATATTTTCTTCTGAATCTTCCTAATAGTTGTGTAGATAGTAAACTTTAATCTGCATTTATGGAATCTAGATTAGTAATTGCCTTACACTGTTATGATAAAAATTTATGATGATTCTTGACGATTAGTTCTATGCTGAATATAAACTTAAAGTCGTTTGCTTGTTCATTGGACATAAACAATCTGTCAATCTGGTTTCTGTTTCAAGTTTACTTTCCTAATTTCCTTTATGGTTTCCTAGCTAATAATTTTGCTAATGTTAATTTTCATTGTTTTCTAATATACAATGTGGCCATAGTGGACGCTGTTGTGACTTTGGTCCTATATGCTTTACTCTTGAATGCTTCTTTTTGTACTTTTCCAGATAATAATTCTTTCGGTTATGATATGGGTTGGTGGAGAGAAGAACATTTTAATGCTTCAGATGCTGATGGAGATGGTCTTCTAAACTTAACTGAATTCAATGAGTGAGCTCCTATTTGTTTACAACCCTTGCTCTATGCATTACATCTACTTGGTGATCCTCTTCCCCCAATGCTGATGCTTTTCCTTAATTTTTATTTTCATGATCTTCTAGCTTCCAGCACCCAGCTGACAGCAAAAACCCAAAGCTACTTCAATGGTTGTGCAAGGAGGAAGTAAGGTGACTTAAATCCCATCATATGACAGCTTTTATATCAGTCTCTTGGGAGCATTTACTTTTGTATCTATCATTCTCGTCAAATGTGATGTCTATCTTTTCTTGCTGATGTCTGTATTTTGAAGACTTAAATTGCTTTTGTCAATGCTGACCTTTTGACTTTTCAATACTTCATGTTCATCAACCTCAAATGAGTATTATTGATTTGTTGTGTACAAAGAAGAATAGATCATTTTTTTTCTTTTTGGTAGACATGGATAATCAGTTCTGTGTTGTATGCATCTATGATATACCCTGATCCAAATCATGGTTTATTTCTGTAAGGAGGAAAGCCAAAGTGCATGCAGTTTAATTTTAGAGAAGCTTCTTTATATAAATTATTAGCTTCTTGGCAAGACCTGATGTTCATGTCAACTTGATTTTTTATATTTCATCATTTAGAAACTAGATGAGTGCACTACAACTTTCTATTTCTTAGGTTAAATTAAAATAAATATTTTGGAGACATCTTAATACCAAACCTCTGCTTGAGACATAGATATTACTATAGATATATCATGTGTACGTTTTCTAGTCTTGATATTGAAGAATTATGGGGAAGTCCCATTAAGCAGGTAGTGTGATTAGAGTTGGGAATGGGTAAACGCATGCTTCCTATATGTGCTTTAAGCCATTGATATTGGAAGTGGAGTTCTATCTCAGGTAAAGGGAAAGTCTTTACATGATGGTCTTCAGCCTGGGGGATGATCTGTGTTAATTTCTTGAATAAGTTAATATCAGGCTGATAGGGTTTGCAAGAGTGGTACTCCAATGAGTTCGCAGGGAGTCAGCTGCTGCTCTCTGGCTGCATGGCAGCAAGTGACTAGGTTTTTTACATCAACCATTACTTCAAATTTTAAAGGTCTGGTTGAGATGGGGCTTAATGACTGCCATTATCGGGGGAATATCTTTACTGAAAAGGAAGTAGATGAAGAAAATAATGAGGATAATATGAGTGTTCAAATTCAACCTCCTGCTGATGGCTAGAATCTTTGCCATAAAAGGGGTTCATAGTAAACTATTATTGCAGACAAGCTGGTACTTTGTAATCCAGGGTTGCTGAAAGTGGGGTATAATCTGAGATATTTCAGATTTTAGGTTATAGAGCGAGTTACCCTTCCACCCAACCTAAAAGAAAAAGGAAAAACAATTGTGACTATGACTATCAAATGCTGAATCAATTTTATGAATAGACTTGGGGGAATTAATTTGCTTGGTAATTTTTATTTAAACATGAGACTAAATTTGATAAGATTAAGTAGGTTGCTAAAAATATTTTTTTTGGTTCAGTATTTCGATAATGTTTAGAGTTAGGGGTATTTTAAGGTTTTTTGGATATGGTATACAGTTCCATTCAGAGGTTTTCTTATGGGATATATCATGTTCAGTTGGTGGACCTTAGTGTTTTTTGTGTTACAAGTTTAAGTCATTGACATATGTTATGTGCATGCGAACTGGTCCTCTCTCTAAGTTAGCACTTGAAAGGATGTATTTATGAGCAGAGTAAATATTGAATTTTCATGCAAGATCCAGTTGTTCAAATGTGCCCCTCTCATCCTTCATAATAAATGCTCCTGTCATGTGGTTTTAGTGGGAAGAATTGAAAACCAGAAATCCTAGAGAGAGAAAGTAATTCTAGAAATTATATATGTATATATATATATATATAGAGAGAGAGAGAGAGAGAGAGGGAAAAGGTGAGTGGGTGATGCAAAAGCTAAGTTGAAGGTTCGAAACTTTACCTAATATCCTGCCTTACCCTTTTATTTATACAAGAATGCTGGGGAGAATAATACAGATTTATCAATCAGCTCATAATTACTTTTTAATTCTCCCACTCATCATCATGAATATTTTAGTAATCAATCAAGTCATGATTCTAGCAATCAACAATAAGTTTTATTTCTTTCCTAAATCTATTTCATCTTCCTTCACCATGAATTTTTATACCTCAAAACGATTAAATAAATTATCCATCAGTTAATTTCTGAAACTTAAAAATCTGCAGCACAGGCGCTTAGCTGCTTGTAAACTGTTTTTAACAGCATAATATCCTTGATTTTTATTTTTGGTCTCCTTCCTTTTGTTCCCGAAGCAACCTTAGCCTATATCCACTATAAGCATCATGGTTGCCTAATTTCTTGGTTTCTAGGCGCCTTTTAACGTCCCCATAACTCTCAAGTTTTAACTTGTGCACCTGAGACTATGATTTCTTGTGGCAACCCAAATTCATGTAACCTATAAGCATTAGAAATGAAATTTTCAGTCCTTGTTGAGCTGTCCTAGGTAACATGATTGCTGATAAATGGTGGATGTATGGTTGATTTGTTCCTTAAAATGACTTCCTGCAGCTTTTTTAGTCATTATGGAGGATTATTTTCCATCATGCAATTAATTTTCCTGGTTACTTATTTCCAAATATTGCTAATGGGGAAAACATTTATTGTTAATTTTTTGTCATGAAGCAATTCAGAATCTTCTTTTGAATTGTTTATTGTATCACTGTCTTGACTTGTTCTTGATTACTTTTCCTTCTTTTTCCTCTTTAGGGAAAGAGATACAGACAGAGATGGGAAGATCAACTTTAAAGAATTCTTTCATGGGCTCTTTGATTTAGTAAGAAACTATGAGGAAGAAAGTCACAGTGGTTCACATGATTCTGAAAATTCAATGGATGCTCCAGCTAGAACTTTGTTTGGTCAGCTTGACAAAGATGGTGACGGGTATTCATTCTTTTTATTTTCACCATAAGTGAGATTCCTTTAAAGGATTATGTTTTTCTCTTTGTACTGTCAGTTATTGTTGATTTTTTTTCCGACCAGATACTTATCAGATGTTGAACTGCTACCTATAATTGGGAAAATCCATCCATCTGAGCGTTATTATGCAAAGCAGCAGGCAGATTACATAATTTCGCAGGTATTGAACCTAACCAAAGATAGTTATACTCCTAATGTTGACAGAGGTGCCAACCCTTGTAATATCATTTCAACATGAAAATATGTTTTTGTTCTGTTAACATGGCATTACATGAATTATATCTGTAAGTGTTTTTCAAGTTGGTATTTTATATGTTTCACTATGCCTTGGTGGATTTACTTCGAGATGAAAATTCTGATCATGTATTACTAGAAGTTTTCAATGTAGACAATATTACTTGATGGTTCTGAAGGCTTTTCTTCCATCATCTGCTACATCTTTGGCATCAGAATGACACTTCATCTGTCAGTAATGTCTACCTCCCTGTCTTAAGGCATGATTTGGTCCATGGACCAGTTTTGGCCTCTTGGGCGAGTCTAAAAGTCTAAAAGTTTTGCTTGTGTACTTTGGCGTTTTATGCATATTAACTTGTCAATACTATCCTTCATTTATATATATATATATATATATATATATACACACATTTGCTTTCGGTTGTTATATGTAGATGGACCATAGGATTAGTTAAGTTGATGAGGTAATGATATCCTAACCCGCACATCATTGATTATTCTGTAATTGCCTCGGATTGCAAATTCTCGTCATTAAAAATTTCTCTTTCTCACACACGTGTGTGAATGCAGAAAAGCACTGCACGATAATTATTGCAGATTGATGATAGTAGTGCAACTATAGTGATGTAGCTTAGTAGATGCACTTCATTGGTCTTTCTGCTGGTTAAAGCACAGGCTGCTGCTTTCAGTTTCTTTTTTTCTTTTTATTTTTAATTAATAAGTTGATAGACAAGAAGCTAGCTAGTAGCAACAGCTGCTTCTTTTTTCTCTTCTGTTTCTTCAAAATCTGTCATTGATGATTATTTGCAAGTGTATCTCTTATGAGAATTTCATCATTAAACAATGTAATAATGTTATGATAGGCAGACGTTGACAAGGACGGGCGTCTAACATTGACTGAGATGATTGAGAACCCATATGTATTTTATAGTGCTATTTTCAATGATGATGATGAAGATGAATATGATTTCCACGATGAGTTCCGTTAAATTTATTTAAGGTACGCACCACTCTTTTATCTGGTTTGTCTGTCCCTCTGTCTCTTACTTACCTTTAATACAGAAACTTTCCTTTCCCCTTCCCATTTGCAGGATACACAGAAAAAGGCTGAATTCGAGTTTTTTTTTCCTATGAGGAATCATTATGACAAGGTTCAGTTCATTCTAAGAATTTGATGTTTTGACCCTTCCTAGTCTCAATCCCCGGTGGCAACATGATTGCTTCATCCCATTTATCTTCAGGGAGTTCTTGTTTGCTGATTTGCTTCATCATTGCTGGTGAGGAGTCACACCTGGATCTGTTGGATGATATTAGTAAGCTCAACTTACATATTAAAATTTGTTGAACATCCAGATTTTCACGTCACTGATTGAACCATGGTTAGTTAAATTACAGCACATAAGCACAGATCCAATTGTCAATGGATATTATATGTACCATATAATTATTGTGACATTCATGATCAAAGTAGCAGTATCATTTTTTTCGCCCTTAGTAGCTGTGTGAGATTGATCAGGATTGCTCAGATTTTTCAGTATAAAAATTTTATGGATTTAGCTTTTGTCCCCAGTCATGGGAGATATATTTGGTGCTGTCTCATATACCCGACCTGAGAATGGTGGTTATAATTTCAGTTTAATTTTACTGAAATAGCTGTTACAGTTGATTTAGATTTCTGTGTCCTGTTATTTTACCCTAAATGTCTTAACTTGGAGGTTATCTTTAATTTGCCAATAACAGTAACAATGTCCTAATACAATGCATTTTCTCCCATGGAAAAATGCAGTCTCATTTTACTTATTGCAATTTAACAGGGGTTGTTATTATTGATATCTCAAATGTTTTTAATTTTATGTGGGTATTTTTTAAAAGGTAAATTTTAATTATATTATAAATTATCTAATTATTGATGCAAGGATAATTGATAGTTATATCATAAATATTTAATTATTAATAGAAAGATTAAAAAAATAAGGAGATAATAATATTAAAAATAACAAAAGATTTATAGTAAAACTGTATATTAATCTATTTATCTCCTAATTAAAAACAAATTGTTAATTTCTTTATTATGTTCTTTATTTATCTAATTGTATATTTGTTTTTTGTAATTTATTATTTTCTTAATTTGTGCTTTGAAAGGATAATTAAATTTCATTTTACTATCTAGTTCAAAAAAAAAATCATTTTACCATTTTTAAATAATTCAATATTATAAAAGTTGATTATATGAAATATCAAAAAAAAAAAAGTTGATTATATGAAAGAAATTATAATATGACTCTGAAGATCCGTGAACGTGAATTCTTTCTTTCATTTTTTTTCGTGCAAGGTAATTGTTTCGTAAAAATAAATTTTAATGATATTAAAAACTATCTCATTATTAATGAAGAAATAAATAGCATACAAAGGACGTAGAATTATATTATAAATAACTGAAGATTTATAACAATGCTGAATCTTTATCTAATTATTTGTTACACTTTATTTATTTTTTAATTATGAGCATTTAGTATATTTTAGTTATATTTACTTTTTTCATTTTTTTTATATATCGAATTAGGTTTTAATTACGTTCTTATTAATTTATCTAATTATGCTTCGAAAGGATAATCATGCATTTTTATGAATTTTTTAAAAGTAATCCAAATTTATAACAATTTAATATCTACATTTATCATGATAATTTTTTTCTTATTTATAACTCTCTTTTTTTGGGATAAATTCTCATTTATCTTTTACACCTCTGTTTAAAAAAAAATAAAAGGTATATTTTTTCTCAGAAATTATAGTTTAATATATAAATTTTAAAACATAAGAAAATTGTAACAAGATATTCCTTCAATATCAAATACGATATTTTGTTACATACTTTAAATTTTACGTGCAAAATTAATTCAATGTACTTCCACCTAAATTATAATACTGATAATTATTATATCTTGTGTTATAAGATTTTTTAATTAAAATAAATAAAATATAAATTTTTAATAATATCATGACAAATATATAATTTTTACATTAATTATATATAAAAATTATATATTTATTATATTTAAAATAAATAATAATAATAAACGTATATATCTATATGTGTATATGTAGGAGTGTTTAAAGGTTTAGTTTGATTCGATTTTGAGCCAAAAATAAATCGAATCAATCTAATCGGTTTAACATTTTGTTGAATCTTGTCGTTTTTAAATTTTAATCGGTTTGGTTTGCTTTTTGTTCGGTTTGCTTCATGTATTTTTTTTTGCCCAAAAGTAATTTTTTTTAAAAAAATTTTGTTTATTGTAATATGTAAAATTTAACTTTTAATATCTTGTATCTCTTAAAATTGTGACTAATAATAATTTTAAAATAATTTATTATTTTTATCTTTTTTTTTGTCTAAAAAAATTTTATACATTCACAAAAAAAAAATTTAAAAAATAAAAAAAAAATAAAAGTAATATCTTATAATAAAATAATATAAATAATTTGTATATTTTTTGAACCACGTAAAGAATATAACTTTAATATAAGTTTAATTAATAAAAGATTCTATTAATTTAAAAAAAATAAGATATTAAATTTTAATTAATTACAAATTTAATGATTTGATTTAATTTAAGTAATCAAATTAAATATAAAAAAAATAAATAATTAATTTAATTTAATTATTTTTATAATTATAAAAATTAAACTAAATTAATTTTATTCAATTTTTAATGATTTAATTCGATTTAATTTGATTTGGTTTGTTTTGGTCCACACTCGGCGCGCGCGTGTGTGGGTGTTCGTAAATTCGGCTGCATGCAATGCAATATAAAAATTGCGCCGAGTAGAAGCTGCTTCCGCGGCATTAAATGGTGAAGTTGTGACAGATCTGGGCATCTGGCCATCTTTGCCTTCTGCTCACCCCTCATCCTCAATCCCCCTTCGTCTTCTTCCTTCTCTTTCTCTCTCTCTACCCTACTGGGTGTTCTCTCAAGTATTCCCTCTCTCTCTCTCTCTCTCGCCCCTTGCTTTGTTATGGTGGGATCAATGCAATGGGCAAAGCATCGATCATCCTCTATCTCACTGCAGCAGTGTTACTCCTATTGTTTCTCTCCCACTCCCCAAAGAAACACCCTGCCCATCGCCACCGCCGCCTCAAGCTTCGTTCCAACTTCACCGTCACCACATCTCATCATCCCTCCCACCACCATGACCCTGTGGCTTTCGACCCACTCGTCGCCGAGATCGAACGCCGCCGTGAAGAGAGGCAATGGGAAAAACACTACTTTGAGCATTCTCACAAAGAATTCACTGCGCACGAGTCTGCCCCCGGGGAGGAGTCGCAGCCCGAGTGGGAGGATTTCATTGATGCTGAAGACTATTTGAATGACGAGGAGAAGTTCAATGTTACCGATAGGTTGATTTTGCTCTTCCCGAAGATTGATGTAGACCCGACTGATGGGTTCGTCAGTGAACACGAGTTGACTGAGTGGAACTTGCAGCAGGCCCAGAGGGATATTTTGCATAGGACCCAAAGAGAGATGGAGGTTCACGATAAGAGCCATGATGGGTTTGTTTCATTTTCCGAGTACGAACCTCCCAGTTGGGTTCATATTACAGGTTCTGTTTTTAATTTTGACTTTTATACTTAGAACTATACTTGTTTTCCTTTAAACTGTTGTGACATTAGTTCTTAACAATTCATGACGGTTAGTTCTCTAGCTAATAAATTTGCTAATGTTAATGTTGACTATTTCTTACATATAATTGCTCCATAGTGGTGAACTGTTGTGATTTTGGTCCTTTATGCTTTTGTCTTGAATGCTGTTTTTTGTACTTTACCAGATAATGATTCTTTCGGTTATAATATGGGCTGGTGGAAAGAGGAGCATTTTAACGCGTCAGATGCCGATGGAGATGGTCTTCTAAACTTAACTGAATACAATGAGTGAGCTCCTTCTTGTTTGGAAACATTGCTTTATGCAACTTGATGATCCTCTTCCCTCAATGCTAATGCTTTTCCTTAAATTTTATTATCATTATCTTCTAGCTTTCTGCACCCAGCTGACAGCAAAAACCCAAAGCTACTTCAATGGTTGTGCAGGGAGGAAGTAAGGTGACTTAAATCTCATAAATACCTATGACAGCTTTTATATCAGTTTCTTTGGAGGCATCTGCTTTTGCATCTATCGTTCTGGTCATATATTTAATTTCTCTATGTTGAAGTTATGTTCCCCGAACATGTCACAACATACAGATTATTTTCTTCCTTCTTCCCCCTCATTTTCCATTTTAAGTTGTCTTTTCTTACTTTTCCATTGCACCAAAAATTAACATAGAATCTGAATGAGTGATTGCCAATGTATTTCTCTCCACCATATTTTCTCTTTTGTGGAGCAGACTTTTTGCTATTTGTTCATAGGTCTTTGATTGTATTTATCATGGTCAGTTAGTGGACCTCTGTGTTTTCTATGTTACAGATCTAAGTCATCGGGATATGATATGGTCACAAAAATTCCTCCTCTATTTTACCTCTTGAAGTGACATTTTTATGAGGAGAGTAAATATTGAACTTTCATGAGAGATCCAATTGTCCAGATTTATCCCTTGCATCCCTCATAATGAACACTCCCCTCATGTGATTTTAGTGGGAAGAGTTGAAGAGCAGAAATTATAGAGAGAGAAGGTAATTGTAGAGTCATAGAGAGAGAGAAAAAGTGCAAAAAGACAAGTGAGTGATGCAAAAAGTTGTAAACTTGAAGCATACTTTAGATCCTGTGTTACACTTCTATTTATGCAAAACGTTAGGGAGAATCCTACAAATGTACACCAGAATATTTCATCAATCAACTCATTATTGCTCCTTCATCTCGTGCTCATGAAAATGTCTTTTGGAGTAATCAGTTAAGTCTTAATTCTAGCAATCAACAATAAGATTGATTTTTTTGTGGTTTTTTTTTTCCGGCTTCCTTAACCCTAATTCATTATACCTCAAAAGGAATAAATAATTTATTCATCAATTAACTTCTGAAACATCAAAATTTAGTGTAGCTGTTTATGGTACTGTCTTGACAATAATATACCCTCGATTTTTATCTTAGTTTTCCCTCCTTTTGTTTCCAAAGCAGCCATAGCCTATATCCAAGCCTTAAGGCTTTCTAATTTGTAGGCCTTCTGATGTCCACATAACTCTTTAAGTTCTAACTCATGCACCTGAGGCCATGATTTCTCGTGGCAACCCAAATTCATGCAACCTATAAGCATTAAAAAAGAATTTTTCTGTTGTTGGTGAGCTATACTAACTAGCATGATTGCTGATAAATGGTGAATGTATGATTAGTTTGTTCCTAATAATGACTATTGCCCTCCATTTTTTTGACTTCTCTTGGATGATTATTTTCCATAATGACATTAATTTTCCTGATTATGTTTGTTCCAAAGATTGGTAATGTGGAAATATTTGTAGTTAATCTTTTTTACCTGAAGCAGTTTAGAAATGTTCGATTGAATTTCTTATTGCCTTATTGTATCTTTGTCTTGCCTTATTCTTGATTTCTTTTCCTCCTTTTTCCTCTTTAGGGAAAGAGATACAGACAAAGATGGGAAGATCAACTTCAAGGAATTTTCCCATGGGCTATTTGATTTGGTAAGAAACTATGATGAAGAAAATCACAATGGTTCACATCATTCTGATAATTCAATTGATGCTCCAGCTAGAAAGCTGTTCGGTCAGCTTGACAAAGATGGTGACGGGTATTTGGTTCTTGTTATTTTCATCATCAGCAGGTTTTGTTTAGAAGATTACGATAGCCTCTTTGTACTATCAATCATCATTGATATTTTATGTCAACTTTTCCAGACACTTGTCAGATGATGAACTACTACCTATAATTGGGAAAATCCATCCATCTGAGTGTTATTATGCAAAGCAGCAAGCAGATTACATCATTTCACAGGTATGGAATTTAATTTGTAGATAATTATACTCTTATTGCAGAAAAATTGTCCATCCTGTCTTGCTTGGACATGCAAATGAATTTTTGTTCTATTGATATGGAATTACATGAATTATATCTGTTAGTGTTTTTCAAGGTGTATGTTCTTACTAAATTTTGGTGTATTTACCTTGAGATGAAAATTTTAATCATGTCTTGCTTTAAGTTTTCTATATAGCCAACATTACTTGTTGGTTCTGAAGGCGTTTATTCCATCACCTCTCCTGCTCTGTCATTGTCATTGAAATGACACCTCTTCTATCATTTATATGTGCCTCACTGTCTTAAGGCATCATTTGGTCCATGAGACAAGTCTTGAGCGAGTCTATCAATTTTGCTTCTGTCTGTGTGTATTTTGGTGTTTTATGCTTATTAACTTGCTAATATATTCCTTATGCTTATTAACTTGCCAATATATTCCTTCAGTTTTACATCATTTTCCTATTTATGTATGCTTTCAATTGCGTATATGTAGATCAACCGAAGGACTAATTTTTGATGTGATAACAATATTCGATCCAACATAATGACTTGGTCTGTAGCGGCTTAGATTCTCATATTAGGAGTTTCTCTTTCTCAGACATGTACAAGCTGGTGCATGCACAACATTATAATATCCCCAATTGATAACAGTAATATAAATGTAGTGTTGTAGTTTGGTAGCTGCACTTCATGGTCCTTGTGACGGTGGTTAAAACACTGGCTGCTGCATTTACTAATAAAAAATATAAGAGGATAATGACAAAAGCTAGTAACTGCTGCTTCTATTTTCCCTTTTGTTGCTTTAAAATCTTTTATGATTACTTACAAGTGTAACTCTTACAAGAACTTCATCATTAAACAACGTAGTAATGTTATGACAGGCAGATGTTGACAAAGATAGGCGCCTAACATTGACTGAGATGATTGAGAACCCATATGTATTTTACAGTTCTATTTTCAATGATGATGAAGATGAATATGATTACCATGATGAGTTCCGTTAAATTCATTTTAAGTAAGGTCAGCTCTACCATCTGCTTTGTTAGTGCCTCTTTCTCTTGCCTTTAACTAGATTTTTTCTTTTCCCATGGTTTATAAATTATAATCATCATTTGCAGAATACATAGAAAAACTAGGTAAAATTCAAATTTTTCTTTTTATAAGGACTTAGTATGAGAAGACAGAATTAAATGTTTTGACCCTTTTCTAGTCTCAAATCTCTAATGGGGTTCTATGCAACAACATTATTGCTTCTTCTCATTCTTATCTTCAACGAGCTCTTATTTGCTGGTTTGCATCACCATGGCTTGTGGTAGAGCCACATCTGGATCAGTTAGATAATCATACAGTTACGTACAACGCATATCAATTGTCAATGGATAATATATGTACTATGTAACCGCAGTGACCTGCATTATTCAGCTAGCAATATCATTTTTTTTTTTAACTTTTTTTGCTTAAGGTAGCAATTCAGCCAAAAAATAAAAGGATTACTTTCAGATTTTTTCAATACAAATTTTATGGATTAAGTATTGCCCCCAGTTGTGGGGAGATATATCCACTGCTGTTTCATAAACCTAGTTCAAGAAATGGGCTATCCTATACTGGCTGTTTTGTGATCTTAATTTTAGTTCAGTTTGACAGAAATAGCTGTTACTGTTGATTTGGATACTCTTACTTTCTGTTTAAGTTATATTGCCATACGTATCAATGTATCATAATTCAATACGCTCTTCAGCTTCCCTCAGTATCTAATACATTATATATAGATATATATATATATATATATATATTTCTCCCATGTAAAAAATGCGGTGATATCCCACTTGTTACAATTTAGAAGTAATTTAACTTGAAATGTTTTTATTCTGTTTTGTCTCTGCTTATGATGTCAAGCAAGCGCAAGATGCACAATCATAACCAATTTATTGATATTTGTTTACTTTTTGCTGGCACACCAATCAATGCAGAATATTTATCTGTAGAAAATAACTCTGAAAAGGAAAAAAAATTGACCTTTTTTTCAGGCTTGAAGTTATCTTTTCTAACAAATACAAAAGTCATAAGAAGATTTATCAATTCAAAGTAAATCAATATTTTGTTTGGTCCCTCCTTTTCTCCTTAGCTTTAATACTGTAAGCCCTTTTCTTGATGTCTTTTGGTTGGATACAAGATCACCTTCGAACACATTCCTGCAGAAAAAGCAACACTTAAAAAAGAATAAAATTGTATTTGACCTTTGAAAGGAGAACCGAAATATCAACATCTTGCTGTCTTTAACTAAAACACGAGTCAGTCTTAATTTATTAACACGATGCATATAACTATATAAGATAATTGGCTAAATAAAGCACAGTATTATATTTACAATCTCTGAATCTGCAGAAGAAACAGTTAGAGGTGAAATATATTTGATCATGGAAAAGGGAAGAGAAAGATCAACATTTCTTGTATGATTTCTTTAACTAAAACACGTGTCAGTCTTAATTCGTCAACATGGAATTTTTGCACCAAAAAAAAAGGCAAAAGCACAGTATAATACTTGCGGTATGAGTCAACTAGCACATTAGTCAGGATAACATTCATTTTGTCGAGAATAACCATAGGTACTTCGCTGTGAAACTTCATGAATATAACAAAGACTTACAACCCCTCAAATAGGTACTTTGCTAGAGAATTAACTGACTTGGTTAAAAATTTTCCAGATCCCCTCTTCTACATAAGAATTTAACTTCTCAAAAACATTCATGAATTCTTTGTTCACTGCACTGAGAGTCCTTTAGCCTCTCCTTTAATTCACCTTGTTTTCTACTAGTGCCCTTCGGGAGGGACCATATTTGTTCCGTTACCATATCTCCCCCTCTTTACTTTGTATTGACATAATAATGCATTCAACTGGCAATCATATAAGCACTTCTGCTCCCATGCATCAGCAACAAAATCAGCAGATACTGGCACCTCAAGATCAGTATCAAAAGGTATCTTGCTTGGCACATAGCTTGAACCAGCTGCCTTGTTACCTTCATGATAAGCATTCTCTATTTGTCTATAAAGCCTACCCAGGATTTTCATGGACTTGCATGTCTGGAGCTGTGCTTTCCCCATAAAATTAGGGTGTAGGTTAGTTTTCAAATGATGAGGCATTGTTACAAGCTTCGTTGACTTTGGGAAGTCAACGGCTGTTGCTGCTAATCAGCATGTACCACGTGTACATTGCAGATTGCACCCAGCTTTTCGTTTACCATGTTTCTTTAAAAGAAAAGTCTATATATGATGTCCTGAAATATGAAAAATTTTGGTAGATTAAGATAAATTATAGTAAAATGTGCATTTGCTATAGAGAGGTGCAGGAGCACACATTAGAAGCAGAACCTTCAAACTCTATGATTTTACCCTTTATCTTTTATGCCATGCGTGAGCTCAACCCCACCCAGGACACACTTCACTTTAATGCTCTATCATTGACTATTCTGACAAATAAGTATTAGTTTCCATCCACATAATCTTAGTAATTCACTGCCATCAAGTAGATGACAAAGGCATCAAGTGTTATTGAATCTAATAGTGAGAATGAGTCACGTGATTAGAAGAATAAGCATGTGATTGTAAGTCTGTATGAATGCAACAAGATCCTCTCAAAAGAAAAAAAGAGAAAGAGAAAATATTTAAGGACTACTTAGGTGCATCTCACTTTTTTTTTCTCCTCATGAATTGACGCTATCAATTTACTTGATAAACTGAGAAAATTTTATTTTATCTATAGATAGATTAACTAGTGTATAGATCTTTAAAAGTTTTTTATTGTAAAATTAGAGAGAGATAAATATAGAGTATAGAGTAAAACATTAGAAGAAAGAGTTGAAATGCATGAGTCTCACGTTATATGTCTATCTCTTTTCAATTTTGTAAAAAAATGTATAGTAAAAAATTTTAGAGGATACAAATTCGATAAACTAATTTGTTACATGGCATATTTCTGACAATAAGAACTTAATCCCTTGCAGGCCTTACTCTTTCTCTTTTTGCCTCTTTTATTGCATCCTATGTAGTAAGTAGAAGTCTCAGCAGAGAGATTATAGCACATGATATAAAATGAGAGGAAGTGGAGAAGATTAATTAAGAAAATTTCATATATTATACTTAGAAAGAAAGGAAAATTGAAATAGTAACATGATGCACTTTTATGGTACAATATAAATTGAACAATTTTTTGTACCATGCGACGAGACATAATAAAGACACTTGACAATCTCAAATACTCCATGACCGATTTGCCATCCACAGTCATATATACCAAAGAATATGTAGCCAGGAAGTTTCGAAAACCTTTGAACCCAGTTAAATGTTGTGAATTTCAAGACTAAAGGAAATGTATGACAAGGGAACTAGCTTCCATTATAACCATAATCCACATAATGCCTTCATTATATGATTGCACATGCTTTTCGCACAGTAGCAGTAGTCTCTTCATAAATCTACCTTTTTTTTTTTTTGCACTTGCTGTTACCTTTTCCATTTTCCACTGCGACTTCTGTTCCAAGGAATTGTAATCAATATTAGCATTAGCATACCCTAAGGGAGTGTTTGGTTGGGGGTTTTTGAAGGGGAGGGGAGGGGAGGGAAATGAGGCAAATTTGCCTCTCCTCCAAATTGAGAGATTTTGGAGGGGAGAGGAGGGGAGTGATGGGATATTTTTTAAATTTTAATTTTATTTTTTTGCCTCTTTTAGTTTTTTAATATTTTAATATATTAATATTTATTAAAAATTAAGATAATTTTTTTATCAGAAATTAAAAAAAAAAAGATTGAAATTTATAATTTTTTTAAAAAATTATTGATATAAATAATTTTTTTATAAAAAATAAAAATAAAATAATATAAAGAGTAAATTTGTCCAAGTATAATTACCTCCCCTCCTCTCCCCTCCTGAACCAAACAATAATCTCTCCTTCACTCCCTTTCAACCAAACATAACTCATTAAATCCCCTCCCCTCCCATCCCCTGGCTTTTTGACATTCGTACGTTAAAATTAAAAAGGTTTGACTCCAATCCTCTGCCGCAAAAACTAATGACGGAAATGCTTATTATTATTATTTTTAATATAATTCATGGGTCGCGACATCTGCAATGCCGCGACCCACAAATTTTTTTTAAAATTATATGAGGGTCGCGGCATTCCTAATGCCGCGACCCTCTTGACGAGTCACGGGTCCATTGCCCTGTGACTCGTCGTCCACAGAGCTGCAGCTTTGCTGCAGCAAAAGCTGCAGCGTGCAGCGTGTAGCTGCAGCTATCCCCCCCCCCCCCCACACACCTCGCCCTTCCCCCATTCCCTCCCTCTATATCCGTCTTCTTCCTTCTTCAGATTTCTTCCTCTCCAAACTCCATTCTTCCTCCCCTCCCGCTTCTCTCTTCTCTGCAGATATTATCTTCAATCTTTCTTCTTGCAATATTTTTACTTTGTTGCACTATCTTTTTTTACCAAGTTTATTCCAGTTTTGCTCCGTACACGTACATGTAAGTTCTCTATTTGATCTCATATTTGGTTCTTTATTATTATTTATATATATTATTTTCTTATTTTATGTTTCTTCACTTATTTAGAGTTAATTTTTTATTTTTTTATTTATTAAAAAAAATAAGTAAACTCTGCTCTGCTAGTTAACGAGAAAGACAACAAGGTTAAAATAAACAAAAATTTATATCATTAGTTCTAAAAAATTCAATACCTTCACTAGAAAAATTAAATTAAAATATAATAAAAAAAGATATTAGACTCCTATAGAATAATTTTTTGTTTACTATATTATATGAAAAATAGAAGTCTAAACTAATTTTATATAACTTGTAATTAATATTTTAATAATTGTAAATAAAATTAAAATTACATATATTTAATTTGTATTTTTTGTATGTCATATTTTTGTATATTCAGGGACGGGAGTATTTTGTAATTTAATAGAAGGTAAATGCTCTATAAACTGCATAACTAATTGGTTAAAAATTTGTTCAAAGGAAAAAGTAAATTTAAGGATAATATATTATCTTCATATTTAGACTTTTTGACATCGTTCCCTTAGTTTAAAAAACTAAAAAAACCTGACACTGCACTGCAAATTCTATTAACTCATATGCTTAATAATTTTTTTTTAAAGGAAACGCGGACCCTCATAGTCCGCATCTCCTTTACCAAACGCGGACTCAGGGAGCCCGCGTTCAACTTCCAAGGATTAAGGTAAGGGAGAGAAAGAAATATTAAGGGGATAATTTTATATGTAATATATATAATATAATATAATATATTTTATATAATAAATATTATACTTTTATATTATATAAAATAAAAAATTATATTATATTTTTTATAAATTATGATTTTATTAAAAAAATTAAAATATAATTATATTTAAATCTTTTCAAGTGATTTATAAATTATGATTTTATTAAAAAGATTATATTTTTAATTATATTTAAATCTTTTAAAGTGATTTAAATGAAAAAAAATTTTGTCTCATTAAGAATTTTATAAAATAAAATATTTTTAGTTTCTTATAAATTTTGTAAATTATGATTTTATTAACAAGATTATATTTTTAATTATATTTAAATCTTTTAAAGTGATTTAAATGAAAAAAATTTTTGTCTCATTAAGAATTTTATAAAATAATATATTATTAATTTATTATAAATTTTATAAATTATGATTTTATTAACAAGATTATATTTTTAATTATATTTAAATCTTTTCAAGTGATTTAAATGGAAAAAAATTTTGTCTCATTAAGAATTTTATAAAATAAAATATTATTAATTTCTTATAAATTTTGTAAATTATGATTCTATTAAAAAGATTATATTTTTAATTATATTTAAATCTTTTCAAGTGATTTAAATGGAAAAAATTTTGCCTCATTAAGAATTTTATAAAATGAAATATTATTAATTTTCTTATGAATGTTATAAATTATGATTTTATTAACAAGATTATATTTTTAATTATATTTAAATATTTTCAAGTGATTTAAATGAAAAAAAATTATATAATTAGGGAACAATAATAAACGTACTCAAATATCTCAAACTCTAGGCAGTCTGTTTTGTTTCTTTTATTTTATTAAAAATCGTAAAATACTAATAAGTGTGTCATACAATTTTACCAGTAAATGAGATAATGAATAGCTAATGATATATGATTTGATATATATATCTAACTAATATTGATGACTGTGTTTCACGTGTCACTACACTTATTCCATGATAGGAATCATAATGAGTGTGAGAAAGGAAATCATATGCGTATATACAAATGGCAAAATTTATGACAGTGAGGAAGGTGCAACATTTGTCTGTGGTAGACCCAAAATACTAAGAGTTGACGCAACTGTTACTTTGAATGGATTGAAGAAGGTGGTGGGTGAAAAGCTTCGACTGGCCCCAGATCAATTTGTGATCGAGTTAGTATATAGGTACCCTCACTCGCGTAATCCTACCAGGTACTTGGCATGTACTTTGGAAGATGATGATGATATCCAAACCATGTGGGAAGCCAACCGAAAATTTCTCAATCAATTGGGTGCACCGGATATATATGCGCATATATCAACTACTGGCGCAAATTTATTAGAGTCCCAAGTTGAGGTTCATGTACCACAATCCCTTTCGTCGACCGGCCAATTCTAAAGTACCAGTGATTATGCCTCACAATTTGATTCTGGCACGATAGATGTTAGTCATTTTGCTACTCAACCTACCCTCGACTTGACATGCCAACCAAGCTCATCACATCAGCCTATTTTCAATGCGAGTCCTCCGTCGCCCCCAAATGAAACAGAGGATATTATGGATGACTTTGAAAATGAGGATGAATATGATGCTCCGCCTAATGTCAATGACCATGGGAGACGATGATTCTGAGGGCAACGATAATGATGAGACTGAGGTTACTCCATTAGCTCAATATGTGGACCCAGCATATGTCATGCTTTCACAGATTAGTTCGGATGGTGGAAATTCTATTGAGATCCCTGAGATGACGGAGAACATTGACCTGAATAGTAGTCAAGAGTTATGTATTGGTATGCGCTTTTCAGATAAACAATGTATGCGTCGTGCGGTCAAGATATACGAAGAATATCGTTGTCCAAAATATGGTGGTCAGTGCACTTGGAGAGTTAGAACAAGTCGAGATGAGAGGGACATGCATTGGAAAATAACAAGATATAATGGGCCACACAGATGCATTTCTCCATCATTATCGCAAGATCATCCAAAGCTTGACTCTGACGTCATCTCATCGCATATTGTGTCGATGGTGGCCGAGAATCCATCGGTGTCAATTAGGCAAATAATTGAAAGAGTGCATAGTATATTTGGCTACACTGTTACATACAAAAAGGCATGGACGGCAAAGCACCGAGCGATTGGCATTGCGTTCGGAAATTGGGAACAATCATATGCTTTCTTGCCAAAATGGTTAGCAGCAGTCAACCACTTCATGCCTGGGTCATATTATGAGTTTGTTCATAGGAAATTGCCACAGAGTAACTCAGCTGAAGATTTGGTTAAATTTCATCGCGTTTTTTGGACTTTCAAACCGTGTATTGATGCGTTTGATTCCCTAAAACCAATTATGCAAGTCGATGGAACCTTTTTGTATGAAAAATACAAGGGGACTGTACTAATTGCAAGTTCACAGGATGGGGCCAATAGAGTTGTTCCTCTAGCATTTGCAATTGTCGAGGGTGAAACACAAGAGTCATGGGCATGGTTTCTTTCTTTGCTCCGACGCCGAGTTCTGCTAAATAAGACAGGAATTTGCTTGATTTCTGATAGACATCCAGGACTTTTGGCTGCTGTCTCTAATCCAGATATTGGATGGCAGCCACCGCATGCATATCATATGTTTTGTTTAAGACACATTGCAAGTAATCTAAATACAATATTTAGAAATAAGTGGCTGAAGAAAAGGTTTATTAATATCGGTAGGTTTTATTGATTTTTTACACTATTTTAGAAATAAAGATTGCGTATTAATAGATAACTATTGGTGCAAGTTACTTGCATGAGCGGCATCAGGTGGATGAACAATTGACCCAAATACGACAACTCCATGCGGAAGTTGCAAATTGGATCGAGGATATTCCCAAGAGTAAATGGTCTCGTGCCTATGATGTTGAAGGTCGACGTTGGGGCCACATGACTACAAACCTGGCCGAATGTATCAATAGTGTATTGAAGGGGGTCAGGTTCTTACCTATCAGTGGCTTAGTAAAAGCTACTATGTATCGATTGAACAGATACTGGGTGGAGCGTTCACAAACGATCACCGCACAACTTGAGGCTGGTACTATTTTCTCAGAGGAGCTGATGAAAAAATTATCATCTTTGATACAAAGTGCATCTGCTTTAACTGTTCGTAGATTTGACAGGCGAGCATCAGAGTTTGAAGTTGAGGAACCATACGATCCATCAAGCAAGCAATATGGTCGGTCCTGTAAGGTTAGTTTGGCCCGTCGCACATGTGATTGCGGTGAGTTTCAAATTCAAAAGTATCCATGCCAACACGTATTCGCTGCATGTGCCTCGGTTTCAATCGATCCACTTCAATACGTAGACCGACTATTTCGACTGGATACTATCATCAATGTATACAAAACGGAGTTCCAACCGATGGGAGGAGAGTTTTATTGGCCACAAACTGTAGGCCCACGGTTAGTACCTGATCCTGCTATGATTCGCCAACGGGGTAGGCCAAAATCCTCAAGAATTCGGAATGAGATGGATTGGCGTGAGGGGCCAAGGGAACAACAACGATGCGGATTGTGTCGACAAATGGGTCATAACTGAGCAACCTGCCCATCGCAGCGTTTGACTGGAAGTTGATATAATTTAATTTGTCGCATTCTTCACTTGATCGGCATCAGAGCATTGTAAACTTTATGATTATGTTGCGCAATGAACTTCAGTAGCAATATTGTTCAACTTCTTTCAGATTACATTCGAAACATTGTATTCTTCACAGCTCTTAGTCTCATTTCAATTACTTTGCTCCACATAATTGTATGAAAAATAGGATATTATATGGTGTGACCTAAGTACTAAATACAATCCACCAAGCACTATAGAGTCGTAATTCAGTTAAAACTCTACGCAACGTAACAATATTACCAAATTTAACAATATTAATAAATAAATATTTATTAATCTTCTTTCTAGAGTCTTAATTCAGTTTAAACCAAATTTAGATAATAATTATATAGATTTGGCAATAATTTTTTTAACCTATGATTCTAATACTGTAACAGCATAATGGCTAGTCATCCGAGCATTGTCGACCCAGGACCCGAGGATGACTCCCTTTTGTATTTACAGACTCGTCATGTTTCACAGGCCGTATGGCAGGGACAGGTAAGATAACACAGATAAAGTTATTATGTTTAACTTATTTTATATTATCATATGTTAGTAACATAAATGCATTTTGCAAGCTGATCGCATTTTGTGTATATGACGGATAGCACAGGAGGATCACATCTTTGATCCTCCACTTGCCATTGTTCCGTACCTGCTTCGATCTGGTTTTTTTTGAGTTTCTCGACTTGGTCAGTTTGACTTTAACGCAGCATTAGTTTCAGCTCTGGTGGAGAGATGGCAGCCCGAAACCCACACTTTTCACTTAATTAGGGGAGAGGCAACTATTACCTTACAAGATGTTGCTGTTCAGCTTGGCCTCCCTTGTGCTGGACAAGTTGTTTCAGGCCGAACAAATTACAATTGGACAACCGTGTATCAACAGTTACTTGGAGTGGTTCCACCTCCAGAGATTATGGATGGACAACGACTCAGTGTCCCATGGCTTGCCCAAACATTTGCAGTCTTACCAGATGATGCCGATGATGAGACCATACAGCGATTTACTCGGGTATACATCATGAGGTTGATTGGGGGATACTTGATGCCGGATCGGACGGGGCATAGGGTGATGTTGATGTATTTACCACTGCTTGCCGATTTTGATGAGGCTGGTCATTATAGTTGGGGATCTGCAGTTTTGACCCACTTGTATAGAGAATTATGCAGTGCAACTAATTATGCTAAAGTCAATATTGGTGGTTGTCTAACATTATTACACTTGTGGGTATGGGATCGTTTCCCGCGCCTGGCGCCACCTCTCCCTGCTCAGGGAGATCCTCAGATGGAAATATATCCCTTAGGACCACCGCTGGGTTTCAGATGGAGGCATGTCCCCCACCATATTCGTCCGACTAATGAGGCATTACGGACTTATAGGATATTATTAAATCAGATGAAAGATGATGAGTTCATTTGGTAGCCATATGACCGTCCGAGTGTCCAACAGTTAATTCCAAATTATTGCTTAGTAGGTTCAAATATATGGCGTGCATCTGTACCTATCATTTGCTTTTGGCTCGTTGAATTTCATCATGCAGACCGTGTTCTTCGCCAATTTGGTCAACAACAGCATATCCCCCAAACACCGTTTAATGTGGGATCGTTGCATACTCTGCAATTAAGAGGAAAAACGCATAAAGATTGGCGTCAGAAGCACATGGTATTTATCTCTGCGTGGAATATGTGGGAACAGGTTGTTGCCCAAGCAGATATAGAGGTATCTTCATTGGATCGCTCATATGATTATATGCGTTGGTATTGGCGCCATACGCGACGGTGGATCCATCCAGAGAGTGGCTCCCAAGGTTTTGTGGTACGAACTTTTCATCCTTTTTATTTTCTTTTATTTGTGCATGTTTTTCCTCCAACTACAGAATGGCTAATGTTCTTTTTTTTTTCACAGACTGATGTACTGGACAACCTATATATGCTTTCCATTGCCGATCCTCCGACGCTTGATTATATGGGATTTAGGGAGAGGACCCGTGGAGATGTTAGGACGATGCTGCAGGCCTTGGGTGAACATCGGGAGATGTTGGTCTCTCAGCATGCTCCGCCCACTCCTCATTTACAGAGACCACCAGAGCCAGAGGCTCGCCCAGGAAAGCGGGGACATGGTTTTATATCTACTAGACAGCCATTAGTGGATGTCACCCACGGCAGTAGATGTCAGGCAGATGCACCATCATCTTCCTACATACCAGCGCCTGTGTAGGAAGAAACTGAAGAGCCAAGTCTTTTTGCATCATTTGCAGACTATGCAGGCGTTGGTCCATCTTCTGGTGTACCATCCTTTGGCGCACCTGGGTCTTCTTCATCTGTTGGGGGTGCTGGTCCTTCTTTTGCTCTTAGAAGTGGTTCGTCGTCCTTCACATCACCAGCTCCTCAGCCGTTCTTCTCCACCCCACCACCTCAAACTATGGAGCCTAGAGGTATCTCCTTCACTACTCTATTTTCCGATCCGTTCGCGTTTAGTGCAGAGTTCGCTGGTGCACCATCTGAACCATGGAGAGTATCTTTCCAGCAAGGGCTTTTCACCCCTGATCAACCGATTCCCCCTGCTCAATCCCCTCAACCTAATCGTCAACCAAATAATATATCAACCGATGAGAATGAAGGTGAAGAAGAAGGAGCAGAAGTAGAAGAAGCAGAACAGGAGCCACTTCAGCGCCGTCCCCGGTGCTTACGCCGAAGACCCAGATGTGGGACTGGAGGACATATTGGATAAAATGTTCAGTTCTTTTATTTTATTTTAATAGTTAGTTACACCCTTTATGTGTACAGTAAAATACTTTGATATCTACGCTTCAAATTGTAAGTATATAATATCGGTATAATGCGTTACTTTAATTAAACTAAAAAAATTTTGGTCTAAATAATTATTCATATGTGTTATACTATTTAAACTCATGTGACCGGCTTCTTCACTGTCATACGCGAAAGAAAAAATTAATTAACGTATATAAGTGCTTGTATATAAATTTCGTTGTTTTTAATAACTTTCATAAATAAATCTTAATATTTTTTCTTATACATGTATTTTGTTTTTGAAAAAATAATTACAAGTTTGATTATACAATATTAAAATGTTAAAAATTTTATTTATTCCTTTTAAAAAATAAAAATAAAATTTTAAAATCATGCACTTTTATTTTTATAATAGTAACAACAACAACAACAACAACAACAACAACAACAACAACAATAATAATAATAATAATAATAATAAATGTATTTTCCTTGGACTTTCTAACTTTATTTGTTGATTAAGAAAAGAGGAAAAAAGAGAAAAATTAGTAGGGGAGTGGCTTGATTAATTTTTCTTTACTAGAAATATAAATATTATAAAAAATTAATATTTTAAAATTATATATTACTCATAATTTCTTTTAATTTTTTTTAATACATTGTATTATTCTTCATTTTCTTTTAATTTCTTATCTTCTTATTCTAAAAAAATCGATATAAGACCCCGACTTCTTTTCTTCTATTAGGATTTTTTTTTAATTTTTAGGGATTGGTCATGTCCTTTAATAAACCACCTTTACGTAAAAATATAAATAATAGAATGTTTGAGAAAACATAATTAACTAGATGATTTTAAAATAATTTTCCTTTCATTGAATTATCGTAGTGTCAAAATTTTCTAACTATTTGGATAATATTAAACTTAATGTTCATTTTTTTACTATTAATTTTTCCTATATATAATATAACAAGCATATAATTTTTTAATAATATTATAACAAATATTTAAATTAATTACAAAAGTATATAATTATTTATAAAAACTATATATTTATCATAATATTATTAAAAAAATATACACTTGTTATATTATTAAAATTTTTAATTATATTACAAAAATATATTTTTAATAAAATTTAAATCAATTATCATTCTAAATAATTTAAATAATACAATATAAAAAAATACCAACTATAAATTATATATAATATATATTTATAAATATATATATATATATTAATATTATATATATATATATTTATATTTTATATATATATATGGGTCGCGGCATTGCAAATGCCGCGACCCATTACAATATTTTATAAAAAAAGAGTCGCGGCATTTGCAATGCCGCGACTCTTTTTTTTTAAAAAAATAATTAAGCATTTCAGGCAAACGTTTTTACGGCGGAGCATTTAAGTTTTTTCTTTTTTTATTTTACATATTACCGTCAAAATCCCCCCATCCTCTCCACTCCATTAACCTCCCTTCCCCTCCCCTCCGTTGAACCAAACGGAGCCTAACTTCTCAGTTCAGATTAAACTACAAATAGCATTATCCCTATGGACCAGAGACACACAGAATTAGCAAGTTGCAACTGTGGCTCAGTCTCCAAAATGTCAGAAAAAGGCGCATATATATATATATATATATATTTGATGTGGCCTTTCTCAGTTTATTTAAATAATTAGTGTAATAATTTCGAACAGAAAAATTAATAAAGGAATTATGTTGCACAAAATTAAAAGTCTATAAAATCTATGATCAATTTTTTAAATTCAAATAATATTATTTTAAGTGATATCTTCGAGCAAACTTGTCTTTGTGACTCTAAATTTGAATTTGAATAATTAAGATAAGGAGCACACCTCATTAACTAAGTCAACCGCTTAGGCTAATTTGGTCAGCTTGAATAAAATATAATTTGATTTCTTTCTATAAGGTTTTTTTTTATGGTAATATCAAATTTAAACATCTTAAATATCTTATATTTTGATATTTAAAACATTATAAAATGTGAAAAAATAATGTAAAAAAGGCTTCATCTATTTTGAAATAGAATCCAACATTTTACTAAGTTTAACAAATCACCCTGCAGCTTTGTTTGATCTTTTCAAATTTTATTTTTAAAGATAAATGTCTCAACTCCTCAATCCATGAGAGAGCCAATGTCGGGAGTAAAAATGAGAGCAAGAAAAATGGGTTCTTATCCCCTTTTATCCTATTCTTCTGTTGGAAGAGTGTGTGGGATTTGTTTTTTTGGGCCTGAAGAGTGTGTGGGATTATCTTCTCATTAGGTGGGGAAAAAAATTTTGTATTTTGTATCTTGTTGATGTAATTCTCTTTTTTTTTAGGATAGAAAGACTTGTTTTTTGGGTTAGATCCAATTTGTGATGACCTAACCGAAGAAATTTAATCCAAAGAATCTTCTCTTTTCTGTTTACTTCTTACTCATTTTTAAATATTTATTTATTTCACATATTTTACCCATATGCCAAAGCAAGACTAAGAGTGGTACTTTTGGTATTTCCCCACAATAAATTTTGTATGTGTATTTTTTGGGTTACTTATTATAACTAAAGGAACAAATAAAAAAAATATCTGAAGAAAATACAATATTCACAGTACTAAGTGATTAAATATTAATTGCGACCCTAATGAGCCAACTTTGTATCATAAATAAGCAGGTTACCTTTCTTTAGGTTATCTTATTGAATAAGTGATCCAGATTTTTTTAATAGAAAAGAAATAAAAATGTCATGGGGAGTTACTTATACCATCATTATCACAAGAAATGACAAGATTGCTTACTAGAGAGAGAGAGAGGGCAGTGAGACGTTTCTAAAATACTTTATAAAATAGCGATGATTTACAAATCAAATGCAGATATCACAAATTCTCAATTACAGGTCAAACAAAACCAAACAGTAAGCTTGAAATGCGCCCTTAGCCAAAATTTTTGGCCACAACAGAGAGCAGACAAGAGAAGGATCGAGAGACAACATTATTTTATTGGATTTCTTGTGTCCGACAAATTCTTGTGGGGATTTTGTCTAATGAAAATGAAGCTCAATCATGTGCCCGCATGTTAAAACTAGTCATGAGGCTCCCTGGAAGAAATTAAGCGTAGTTTTTAGATGTGAAGGAAAATTTTATTTTGGTTTAGATATGTGATTTTTTAATTTAGTTTTTCAATCATTACATGTTTACAATGTTATCCTTTCATTTTTTTTTTTCATCCAAAACATAATATCAATTTGACTTAGATGTCTTCGTATCACAAATGTAACCTAAGGAATGGGAGACAAATAACGTTTGAATTGGAATATTGTTAAGTGTGATATTAAATTTTAGATAAAAAAATATTTTTTAATCTTTTAATTTTATTTAAAATTTTATTTTTATTTCTTAACTTTATTTATTTTTAATTTAGTCCTTTAAGTTTATCTTATGTTTCATTTTCATTCTTTAATTTTATTTGTCCTAATTTATTCTCTTAACTTTACCTTAAGTTTTAATTTTGTCCTTAAATTTTATTTGGTTCCAATTTGATTCTTTAATTTTACTTTAGATTTTATTTCCATCTTTTAATTTGATTACCAATCAATTTAATTTGTGGGAGAAAAAGAAATAGAATTGAATCTTCAAATAAAAATTACTTCGTTCCATGAAGCTTATTCATATCAATAAACAAATGAAAAAAAATAAGAAAATGAAATTAAAAAAAAAAGCATTTGAATAGTCTTTGAAAATTTGAGAACCAATTTAGAATAAAATAAAATTAAGGGATAAAACTGAAATCTGAAGTCACAGAATCATATTAGAACAAAATGAAATTAAAAAATAAAAGTGAAATTTAAGATAAAGCTAAGGAGCCAAATTTTGAATCAAATAAAGTTAAGTGACAAAAGTAAAACTTAAGATAAAATTAAAGAATTAAATTTGAACTAAATGAAATTAAGGGACAAAAGTGAAATTTAAGGTAAAATTAAGGGACAAAAATGTATTATTTTTTCATAAATTTTAAATAAATATAAGATAGAAGAGTAACATTAAATATTTTAATGATTGAGGAATTAAATTAAAATAATAATAATTTAAAAAAAATAAAAATTTGCCTATTTGTTCAAGAATAAGATAGAGTTTTTTGTTTTGTTATTGGTTGCCTTTTAGACATCAATGCAGCATTGGGAGAAAAGATTAATGAAAATACTTAGATGCTAAAACTATTTCTTCAAATATTTTTTTTATTGTTCCATTTTTTGTAATTAAAGAGCTCAATATAAAGCTTACAACTCTACCTTTACCTAACTCTTTAAAAAGATAAAAAATAAAAGTGTATTAGACGCTTGAAATATAGAGCTATCAACTTCATATTTCAGTGATTCAAACTAAAATGCAGGGCTAACACTTCCATGCCCTTATCAATTTTTGATTGCAAGGATAAGATCAGTTCCATGTGATGCTCGTTTATTTGACATAAAAGATTATAAGGCCATATAAAGAAAGTTGATTAGCCAATATTTTTTATTATGGTAAAAAAAATTAACCCTAAGTTTAAAAACTGAAGTGCACTTTGCAAATGCACTCATTTTAGAAATTTCATTTTCTTAACACTTTTTTGCTTTGAATTCTCTTTCACCTCTTAGCTCCCTCCTTTATTCTTCCTCTCTCTATCAATGTAAGTTGTTGTTTTCTCTTTAAGTTTTAGTAATTGTGGTCTAATATCTCAATTGTCTTCTCTCCTCTCTAAAGTTTTGGAGATGGTGGTTCCTATACATTTTTTTCATGGTTCCAATAGAGAAGAAATTTAAGTAGTCTCTTCACTTGGATGTTTTGCTTGTTCACTTAGATTTTGTCCATAAAGATTGTATAGGCCTTGACAATCTCCTATAACATGAAAAAGAGATTTATTTATAATATAAATTTTTTATCTTTTGGTAAAAAAATTGCATAAAATATAAGATGCAATGTTGTTATAATTTTGAATAGTTTATTTATTTGCAATAGTATAATTTACTAATTTTGTGTAATTTAGGACAAAATTTTAAAAATAATGTATAAGGATAATAAAATTTATTAAATAAATATACATTGAAAATGAAAAAAAAAAGAGGTCCACAAAAATATTATGCAAATGAAATTATAAATAAATTGTATAAAATATTTAAACCTTAAATATAAAAGAGATTTATGTATTTTTTTCATGTGCCTATATGCAAATTATATTATAGAAATCATAATGAAAAGAAAAAAGAAGATTATATGCATATATGTAAATAGGAGAATTTATAATAATAATAATAATGAAGGCCTAACATTTAAGTGCATTAAACAAAAAATTTTAAGAGTTGACTATGATATTACAGTGAAAAGGTTGAAGGAGGTAGTTAGGGAAAAGTTATAGTTTAAATCAAATCAATTTGTGTCTAACTTAGTATACAAGTACCCTTACTTGCATAATCCAATGCAGTACTTGGCATGCACTCTAGAGGATGACTTCGATATATAATCAATGTAATAAGGAAACCAACAATTCCTAAAATAATTAGGTGCACCAAATTTGTACGCGCATATCTTTTGATGCCACTATTAGGTTTTAGGTGGAAGTGCATCCCACAGTATCCCCATCTGACTACAAAGGCATTGCAATAGTATAGAAGTGCATTATTTCTAAAGGTTTACTTATTTGATTTTTGCTTTATGTGTACATATTATTTGTCAACCATATGACTCACCAAGTGTCCACCAATTAATTTTAAACTACTACTTAGTATTGCTTAATATTAGACATGCATTAGTCCCCATCTTTTGCTTTTAAATTATCGAATGGCATTATATCAATTGTGTTCTTCACCAGTTTAATAGGTGTTAGCATATCCCTTAAAAGCTATTTAATGTTGGTTCCCTTAATAGACTTTAGCTTAAAGAAGACATCTAGAAGGATTGTGATACGAGCACATAGTGTTCATTGCAGCATAAAATGAATGGCTACAGACTGTGGCCCAAACTAATCTAAAGGAGTATCTAATAGAATGCACCTCTAACTACATGGATTGTTATTAGGCATATACGTGATGGTATATCCATTGTGGTTCCCAGGGTATTATGATAAGGTTTTGGATGCTTTTCATCATTGCATTTTCACTTATATGTATGAATGGATGGATGGATGTTAAATAAACACTTCACTGCTGCATTTTCTTTTCAATAAGCCAATGTATTAGATGATTTGTATACGCATATTATTATTGACCCTCTAATACTTAGTTATAGGGAGTTAAGAGAGAAGACGAGCAGAGATATTCAAACTATGTTACATGTTCTCGATGAACTTTGGGAGATGATGGCATTCCAACTTGCTCCACCTGCATCTTATTTGTTGAGGCCAACAAAGCCAAAGCTAGGCCAAGAAAGAGAGGTCAAGGCTTTATCTTTGCTAAGGAACCAATGGTGGATTGATGTATGAGGTGGTGATTGTGCAAGAGTCCTATAGTCTTTTTACACCCCAACACTAATACATAGAGATTTTGAAAGTATAGGTCCTTTCCTTTTATGCCATATAGAAACTTTGAAGGTGCCAATCCTTCTTCTTTTGCATTGATTACATAGTTCACAAATTTCAAGGGGTTACTAGTCTTCCATTGTTTATGCTAGCCATACAATTCACAGACTATAAAAATGCTCATGACTCTTACTCTACACTATCAGTTCCTTAGTTTCTCTAACTAGATTCATCATTTTCCACTCCAATGACACAACCCATGCCATATAGTGGTGTCCCACTAACAACACTATTTACAAGTTCATTTATATTTAGTGCAAAGTATGTTAATATATTTTTTAGAGAGTGTGAATGATCATATCAATAGGAGCAAGAGTTCTTCAACCCCAAATCAACTTATCCCACTTATTCAATCTTCTTAATGTAACTTGATTTTTCAATTGACTCGCAATTATAACTATAGTAAGTTATCAAAAGAGGAGGAGGAAGAGGAGGAGGAAAAGAAGAGCCATTATAATGCTAACTATAGTGACTTAAAAGAAGGTTTCATTATGGAACAAGAAGTCATTATGATTGATTTAGAATACTATGATATTTTTTTCTTATGTATGTAAATTTTTACATATATAATATCCTATTATATTATTTTTCTCATTTTTTATTTAAAAATATATTTAAAGGGAGTGCAAGCAAACATATTTTGTGCTCCCTTTATTTAAGAAAATATAAAGGAAACACAGAGATTGCTGCTTTACATTTCCTTGATTTTTAAATAAAAATCATTAAAGAAACATAGAGAGAGCAACTCCACTTTCCTTTATTCTAATTAGAGAAAAAGAAAAGAACATAGAGCTAACAACTCCACATTTTTTAAAATTAAAAAAAAAAAAAAGGCATGCCAATGTTGGTGGCTGGATATTTTAGTTATACATTTTTTCCTATGAAGCATTAATGTCAAAAGCTGTTGCAGTTAATAGAACTATATTTTGTGATTTCCTTATTTAAAAAAATGAGAAAATTATGTTAACCTCTTTTATTTGGTTAATTTACATTTAATATTCTTCTTATTTCAAAGCTTACATTCAACTCTTATGACATTTTGATATATATTACAAAACTCTATTATAATTTATTTATTGTCAAAAAAATTAATTTTTTGCATAAATGAGATTATAATTTCATTCTTAATATGATAATAACAATGAAACTAAGTTAATGTTATACTTTAATATGAAGTTAATTTTATTCTCAGTATGATAGTAAAAATAATTAAGTAATTATAATATTTTAAAAAATGCATATTGTGTATAAAATTAATTTTATTGATAAAAATTAATATAATGCCAACATATTATATTATTATTGAAAAAATTTGATATCAAATGTCTTAAAAATCTACTTAAATTTACTTGAAATAAACTATTGTGATTAACTTAATTCATGAAAAATTATTAAATCAAGTCTATGCAAAGATTTCTTTGTTGAATCCCTAAAAAGAGGTGAACCATGCACATTATCACTACCTAAAACTAATAACAAATCAAGCCACCTCCTTCCACCAATATAATAATAATCAGTTTTGGTGAGACTAGTTTCTTTACTAAACTTAAACATTGACACTAAGTATCTGTGATTATGAAAGCTACCTCCTTTATTTTAATTCTGCAATCACAAATGTATCCCACTAATGAAAATGAGTGGATCTATCTATACACATTTTAAAAATCCCTATCATAAAAAAAAAAAAATAGTTTCTCTATTATTACAATTATTTATACTCTTTCCTCATCACCTCTAACATGCTTTTGGCCTTTTTAGCTACAAAACTAGAAGAATCCAATACCGAATATCGTAACCGAAATGATTTATGATTGTTTCCACATAGACAATTTAGGTTTTGAAAATCTCAATGGTTGAAAGTTAAATTCATAATATGCAAGTTCAAGGCAAGGGAAGAAATGCATGTATAGATTTGGTGAGAAAGTAAAGAAATTGTCAGGCATGAGAAGGAGGATGATATGGAGAGTGGGGAAAGATGACCTAAGAAGGGCAGTTCATTCTTTGAAAGTTAGTTTAGCTTTGACTCTAGTTTCTTTGTTGTATCTCATATAGCCCTTGTTCAAATGGGTTGGGCAGAATGCTACGTGAGTTGTCATGACCGTCATTGTTGTCTTGGAGTTCACTGTAGGTATGGCTCAGAAACATTCTCTAATTTTGATTGGGGAGATTTGAGTTCTTCTTAGATCCTTTTCGAAAATGTGATAAATAATATTTTATTAGTTGCAATATCCAACTGTTTAGAAAGTTCAAGTTCTATGTATCCTTATTTATTTATTATTGAACAAACATTTTTTTACTTCATTCATTTTTTTTAATTTGGTTTCTTGTTCAGTTTTTTAAAGGTAACCTTATGCAAAGGACTAAACAGAGGATTGGGGACTCTATTAGCTGGTTCTTTGGCATTTTTAATTGAGTATGTTGGAGATATTTTTGGTAGGACCTTTCGAGCTATTTCATTGGAGCTACAGTGTTTCTTTTAGGTAAGCAAGCATCAACTTGTTTTTAGTTACGAAAGATAGAATTTTTTATTTCATAATTTTAAAGGGTATTAGAGAATAGATGAAATTAGAGGTAGCCTCTTATGTGTGTTATGTGAAGCAAGGATATTAAATGAGGCTGTATAGTATTTTGATGGTGAGAAGAAAATTTAAGAGGCAAATGGATCATTTCAACTCAATAGGCAATTCATGAATATCTCTTAATAAGATCACCAACCTTGAATACAACTATTTGTTGAAATGTTCAAAAAAAAAAAAAAAGAACGCTTGCTTTTGTTGCTCATGAAACCCATCTTTCTGTAATGGGATGCTGCTACTTTTTGGCCTAAGTTTGTAATCTAAATCATTCTTTCAATGTTGTTACTTGATTTGTAGGATGCTATCCTGAATTGCTTTTGCTTCACTTTTGGTTTGCTTTGCTACAACAATGTATGTGAGGTTCATTCCCCATGTAAAGAAGAATTATGACTATGGAGTTATGATATTTCTCTTAACCTTCAATTTGATAACTATGTCAAATTACTGCGTAGACAATGTCTAAAAAGTTGCAAAGGATCGCATATCCACCATTGCCATAGGCTGTGGGCTATGCCTTCTAATGAGCCTATTGGTATTTCCAAATTGATCAGGGGAAGACCTCCATAATTCTACCATTTCAAAGCTTGAAGGCCTAGTAATTGTATTGAAGGTATGCTCAACTTTTACATAAAATGCTTGCCCTCTTTGCTGCCTTATATTAAAGATCTGTATACATCAAAAGCAAATTAGTCTAATTGGTCAAAAAAAGATTGACATTGTCTCTTATCACCTAGGTTGATTATGGAAAGTGCTCTAAAAGGTGAAATTCTAAATACATTTGGTTACTATAAGGGGACGTGCTTTTACAATAATTTGGAAAGGAAATTTAACTTCAAACAAATGGCAAAGTCTATTTAAAATTAGGGTAATTTTAAAATAGAATACCAACTCTCTATTATTTTATCTTAAAAAGCTATAATCATTAAGAAATAACTAGTTTAGTCAATAAGAAAGAATGAAATCTCTTTTCATCAACTTAGAGTTAATTTTTTTTAAAGTTTATTGAAAATAAAACCTTAAATATATTAGGTATAAAAAGTATTTTAAGAATGAAATCTTAAATGCATTAGATCGATATAAGAGAGTATATCTTAAGATCACTTAAAGAAAGTATTCCGTACTTAATAAATATAGTCTTAAATATATTAAGTTGATATAAGAGAATATGTTTTTAAATGGGGATTTAGTTTTGAAAAAATAGCCCAAGGTCAACCTTATTGTAATACTAAAATTAAGAAAGTTGTGAAAACGTAGAACTACTGAAGCTAGTGCTCTATAATAATATGAAAACGGATAATCTGGTTCTATTGCATCAAGCAATATGAGTGATGGTGAAAGGAATTATGTAGCTTGTGTGATTTTTTATTCTAAAAAAGAAGCAACTGAAGAGGATGATGATTCATGTGAGGAGGATCCCATATACAAAGGGTACAAGGCTGTGTTAGACTCTAAAATTGTTGATGAAACACTGGTAAGACTGATATCTAGTGAAACATATAAAAAAAGAAGTACATTTTGTTTTACAAGTAGATGTTATATGCACTTGCTATGTGGAGCTAAATAGGCATTACAACCAAGCTGGAAGCCGAGATATGCAAGGTATTGCCACAGAATCCCATGGCAACAATATGCAAAAGTGGGAGCCTCTCTTCGCCATTTTTGTTACACTGTTGTGGCACTTCATGGGTGACTGTAGATTGAAATTAAGGTATTTTTTACAGAGTTAATCAACTCAGTTAAGATAATTTAAAGTAGAAAAAATGTCATATATATATATATATATATATAACCAAAGGAAATTAACACTCTTAATTTATTTTTAAAATAAATATTGTCAAATTTTTTTTCAAAAGATGAACACTAAATATGTGAGACACATGTGTGTGTGTATATATATATATATATATTATGGGGTTTATCAGTAAAATGAGATCTCAAAGATCTCACAATATGTACAGGTTTACCCACTCTATGTTTATCTTCCTTTTATATTGACACAATCAATTTTCTTTTATTTTTTTAAATGAAAGTTCAAATTTGAAGCAAAATGAGACTATTCTTGTGATAAGAATTTTTTTTGGGTTAAAAAAGACTATCCTTGTCCAATTAGAAATTCTTAAAAAAGTTAATAAAACTCAGTAAAATGTTCGTAATTACAAAGGGAAAAAAGAGAAAATAAACTTCTTAATTATTATTACTATTTTTACAAATGAGCTGCAAAGCACGGATAGGTTAAGGTAAAAAACCAAAGGCATACGTATAGTGTTCAATTATATTGTTGTGCTCATTAAACATCCAACACTTCTGGCAAATTAATGCTATCAGATTGTTTTTAAGCATGGACCCTTCTTAATAATGGGAAGTTTCATGATATGCATCAATTGGTACCTCCCATTTCGGATCTTATGTTGTATCCTTTGATAAATTTCAAGAGAGTCAAATCCCATGAATGCGGATAGTAATAAAGGGCCCACTTAATTAATACGCATGAAGTATCCCAATTTTTTTCCCCACAAAATGGCTTCCACTTGCTTTAATAATGTCTGTCCGTGTCTCACTGCATTCCTTTATTAGCTGTCGTGTTATTAATTGGTATCACATCGAAAACAATTACTTTGAAATATATTAATCCCTTTTTAAATTCTATGAACCGAATATTATTCGTGAGTAAGCTACATACTCTTAAAATACCTTTTTGTCATGTCTATCAACTAAGAAAGAAAAAGAATTTTCAACTTTTTGTCATGTTTATCACGCGACAACTTAAACTCAGTATTAAAAAAATTACATATAGCCCTTAAATTATAACTTAATTATAATTTATAATTATGATATGCAAATTTTAAAATATAACATTTTAATTCTTTAAACTATTATAAAAAATAAAAGATTAAAGCTAACATTTAAAAAAAGCTGCGTTTTACTTTTATGTTTTATCATCTTAATCTTTTTTTCACATCATTTTTTACCCATAACTTCTCCCAAATTTCTAAGTTTTAAGACATTAATTTTGATTGATAGATAATATTTTTACCTTTTAGGATAAATAAAGTGTTATATTTTAAAATTATGCAAAATTTATTTTCATACTTGAGATCTCCTTCTTATAAGCTCTAGATTTTCTTCTTCTTCGTCATCAAAAGTCATTGGTTGAAGCTTTTGGAATATTTTGATTTTGCTTTTGGAATTTTTAGACCACGGGGGAGAGCCGAAAATATCAAACAAGAAAAATTAAAGGCATCACATTTAGGTCCTAATTAAGACCCCAAGTGGTATTATATCAAAGTGGGAGGAAATAGGTAGAGAGAAGAAGAAGGTTCTTGCTCCTCCTCTCCTCATCACAGCAAGGTAATTTGCTAAACCTAGTTTAGTGTATTCTAATTATAAATAAAGGGTAAGATGCAATTATTGTAGTTTCTGATACATTATTATTTCATATTTTATGATATCACCATATAAAGTATCAAAATATAAGATATTTAAAATATTTATATTTGCATAACTTTTAAAAATATGGTGTTAAAAAAACATGAGTTGTTAGAGGTATTTATAGGCTTAGTTTAGTTTAATTTTACACCAAAATCAAATTGAATTGAACTTGTCAATTTAGCGTTTTGTTAAACTTTGTTAATTTTGACTTCTAATTAATTTGATTTGATTTTTGCTCAGTTTGATCCAGTTTAATTCTTGTTTTTGTTTTTTTGCACAAAAGTGATTTTTTTTTAATATTTTGTTTCTTATAATATGTAGAATTTGATTTTTAATATCATGCATCTCTCAACATTCAAAAGCAATTTAAATTTAAAAAGTTGATATTGTATTGGTATTTAAACTCAAAAGAAACTAATCTAAAACAAGATTACAGGGCTTGAAAAAGTCATGCATGAACATTATTTTGTAAGTTTGGAAATTTTTTTTGGGTCACATTTTATGTTCACCAAGTCTTCTTTTTGAACAATTTTGAGTACTTCTTTTTCACATCAACATATTGTGTTAAAAAATTTATTTTAAAAATAATCTTAAAAAAATTAAATCAACTTAATTAAAAAAAGTGAACTAATTAATCAAGAATGAGACTAAATTCATATGCATTAACTTTATGATGCATAGTTGTTGTCAGCATCCAAGTGATTCTCAATGCTTGGATCAGTGGAGGCAAAATTCTAAAGGCTATCATATCAATACCAATACTATTATTGATGAAAATGATAGATTTGGTTTTAAACTGATGTACCAATTACAAACTATAAAAAGAATTCAATAAAGTAAAACATGAATTTCTACGCATGACTGTCACTTTATTTTCCAAAAAAAAAAGTGACGTACAAAAGTGTTCAATTACCAAATATATCATTTATTACTGTATTATCTTCCAAAAAAATGTGATTTACAAAAGTATTTAATCACCAAACATATTACTGCTACTTCATCTTCCAAAAAATGTAAATCCCTACATGAAAAGAAAACAAATTATATTAATATATCAATTGAATAAATTCCATGATAGGTATAAGTCTTTACTATAGAGTTTTTTCAAGCTCCATTCCACAAATTTTTACTTGTAGCTTGGATCAAGAACCATAGTTACAAAGATCATCATGTTAACATTTTTAACATCTCCCTAATATTTGTCATGCTTTATTATCATTTTTCCAGCCATTCGATTAACTATTAACAACTCAAGCCAGCTCCTTCCACCAATATAATAACAACTAATTTTGATGAGACTAGTTTCTCTACTAAACTTAAACATTGACTTTAAGTATCTGTAATTGTGAAAGCTACCTCCTTGATTTTCATTATGTAATCACAAATGGATTCCACTAGTGAAAACGATTGAAACTATATGTACACATTTTTAAAATCTCCATCATAAAAAAAAAAATTAGTTTCTTTATTACTACTATTATTTATACTCTTTCCTTATCACCTTGAACATGCTTTTTGCCTTTTTAGCTAAAAAATAAGAGAACCCAAGTACCCATTCTCGTAATAGAAACAATTTATAATTGTTCCCAAAAAGACAATCTAGGTTTTGAAAATCTCAATGGCTGAAAGTGAAATTCATCATATGCAGAGCTCAAGGCAAGGGAAAAAATGCATGTATAGATTTGGTGAGAAAGTGAAGAAATTGTTAGGCATGGGATGGAGGATGATGTGGAGAGTGGGGAAAGATGACCCAAAAAGGGTGGTTCATTCTTTAAAAGTTGGTGTAGCTTTAACTTTGGTTTCTTTGTTGTATTTCTTAGAGCCCTTGTTCAAATGGGTTGGGAAGAATGCTATGTGGGCTGTCATGACCGTCGTTGTTGTCATGGAGTTCACTGTAGGTATGGCTTAGAAAGATTCTCTAATTTTGACTAAGGATATCTGAGTTCTTCCATATCCTTTTTGAAAGTGTGATAAATAATATGTTATTAGTTACAATATCCAACTATTTGGAAAGTTTAAGTTCTATATATCCTTATTTATTATTGAATAAATAGTTTGTTGCTTCATTCATATATATATCTTTTTAATTTGGTTTCTTGTCTTGGTTTTTAGGGGCAACTTTATGCAAAGGACTAAATAGAGGATTGGGGACTCTATTAGCTGGTTCTTTGGCATTTTTGATTGAGTATGTTGGAGATGCTTCTGGTAGGGTTTTTCGAGCCATTTTCATTGGAGTTGTAGTGTTTGTCCTAGGTAAGTAAGCATGAGATTGTTTTTAGACATGAAAGATAGAATTTTTGATTTCATAATCTGAAAGGGTATTAGATAATAGATGACATTAAAGTTAGCCTTTTCTATGTGAAACAAGGATATTAAATGATGTTATATAGTATTTTGATGATGAGAAGAATTTTAAAAGGTAGATAGATCATTTCAACTCAATAGGCAATTAATGAATACCTCCTAATAAGATCACCAATGTCAAACACAACTATTTTTTTGAAATATTTAAAAAAAAAACACTTGCTTTCATTGTTCATGAAACCCCTCTTTCTGTAATGGGAATGCTGCTACTTTTTGGCCTAAGTTTGTAATTTAAATCATCCTTTCAGTGATATAACTTGATTTTCAGGATGCTTTCCTGAATTGCTTTTACTTCACTTTTGGTTTGTAGGAGCTACAACAACTTATGTAAGGTTCATTCCCTATGTAAAGAAGAATTATGACTATGGAGTTCTAATATTTCTCTTGACCTTTAATTTAATAACTGTGTCAAGCTATCGCACAGACAATGTCTGGAAGATTGCAAAAGATCGCATTACCACCATTGCCATAGGTTGTGGGCTATGCCTTCTATTGAGCTTATTGGTATTTCCAAATTGGTCAGGGGAAGACCTCCATAATTCTACCATTTCAAAGCTTGAAGGCCTAGCCACCAGTATTGAAGGTATGCTTAACTTTTACATAAAATGCCTGCCCTCTCAGCTACCTTATATTAAAAGAAGATTTGTATACATCAAAAGTAAATTAGTCTAATTGGTGAAAAAAATATGACATTATTTTTTAGGGAAAATTATGTTTAAGGACCAGAAGATGAAAAAAATTATTTTTAAAGACCTTTATCACTAGATTCAACGATTTGTCGCTAAATTTAGTAATAATCATCATAAAACAAATAGTAATAGGTTCTTAAGAATAATTTTTTTCATTTTTGGGTCTTGTATTATAATTCTCCTTATTTTTTATCGCCTAGGTTCAATGTTTATGGAGAGTGCTCTAAAAAGTAAAATTCTAAATGCATTAAGTTAATGTAAAGGATGTGCTTTTATGGTAATTTGAAAAGAAAATTTAGCTTCAAACAAATAGCCAAGTCTATGCAAAGTAAGGGTAATTTTCAAATAGAATGTCAACTCTCTATTATTTCATGTTAAAAAACTGTAATCACTCAGAAATAACTAGTTTAGTTAGTAAGAAAGGATGACGTCGCTTTTTATCAACTTAGGCTTGATTTTTTTAGAAAGCTTATTAGGAATAAAATCTTAAATATAGTGGGTATAAAGAGTATTCTAAGGATAACATCTTAAATACATTATATTGATGTACTAGATTAATGTAAGAGAATATACCTTAAGATCACTTAAAGAAAATATTGAACACTTAATAAATAAAGTCTTAAATATGCAAAGTTGATATAAATGAATACACTTTTAAAAGGAGATTTTGTTTTGAAAAAATAGCCTAAGGTCACCTTTATTGTGATACTAAAATTAAGAAAGTAGTGAAAACATAAAACTACTGAGACTAGTGCTCTATAATAATATGAAAATGGATAATTTGGTTCTACTGCATCAAGCAATATGAGTGATGGTGAAAGAAATTATGCAGCTTGTGTGATTGAATATTTTTCTGATTCTGAAAAAGAAGCAACTAAAGAGGATGACAAGTCATCTGAGGAGGATCACATATACAAAGGGTACAAGGCTGTGTTGGATTCCAAATTTGTTGATGAAACACTGGTAAGACTATGTCTAGTGAAACATATTAAAAAAAGAAATATATATTTTTTTACAAGTAGATGTTATATGGACTTGCTATGTGGAGCTAATAGGCATTACAAGCAAGCTGGGAGCCCAGATATGCAAGAAATTGCCATAGAATTCCATGGCAGCAGTATGTAAAGGTGGGAGCTTCTCTTCGCCATTTTAGTTACACTGTTGTGGCACTTCATGGATGCTTGTTGACTGAAATTAAGGTACTTTATACATACTTAATCAACTTAGTTCAGATAATTTAAAGTAGAAAAAAAAAAGTCATATATATAACCCTAGGAAATCAATCCTCTTAATTTATTTTTAAAATAAATATTGTCAAGTTTTTTTTGAAAAAGATGAACAATACTTATGTGAGACATATATGTATTATGGGGTTTATCAGTAAAATGAGATCTTAGAGATCTCACAATATGTACAAGTTTATCCACTTTATGTCTATCTTCCTTTTAGATTGACACAATCAATTTTTTTATTTTTTAAATGAAGGTTCACATTTGAAGCAAAATGAAACTATTCTTGTGATAAGAATTTTTTTTTGGGGGTTAAAAAAGACTATCCTTGCCCAATTAAAAGTTTTAAAAAATGTTAATAAAACTCAGTAAAATTTTGTTAATTATAAAGGAAAAAAATAAAATTTTCAATTGTTATTATTATTATTATTATTACAAATGAGCTACAGAGCACGGATACTTTAAGGGTCCGTTTGGTTCAGGGTTTTTGGGGGGGGAGGGGAGGGGAGGGATCTCCTCCAAACTCTCCCCTCTAAAAGTGGGGGTTTTTGGAGGGGAGAGAAAATTTTATCCCTATTTGACAAAATTACCCATATTTTTTATTTTCATTTAAAATATAATATAAATCTTATTTTTTAAATTAGGTTTAAGATAATTTTTTATAAAAATAAAAAATATTTTTGAATAAAAATAAAAAATTATTTTTAATAATAAAAAGTAAGAAAATTTTTTTTTATAAAAATAAAAAAATTAAAAATTTTAATATCATAAGAGTATAATTATCCATTTAATTTTATCTCCCCTCTCCTCCCCTTCATTAAAATCCCTCCCCTCCCCTCCCTTCCATTGAATCAAACACACAATAAGGGAGAAAAAAAAGGCGCACCGTGTTCAAATATTGTTGTGCTCATTAAACATCCAACACTTGTGGCAAATTAATGCTGTCAGATTTTTTTAAGTATGTACCCATCTTAATAATAGGAAGTTTCATGATATGCATTAATTGGTACCTCCCATTTCTGATCTTAAGGTGTATCCTTTGATAAATTTCAAGAGAGTCAAATCACATGAACGCGGATGGTAATAAAGGACCCACTTAATTAATACCATCAAGTATCTCTTGTTTTTTTTTCTCACAAAATGGCTTCCACTTGCTTTAATAATGTCTGTCCGTGTCTCACTGCATTTCCTTTATTACCTGTCGTGTTATTAATTGGTATCACATCGAAAACAATTACTTTGAAATATATTAATCCCTTTTTAAATTCTATGAACTGAATATTATTCGTGATTAAGCTACATACTCTTAAAATACATTTTTGTCATGTCTATCAACTAAGAAAGAAAAATAATTTTCTACTTTTTGTTATGTTTATCACGCGACAACTTAAACTCAGTATAAAAAAATTACATATAGCCCTTAAATTATATCTTAATTATAATTATGATATACAAATTTTAAAATCTAACATTTTAATTCTTTAAACTATTATAAAAAAATAAAAATTTGAAGCTAACATTTAAAAATAAGTTGCGTTTTACTTTTATGTTTTATCATCTTTCTTATTTTTTTTTTCACATCATTTTATACCCATAATTTTCCCAAATTTCTAAGTTTTAAGACATTAATTTTAAATGATAGATATTATGTTTACCTTTTTAGGATAAATAAAGTGTTATATTTCAAAATTTATATATCAAAACTATAATTTTTGGGATTAAATGTAATTTATTGTTAAAATTGATCAAATTAACTAACATGCAATTGTTTAAGACACCAAGGACCATTCGTGCCCTGTACAAAGACTCATGCATCCAACTTGGAGAAGAAGTGTCTAAAGTACTAAGGGAAGTGGCCGACAGCATAAGGAGAAATCGTCACTTCTCGCGTGAAATACTCTGCAATACTCTCCATGAAGCCCTACAAAATCTCAACTCTGCCTTGAAATCCCAACCCCAACCTTTTCTGGGCTCCAGAAATGGGCCAACCGCCATTAATACTCCTAACAAAGAGCATCATGCAGAAGAAGAAGGAGGAGAGAAGAAGGTGTTAAGGCCACAACTGAGCAAAATAGCAATGAATAGCATTGAGTTGTCAGAAGCACTTCCCTTTGCTGCTTTCACTTCATCGCTGGTGGAGATGGTGGCAAAGCTTGATCATGTTATGGATGAAGTTGAACAACTGGGGAGAATGGCACACTTCAGCAAGTTCAGAGATGGAGATGGTGATGATGATGAAGAAGTTGTGACAGTGACAGGTGAGAGGCCACAAATGGGTGTGACTCACAATTTTAATGGAGCAGAGTAATTAATTAGCAATATCTATTTTTTGGGGAGTGTATACATGGCAGTGTTGCATTCTTCCTCGGTTTGCTGTACATCTCATCACATCAGTTGGGTTAGGGTTAGGTTCTTTTATGATATAGCTTCTTCGTTAAATTTGGGGTGTTGTTTCAGGCATGAGAAGGAGCTCACTATTTATTACTACTGTACTTAAATAATAAATATTAAAATAAAAAGAAAAAATAGATAAAAAAAAAAAAAGAGAATTGGCCTTTATACTTACTATTTCTCTGTGGTACTCAAGTAAAAGGATCCAAAATCTTCCTAATTTTACATGTATTAGATACAAATTTAAGGAGTCCGAATGAGAAGCAATGGAGAACCCAAATTAGCCTAGATTTCTAGTTTTATCATCATGCTAGTTATAATATTACTCTATAATCAGGTTTTGATTCTCTCGTTATATTAAAAAATTAAATAAATAAAAAATAAAAACTATTTTATGGTTAAGAGTACCGAGGAGAGGATCATAACAATGAATTTTTAAAATGAAAAAACAATAGTTAATTTTAAAGATTAAATTTTACTATCTCTTAAGCCTAAATTAGTTGTTCCTTTTAATTTTTATTGGATTTGAGTTGGTTTGTTTCATCTTCTAATGAGATTAATTATAAAAACACCTTAGTAATCCAAGTCATACATCTCCTCAGTGAAAAAGAGACAAAAGAAAAATGCAAAAAAAGAAATATGAGCATTCGATATTATAGTTGTGTTCCAGATACTCATCAAAAATTAAAGAAATTTGGATCACAAGAAAAGGATCTTTTTCTTTTGTGATTTTAGTTGTATTTTATTATTTATTTTTTAACTAAAATAAATTCAGATGACAAATAGTGATATCTTTTTAATGCTTTTAATTAAAATTTGATGTCTTTTTTCTTTTTACATCTAAAAATAAATTGATTTATTCATTCAAGATGAAGCTTTACACCTACAGCCCGTTTGATTGGGGGGAAGGAATAGAATTCTATTTATCCTTTTTTCAATAATATTTATTATATTTTTGTAATTATTATTTAATATTTTTTATTATTATAAGGACATAATAATTATTTTTTATTTTAAAATTATATTTTTGTTTTCTGTTTCATTCCATTTTATTTCATTATATGTATTAAATGAGATGAAAAAAAGGATCAGTTTTAAAAGATTAAATAAAAATGAGCCAGATTTGAATTTGAAAAATTATAATATATATATATATATATTGCTAATTAGAAATAAATTTTTATCATTTTTCACTTTACCCATCTAGCCAGAATGTTTTCAAATGTCAAATCTTCAAAGAATGTTTAGTTTTGTGTAAGAAAAAATAATTTTTTTATAAAATTATAAATAATATTTATTATATTCTTATAATTATTATTCATAATTATTTAATAATATTTATTTTTATTTTAAATTAAAGTAAAAATTAAAAAATTTCCCATAAAATAACTCTTCCTCTTTTGCATTTTTGCCTCAAGGCACCAAAAGGGCCGTTAATTCACAGTTAACACTCCCTGACCGAGTGGACGGCGCTGAGAGCAGGGCTCTGAGGTGGAGGAGTTCGGACGTCGAGCTCGAGCAGATTCAGAGTTCGTGAATCGTGCTTCTCTCTTCTTCTTCAAGAATTTTGTTGTCCCTTTTTCCATCTTCATGCTCTGTTTCGGTGGTAACTGGTAACTATGGAGAAAGTGTGAATGAACAAGGATCCTTTTGGCAGATGGAACGGGGACCCCTTTTCCATCTTCGTGCTCTGTTTCGGTGTTCCCATCAATAGAAAGAGGGACCCTTTTGTTTTGGCATATGTATAGTCCTTCCACATGTAATTTGGAGAGCCTCATATGATTGACTCGCAAGGACTTCAACATTTCTTAAGAGACCAACATTAATGTTTTTAAAATACCAAGTTGCAGCGTAGCATGGGGCTTTGTAATCTTTCAATAGATTTGAATTAATTCCTTTGCTGTCTAAATGAGTAGCATTTTGAGAAGATCTTGCATGTTGCCACCCCCTTTATTGACCTATACTTTTAATTCTTTTAATAAGAATTGGGAATTTCTTGGGCTAAACATGGTTTGGATCTCAACCCAAACCATAGTGAAAGAAAATAAAAAGCTAAAAGAAGCTGACCAAGGACTAGATCTACCTCAATTATGCGAAATTTATTTTCGTACTTGAGATCTCCTTCTTATAAGCTCTAGATTTTCTTCTTCATCATCAAAAGTCATTGGTTGAAGCTTTTGGAATATTCTGATTATGCTTTTGAAAATTTTCAACCATGGGAGAGCCAAAAATATCAAACAAGAAAAATTAAAGGCATCACATTTAGGTCCTAATTAAGACCCCAAGTGATATTCTATCAAAGTGGGAGGAAATAGGTAGAGAGAAGAAGAAGCTTCTTGCTCCTCCTCTCTTCACCACAGCAAGGTAATTTGTTAAACCTAGTTTAGTGTATTCTAATTATAAATAAATGGTAAGATGCAATTATTGTAGTTTATGATACATTATTATTTCATATTTTATGATATCACTCATATAAAGTATCAAAATATAAGACATTTAAAGTATTTATATTTGCATAACTTTTTAAAATATGGTGTAGAAAAAAATGAGTTGTTAGAGGCATTCAATTCAATTTTACACCAAAATCAAATCAAATTGAGCTTGTCAGTTTAGCATTTTGTTAAACTTTATCAATTTTAACTTTTAATTAATTTGGTTTGATTTTTGCTTAGTTTGATTCAGTTTGATTGTTGCTTTTGTTTTTTGTCCAGAAGCGATTTAATTTTTTTTAATATTTAATTTTTTATAATATGTAAAATTTGATTTTGAATATCATGTATCTCTCAACATTCAAAAGAAATTTAAATTGAAAAATTTGCTATTGTATTAATATTTAAACTCAAAGGAAACTAATCTAGAACAAGATTACAAGACTTGAAAAAGTCATGAATGAGCACTATTTTGTAAGTTTGGAAATATTTTTTTTGGGACACATTTTATGTTCACCAAGTCTTCTTCTTGAACAATTTTGAGTACTTCTTTTTCACATCAACATATTTATTAAAAAATTTATTTTAAAAATATTCTTTAAAAAATCAAATCAACTTAATTGAAAAAAGTGAACTAATTAGCATTAACTTTATGATGCATAGTTGTCATCAACATCCAAGTGATTCTTAATTCTTGGATCAATGGAGGCAAAATTCTAAAGGCTATCATATCAATACCAACACTATTATTGATGAAAATAATAGATTTGGTTTTAAACCGATGTACCAATTACAAACTATAAAAAGAATTCAATAAAGTAAAACATGAATTTCTACGCATGACTGTCACTTTATTTTCCAAAAAAAAAAGTGATGTACAAAAGTGTTCAATTACCAAATATATCATTTATTACTGCATTATCTTCCAAAAAAATGTGATTTACAAAAGTATTTAATCACCAAACATATTACTGCTACTTCATCTTCCAAAAAATGTAAATCCCTACATGAAAAGAAAACAAATTATATTAATATATCAATTGAATAAATTCCATGATAGGTATAAGTCTTTACTATAGAGTTTTTTCAAGCTCCATTCCACAAATTTTAACTTGTAGCTTGGATCAAGAACCATAGCTATAAAGATTATCATGTTAACATTTTTAACGTCTCCCTAATATTTGTCATGCTTTATTTTCATTTTTCCAACCATTCGACTAACTAATAATAACTCAAGCCATCTCCTTTCACCAATATAATAACAACTAGTTTTGATGAGACTAGTTTCTCTTCTAAACTTAAACATTGACTTTAAGTATTAGTAATTGTGAAAGCTACCTCCTTCATTTTCATTATGTAATCACAAATGGATTCCACTAGTAAAAACGACTGGAACTATATGTACACATTTTAAAAATCTCAATCATAAAAAAAAAAAATCAGTTTCTCTATTACTACTATTATTTATATTCTTTCCTCATTACCTTGAACATGCTTTTTTCCTTTTTAGCTAAAAACTAGAAGAACACAAGTACCCATTCTCATAATAGAAACAATTTATGATTGTGCCCATGAAGAAAATCCAGGTTTTGAAAATATCAATGGCTGAAAGTGAAATTCATCATATGCAGAGCTCAAGGCAAGGGAAGAAATGCATGTATAGATTCAATGAGAAAGTGAAGAAATTGCAAGGCATGGGATGAAGGATGATGTGGAGAGGGGGAAAAGATGACCCAAGAAGGGTGGTTCATTCTTTGAAAGTTGGTGTAGCTTTGACTCTGGTTTCTTTATTGTATTTCATAGAGCCCTTGTTCAAATGGGTTAAGAAGAATGCTATGTGGGCTGTCATGACCGTCGTTGTTGTCTTAGAGTTCACTATAGGTATAGCTAAAAAAGATTCTCTAATTTTGACTGGGGATATCTAAGTTCTTCTCATATCCTTTTTGAAAGTGTGATAAGTTCTATGTATCCTTATTTATTGTTGAACAAATAGTTTGTTACTTCATTCATATTATATATATATATATATATATATATATAATTTGGTTTCTTGTCTTGTTTTTTAGGGGCAACTTTATGCAAAGGACTGAACAGAGGATTGGGGACTCTATTAGCTTGTTCTTTGGCATTTTTGATTGAGTATGTTGGAGATGCTTATGGTAGGATTTTTCGAGCTGTTTTCATTGGAGCTATAGTGTTTCTCCTAGGTAAGCAAGCATGAGCTTGTTTTCAGTCATGAAAGATAGAATTTTTTATTTCATAATCTGAAAGGGTATTAGAGAATAGATGACATTAAAGGTAGCTTTTTTTATGTGAAACAAGGATATTAAATGAGGTTATATAATATTTTGATGATGAGAAGAATTTTAGAAGGCAGATAGATCATTTCACCTCAATAGACAATTAATGAATACCTCCTAATGAGATCACCAATGTCGAACACAACTATTTGTTAAAATGTTCAAAAAAAAAAACACTTTCTTTCATTGCTCATGAAACCCATCTTTTAGTAATGAAACTGTTGCTACTTTTTGGCCTAAGTTTGTAATTTAAATAATCTTTTTAGTGATGTAGCTTAATTTGCAGGATGCTTTCCTAAATTGCTTTTGCTTCTCTTTTGTTTTGCAGGAGTTACAACAACTTATGTGAGGTTCATTCCCTATGTAAAAAGAAATTATGACTATGGAGTTCTAATATGTCTCTTGACCTTCAATTTAATAACTGTGCCAAGCTATCGCATAGACAATGTTTAGAAGATTGCAAAGGATCGCATAACCACCATTGCCTTAGGCTGTGGGCTATGCCTTCTTTTGAGCCTATTGGTATTTCCAAATTGATCAGGGGAAGACCTCTATAATTCTACCATTTCAAAGCTTGAAGGCCTAGCCAACAATATTGAAGGTATGTTTAACTTTCACATAAAATGCCTGCCCTTTCAGCTACCTTATATTAAAAGAAGATTTGTATACATCAAAAGTAAATTAGCCTAATTGTTGAAAAAAAGATGACATTATTTTTTTATCACTTAGGTTCAATGTTTATGGAGAGTGCTCTAAAAAGTAAAATTCTAAATGCATTAAGTTAATGTAAAGGATGTGCTTTTATGATAATTTGAAAAGGAAATTTAGCTTCAAACAAATAGCCAAGTCTATTCAAAGTAAGGGTAATTTTCAAATAGAATGTCAACTCTCTATTATTTTATGTTAAAAAACTATAATCACTCAAAAATAATTAGTTTAGTCAATAAGAAAGGATGATGTCTCTTTTTATCAACTTAGGCTCGATTTTTGTAGGAAGCTTATTAGGAATAAATTCTTAAATATATTGGGTATAAAGAGTATTCTAAGAATAAAATCTTAAATACATTAGATTGATGTAGTAGATTAATGTAAGAGAATATACCTTGAGATTACTTAAAGAAAATATTGAACACTTTATACGAAGTTGATATCAAAGAATACACTTTTAAAAGGATACTTTATGTTGAAAAAATAGCCCAAGGTCACCCTTTTTGTAATACTAAAATTAAGAAAGTAGTGAAAACATAGAACTACTGAGACTAGTGCTCCATAATAATATGAAAATGGATAATTTAGTTCTATTGCATCAAGCAATATGAGTGATGGTGAAAGAAATTATGCAGCTTGTATGATCGAATATATTTTTGATTCTAAAAAAGAAGCAACCGAAGAGGATGACAAGTCATCTGAGGAGGATCCTATATACAAAGGGTACAAGGTTGTGTTGGACTCCAAATCTGTTGATAAAATACTAGTAAGACTATATCTAGTGAAACATAATAAAAAAAGAAGTACCTTTTTTTTTAACAAGTAGATGTTATATGGACTTGCTATGTGGAGCTAATAAGCATTACAAGCAAGTTGGGAGCCCAAATATGCAAGACATTGCCATAGAATTCCATGGCAGTAGTATGTAAAGGTGGGAGCTTCTCTTCGCCATTTTAGTTACACTGATGTGGCACTTCATGGATGCTTGTTGATTAAAATTAAGGTACTTTATACAAACTTAATCAACTTAGTTCAAATGATTTAAAGTAGAAAAAAAGTCATATATATATATATATATATATAACCCTAGGAAATCAATCCTCTTAATTTATTTTTCAAATAAATATTGTCAAGTTTTTTTTGAAAAAGATGAACAATAAATATGTGAGACATATATGTATTATGGGGTTTATTAGCAAAATGAGATCTCAAAGATCTCGCAATATGTACAGGTTTACCCTGTCTATGTCTATCTTCCTTTTAGATTGACACAATCAATTTTTTTAAAAAATGAAAGTTCAATTTTGAAGCAAAATGAGACTATTCTTGTGGTAAGAATTTTTTTTTTGGGGTTAAAAAAGGACTATCTTTGCACAATTAAAAATTTTAAAAATGTTAAAAAAAACTCAGTAAAATGTTCTTAATTATAAAGGAAAAAAAAGAGAAAATAAACTTTATTATTATTATTATTATTATTATTATTATTATTATTATTTACAAATGAACTACAAAGCATGGATATTTTTTTTTAAAAAAAAAGGCGTCCGTACTGTGTTCAATTTTTTTTTTGGGTTGTGCTCATCAAACATCCAACGCTTGTGGCGAATTAATGCTATCAGATGTTTTTTAAGCATGTACATATCTTAATAATGGGAAGTTTCTTGATATGCATTAATTGGGACCTCCCCCATTTCTTGATATACATAAATTTCAAGAGAGTCAAATCATATGAATGCGGCTAGTAATAAAGGACCCACTTAATTAATACGCATTATCCCTTTTTTTTTCCCCACAAAATGGCTTCCACTTGCTTTAATAATGTCTGTCCGTGTCTCACTGCATTCCTTTATTAGCTGTCGTCTTATTAATTGGTATCACATCGAAAACAATTACTTTGAAATATATTAATCCCTTTTTAAATTCTATGAACCGAATATTATTCGTGCTTAAGCTACATACTCTTAAAATACTTTTTTGTCATGTTTATCAACTAAGAAAGAAAAATAATTTTCAACTTTTTGTTATGTTTATCACGCGACAACTTAAACTCAGTATAAAAAAAATTACATATAGCCCTTAAATGATAACTTAATTATAATTATGATATACAAATTTTAAAATATAACATTTTAATTCTTTAAACTATTATAAAAAATAAAAAATTGAAAAGCTAACATTTAAAAATAAGTTGCGTTTTACTTTTATGTTTTATCATCTTAATTTTTTTTTCACATCATTTTTTACCCATAATTTCTCCCAAATTTCTAAGTTTTAAGACATTAATTTTAAATGATAGATATTATTTTTACCTTTTTAGGATAAATAAAGTGTTATATTTCAAAATTTATATATCAAAACTATAATTTTTGGGATTAAATGTAATTTGTTGTTAAAATTGATCAAATTAACTAACATGCAATTGTTTAAGACACCAAGGACCATTCGTGCCCTGTACAAAGACTCATGCATCCGACTTGGAGAAGAAGTGTCTAAAGTACCAAGGGAAGTGGCCAACAGCATAAGGAGAAATCGTCACTTCTCGTGAGAAATACTCTGCAGTACTCGCCATGAAGCCCTACAAAATCTCAACTCTGCCTTGAAATCCCAACCCCAACCTTTTCTGGGCTCCAGAAATGGGCCAACCGCCATTAATACTCCTAACAAAGAGCATCATGCAGAAGAAGGAGGAGGAGAGAAGAAGGTGTTAAGGCCACAACTGAGCCAGATAGCAATGAATAGCATTGAGTTGTCAGAAGCACTTCCCTTTGCTGCTTTCACTTCATCGCTGGTGGAGATGGTGGCAAAGCTTGATCATGTTATGGATGAAGTTGAACAACTGGGGAGAATGGCACACTTCAGCAAGTTCAGAGATGGAGATGGTGATGATGATGAACAAGTTGTTGTGACAGTGACATGTGAGAGGCCAGAAATGGGTGTGACTCACAATTTT